>JARFJB010001907.1:1652500-1777500 GCA_036346205.1 Vesta saturnalis | reverse complement strand
TATATATATATATATATATATATATATATTTATATATATATTATTATATATATATTTTTTTTTTTTATTTTTGTGTGTGTGTGTGTTTTTTTTTTTTACTTTGAACAATTTATTTCTCACATGCTCCATTACAAAAATGTAATACTACATGTATGTAACATAAATGCTATAACTTTAAAGCTTCTTACGATAGTACTATTTCAATTAAATTTTTAGGTTAAGAAGAAGAAAAAAAAAATTGAATATAAATTAACTTTTAAATGCTAAGGTTGAGATCAACTAAATATTATAATTCTATTAATTGCTAATGTCTAACATAACGTTAATATAGCAGTACACACTAAAATTATATTACTATTAAATGCTAAAAATAACATTAATACAATGATGCACATCTAATTCATAATGTCTCTAACTTAATATTATTTATGTATCTTAAAAAGGCATTCAGATGTTTGTGAATTAATTCTTTTTTATCAACAGGCCATAAATCGCCTTTAAGTAGAATTTCATGTTTTAATTGTTTGCGTATAGTATTTAGATATTTACAGTTATATATTAAATGGTCAATTGTTTGATTTTCCTCAATACCACATAAACATTTTGGGTCATTAATAATTTTATATTTGTAAAGATAATTTTTTAATTTACCATGACCGGTTAGAATCATTGTAATAATTGGTTTTAATGAAATATTGATTTTTAAACGTTCTTCAATTGATGGAAAAAATAATTTAGTTTCTAAACCTTTTAAAGAATTATTCCACAAATTTTGCCATTTATCTACGCTTAAATTTTTGAAATAATTTACTATTGAAATTTTAGGAATTTTGTCGTATATAACATAATTTTCACTTAAATTTGTTGCTTCTTTTGCCAAATTATCTGCTAATTCATTAAATTTTATACCCGAATGTGATTTGACCCAACAAAAATTTATTTTCCAATCAATTTCTTCCATGTTTATTATTAATTTTCTAATTTGTTCAATTATGTAATGTATGTTCCTATTTTTTAAGCAATCTAATGTAATTTTGCTGTCTGTGTATATAGTTACTAATTTTTCTTTTTCATTATTCATAAATAATAATTTTTTTAATGCTTTTAGAATCGCTAAGCTTTCTGCCTGATTATTAGAACATTTGTCATCTAATTTATATTTATATGTATTTAATAATTGTCTATTCTTACATATAACAATTCCACAACCAACTTTTCCATTTATCTTACTGCCATCTGTGTAAATTTCATAGGAAATGTTTTCATAATTTTCTTGTATAATAGGAAATTTTGCAGGGTGAATCCCAATTTTTAATTAATGTTTCTTTGTCGAAATTAAATATATTATTTGTCAATTTCTTTATATTCATATAAATGTCTGACATTTCTTCTAATTTGGTTATAACAGGGGTTAAGCCTGTTATAACACAAGATGCCGAATATGAAATTGTTCTATAGCCTTTGGCAATTTTAATATTAATTAATCTATGGACTCTTTCTAGTTTTGTACAATTCTTTTTCTTTTTTAAAGCTTTTATCCAAACAGGTACACCGTAAGATAGTAAAGGCAAAATTGCACCATTATAAATCGTTTTTAAAACTTTAGATCCTAATCCCCAATTAACTTTTGCATATCTTGAAATTGCATTAATAAACTTTATACATTTTGATGTAACATAAGAAACATGATTATCGAATGTAAATTTTGAATCTAAAATAACGCCTAAATATTTTAATTCTTGAACTTGTTTGAGTTTTTTATTATTTAAATATATATTAATTTTAACGTTATTAGAATATCTTTTTTTAGAAACTAACAGAACTTTAGATTTTAGATGATTAAATTCTATTTTATTATTTTTGGCCCAATTCATAATTTCTCTTAAATCAACATTTGCAAAATTTTCTGCTTCAATGCTGCTCATTCCTTTCGATAATATGATCAAATCATCAGCAAAAGCAACTAATTTAGTATTTTTTCTTAATTTTATATTTAATAATGAGTTATATAAAATTATCCAAAACCCTGGAGCACAACACGAACCTTGAGGGCAACCTTTCGTTATTGTTTTTTCTTTGCAAATGTAATTTAGCTGAAGTTTTGCTTTCCTATTATTAAAATAATCCTTAGTTAGTTCGTAAAGGTTTCTGGGACAGTTGAACTCTTTTAAAGCGAAAATTATAGATGGCCACCAAGCAGCATCAAATGCACCTTTGACATCTAGGCTAGTTAATATAATTTCTTGTTTTTGTGCCATACTGGAATCTATTTCCTCTTTTAATAACATTATGGCATCAACGGTACTTGATTTAGGTTTAAATCCGAATTGATTAGAATTTAGGAGATTGTTTGAGTATAAATAATGCATTATTCTATTAATAAGTAATTTTTCCAAAATTTTTCCTCCAATATTTAATAAACTAATTGGTCTAAATTTTGAAATGTCGTTCTCATTTTCATTCCCATGTTTGATTATTGGAATGATTATAGATTTTTTCCAAATGTTAGGAAAAATTCCTCTTTTTAAACATTCATTGTAGATAGCTGTTATAAAATTTGGTAATTTAGTAAACATTCTGAATAAGATATTACAACTTATGCCATCTTCTCCTGGAGATTTGTTATTATTTAATTTATTCATAATATCTTTAATTTCTTGTATTGTAAAGTCAAAATCATTATCAGTTTGTAAATCTTCTTTAATATCCTGTTTAATTTTATAATGAAAGTTGTTTTCTATATTTAGATTGTCAAATGGAATTATATTTTCTAATAAATATTCTACTGTATCATTCAAATTTTTTGTAAATTGTCCGTCTTTTTTTTGTATAGTACTTAAAGTAGAACAGTTTTTAATTTTATTTGACGCCAATTTATAAACTATATCCCAAGGATTTAAAGAATTTTGTAGATTACATATATTTTTCCAAGATTGAATTTTCTCTTTGTTTATTTGTCTTAAGAATATTTTTTTATGATCTAAATATATATTTTTTCTTTCTTCTCTGAGTTCTGCATTATTTTTTGTTCTTTGAAATTTTCTTCTTAAAGCATTAACTTTTTTTCTCATTATTGTGAGTTCTAAATTCCACCATGGAACTGTTTTTGGAAATTGTTTTGTGTTTTTTTTTGAAACTTTAAATGATTTTTTTACAAGTGTAAATTAGAGTTTCTTGAAATTTTTTCATAAATGTATTAAAATTTGTTGAGTTTTTAACTAAATTTGATAAATGTATATCTAATTCTTCTAAATTACGTATAATAATGCAATTAAAATTACTCCTAAAATTCATTATTAAATTATAATCAAAACTTTTGAAATTATTATCTAAAGCAATAAACTTAATTCTAGAAAATTTAAAAGCTGAATTAATTTGTCTTTTAATATTTAAATTAAAATTAATTAAGCTATGGTCTGAACCACTTTCTTTATCACTACACTTCCATTCTTGAATAAAATTATAAAGGTTGTTATTTGTTATAGTTAAATCAATTTTGCTTGAACCTCGATTATTAATAAATGTAGGAATATCGTCTAAAGGATTAATAACATTCAAATCTTTAACTATTAGAAATTCTTCTAATTTTCGTCCTCTTGCGTTTTTCTAACGTCGCCCCATAATGTAGATCTAGAATTACTGTCAATACAAAATAAACAACTAAATTTGTCTACAAAGTTAATAATTCTTTCCATTTTTTCTAAATCTATTATGATATCCATATTTATGTCAAAATACATACTGACCGCATAAAATTTAAAATTTAAATACAACATTTCTACTAATACACAATCTTTATCCGAGAGTTGTTTAATTATTACAGCGTCTATTAATTTATTATTTATTAAAATTGCTGCTCGAATTTTGTCATTATCAATGTGATAAATATGTATACTTTTGATATTCCAGCCATTTTATTGTTAATTAAATAGGGTTCTTGCAAAATACTAAATCGACCATATCTTCAAAATTACACTCGTTATATTATTTGTTGCATTTCTGGAATGATTCATGTTAATTTGAATACATTTTAGGGTTTTAAAATTATTAATATTTGATTCGTTATTCATAAATGGTTTTTAAGTAAAAAGTTAATACTGTGTCAATTGTTTATATCTCTTAATATTCATTATATAGCACGGACATTCCTTATCTAATGAAGAGTGATTAATATTTAAATTAGAATTTTTAGTGAATGTATTAAAATTGATGCAATTTATGCATTTATAGTTTTCTTTTGTAACAGAGCACTCATTAATTTTGTGTTGTTCACTGCATAAAGGACACCTTATCTCTCCTATACAAACTTTAGAATTATGATTGAATTTGCAACAATTAAAACATCTCCTTATGGAGATATAATCCTCAATATTGCATATATTCCAGATTATCTTTAATTTTTTATTTAAAAGTAATTTTCGTGTTTCAGAAGTTACTTCCACCACAAGATTGCGATTCCTTTTTTTGTCATTGAAAATAAATTTTGGGGAAAATTCTTCTGATTTTAAATTTAAATCACTGTTTTGTTTAATTATAATATCATTTAAATTTTCTAAATTAGCTTCTTCTGGTATATTATAAATAACCATTCTAGGTAAATTTAATTTAGGTGTGAAGGCATCTAGTTCATTATTACATTTACCATTTATTGTACTTTTTAAAACTTCTATTTCTTCCTTAGACTGAGATTCTATAATTACTTTTCCATCTCTAGTTGATTTAAACGACTTAACCCCAATTTTCATTTCGACAGGATTTACCTTACTTTTAATAATTGTTTTGATACAATCTGCACTTTGGTTCGATTTGGATTTCACAATTACCTTGTACGTTTGTGGTTCAGCAGGTTTAACAGTTCCTCTTAAAACTTCCGCGTAGGATATTTTATTTTCAGGTAATAGATTGTCATTTTTTACATTTGTCAAAAGTTTGGATTCTAAATCTTTATTTTCAATTTCTTTATTTTTTAATTGAACTATGAAATTATTACATAAATTTCTCAAATTACTTACTGCTTTTAGTATATTTTGCTTCAAATCATGTCTTAAATTTCCACTTTTTTCAGTAACGTTAACTAATATTTGTAAAGCGTCTTCAAATTGCATTTCAACGTCCTCCGCCATCGTGGACACGGACACCCTTTTTTATAAGGGTAAAACTAAGTTCACTAATAACACTAAGATAAAAGTGTATCAAACTCAATAACTTTTTTATTATAAACTAAAGATAGAAACAATAAATTCTGACTGCGTGCGTGCGTGCGTGCGTGCGTGCGTGCGTGCGTGCGTGCGTGCGTGCGTGCGTGCGTGCGTGCGTGCGTGCGTGCGTGCGTGCGTGCGTGCGTGCGTGCGTGGTGCGTGCGTGCGTGCGTGCGTGCGTGCGTGCGTGCGTGCGTGGCGTGCGTGCGTGCGTGCGTGCGTGCGTGCGTGCGTGCGTGCGTGCGCGCGCGCGCTGCGTGCGTGCGTGCGTGCGTGCGTGCGTGCGTGCGTGCGTGGTTGGGTGGTTGGGTGGTTGGTTGGGTGGGTGGTGTGTGTGTGGGTGTGTGTGTGTGTGTGGGTGTGTGGTGTGTGGGTGTGTGGGTGTGTGGGTGTGTGGTGTGTGGGTGTGTGGGTGTGTGGGTGTGTGGGTGTGTGGGTGTGGTGTGTGTGTGGGTGTGTGTGTCGTGTGCGTGTGCGTGTGCGTGTGCGTGTGCGTGTGCGTGTGCGTGTCGTGTGCGTGTGCGTGTGCGTGCGTGCGTGCGTGCGTGTGTTTGTGTGTGTGCGTGTGTGCGTGTGCGTGTGCGTGTGGGCGTGCGTGCACATTAATAGTGATATTATACTGGGCCCAGTATTTTTCAATGGTTGTATGAGTGGTCGAAGGTATAGTCAAATGTTAGAAACCCAAATTATAGAAAGCATTCAAACACTACCGGGTACATGCAGGAAAGTATTATTTTCAACAAGATAGCGCACCGTACCACTAAAAATTGCAATACATACATATATATATATATATATATATATATATATATATATATATATATATATATATATATACCAATTGATAGGAAATTTGTTAGGGAGTTTACCTAGAAAAAAATATATAGTGTGTCCCATTTAAAATAACAGAGTTTTTGGCAATACAAGTATTTTCAAGGGACCCCTGAAAAAAAACAACCCGTATAAAAATAGGAGCTACTTACAACAGAAACTATTCAGGACAACCCTTGTGATGTAAAAAATATAAAAATTACTTTTAAATTCTGATTATTTTAAATCTAGCAATTAATTTTATAATAGGGTAAATTCATGATAAAATCTTCTTATCCTTAATTTACTCCTAAACAATTCAAAATTTTGAAAAAAATTTCGTTACAAAAGTATATTATTTAACACAGAGAATCTAAATATGTAAGAAAATATAGGATATTGCATTTAAAATTTCAAGGTTGACATCAGTACTCCTAACCTGAAGCAACCTGTAAATAAATTAAAAGCTCCCATTGAACTAAGCAACTTTTATATAAAACTTTTTTTTGTCTTACAACACACACTATGTAAAGCTGTATGTGTTTTAATAGTTTTTAAAGTTGGTAGAAAATAAATATACCAGTATTTTAAAACTATTATACTCTATTACGTAGAACAGATACACATGGTGAGGCAATTTTGCTACGGAGACACTTGACTGGTTCACGTGGCCTCTCCCCATTTCAAACGTTTTAATTTATTTTTTGCGGGAATTCACTGGCGGCGGTTTTTCATTCCCTATGTTTATCAACTTTTTTTAACCACATCTTTAACCATTTTAGAATATCTCCCTGTGCATTAAAAGTTATACGTTAAAGCTAGATCTTTAGCATAGGTGGCCAGTTTTTTCATCCCTCTGTATTTTTAGCATTTTTACAAACATTTAAAATTATACGCTGCTTGCTATTTTTACTTATTGCTCACCATGATTACATAATACATAGGTCATGCATTTCATTTGGCAAAAACCAAGCCCTTTCATGCGTACCTCAGCACTTTATTACATGACTACATTAAGTCGTGCCTTTCACTTTCCCTTACGTAATACCTTGTATACAGGGTGAACCGTAAAGAATTCACAGTTCTGAGATAGTTTTCTTGGGTTAAAATAACCCCATTTAGACCAACTTTTTTATTTCACTCTTTTCGATAGCTATCGCATTTTTCAAGATATCTTGTTTAAACTTGGCACAGGAGAGTTTTTCGGGTAGACGAAAAGATAAAGGGCGCCACCAACACCTTCATCATGTGGATAAGGATTCTGAAAGACTTGTTAACATTTCTGAAAGGTCATTTTATTTTCTTTAAAAAAGGTACTCTTATTGACTTATTGTATATTGCTAAATGGTTCCACTTTAGAGGAAAATGCACTTAACTTAACTTAACTCTGCAGAATGTACATATTTCACTTGCATATTTACAAACAACTAAAAAACTATAAAACATTGAACAGGTATTTAATTATGATGAATGGTATTCTCAAAATGTCCGCCATTCGCCCCAATACATCTTTGGCATCTTTTCAAAAAAATTCTTCTTACTGCAAAAACGATAGATGCAGATTTCTAATTGCATTTGTAGCTGTAATAATTTTTGATATAGTTCAGCTTTTGTATTAATCACAGCAGCAGAATGTACTAAAGTTTTTATGTACCCCCAGAAGAAAAAGTTCATTGGATTTAAATCAGGACTTCGTGGAGGTCAACGATGTTTACTTCCTCTTCCTATCCAACGATGCGGGAATACATTATATAAGTGATTTGGCACCGCGAGACGATAATGGGCAGGGGCGCCGTCTTGCAGAAACCATATCTCACGACGAACGTTTAAAGGAACTTCCTCCAGCAGGTTAAACAAGTTATGCTGAAGGAAGTTTAGATCATCGCGGTCATTCAGTTTAACTAGGAGTTCAAAAGAACCCACAAGAGCATCGTGCACTATCCCAAACCAAATAGTAATTTTAAATTCGTGTTGAAAATGGCGCTACCTGGAGTTTGGGGTTTCCTCAGACCAGATATGGCAATTTCTGCTGTTAAATAACCCTCTTCTGGTAAAGGCCTCATCCGTAAACAAAATATTGTTTATAAAAATTGATCAAGTCGATGATGGCTTAAAATCCGTTTTCTATGTAAACGTGAATTATAAAAAGTCAGCTGCACTCAATACATGGGCTTAACTTATAAGAACTTTAAACCGTGGTAACTTTCTTATTATTACCATTTGATCTAAATTTTGTTTAAAAAAGAATTGATCCCTTTTAGTTTCCTCCGTAGGTTAGAAATCACCCTGTGTTTACAATACTTAGCTTTTTGGGTTTTTTAATGGTGTATATTTGTATTCATGTTATACAAATCTAAACGAATCGATACTACTTACAGTTATCTATAAATATAAGTCTGATAAACGTATAAAGCCAACTATGGAGTAGAATTTTAGTAAAGAATAACTAGATCATTAATAAATTAAATATTCTTAAACTGCTTTCAAGACAACAAACAAGCAAACAGACCTCTAACGGTCTAACGGATTAAATTATGATGTAAGTGTAAAGTAAGTATAATTTGAAATTTATAAAAGCATTCACAAATAGAAACTTGACATCGATTAAAAATACCCAGTCAAATCTAACAAAGAAACAGCCTTGTTAATAAATGTAGTGTTATTTTAGAGAGAAAACACAATGCAGTACGTTTTATATAATTTTTTACATTTCTTAATAAAGCCATTGTATTGTTAGAGTTGACTGGGTTCTTTAAAGTTTCTATTTGTGAATGCTTTAACCAATTTCAAATTAAAGTTTTTCACAACTTTACATTTACATTATAACTTTGTCATCATAATATTGTTAAATTTGTTCTTTGGTTATGACATTCACTGTTAGCCTTCGACCTTTGGAGGGTGTTCTGATGTGTCATCTTCAAGACAGTTTAACCATATTTAATTTATTAGCGATCTAATTATTCTTTACTAAAATTGTAGTCCATACTTAGGTTTAAACGTGTATCAAACTGTTTATTAATAGCAGGCTTATGCTTGCGTTTTCACTGTTTCAAATTTCATAAATTTTTTTCAACACCTTAAACAATTCACAAGGATTGTACTACTAGTGACGAAGATAAGTGGTATCGAAACGTTTAGATTTGTATAACATAAATACAAGTATACTCCATTAAAAAAACTATTTTAAAAATTTCTACATATTTAAATAAAACATAATGAGTTAGTTTTTTCGGTGTTTTTACTGTTAAGGTTAAATTTTGTGTAAGTCAAAAGTTGTCTGGTTTTTCGCAACGTAAGTGATAGCTCTGTGGAGAAGACGAGATAAACGACCAAATAGTGAGTGGTTTTTATAATTCAGTTATCTCTACTGTTTAATTCTCATGTTTACAGAATGATTATTTACAGACTACGCTTAATACCAATAAAAACATTTACAACGTCATAATTGTGAAATATAATTTACTATTGTACAAAAGTGAATACTAAATACTTTTTTTAAATCAATACACTTTATTACAAAAAGCAAATAGTGATGAGCGAAAAACTTTCATATTGTAGGTGTAGCATCTGTAACTATCTATGCTTATTTCTTACACAAGAGTTTCTTACACAAGAATAGTGCATTCAATAAAACTGCCGCTCCCGGTATTTCAGGAAAGTTTTTTATTTGAACAAATAGGAAGATCCATTGTCAGAAAATATCTTTTGTGATATTGATAGGTAACTGCTTTTGCCGGTTTCAATATCATTTGCTTCGCAATAAATTTATCATTACATGGTTAAATTTTTTCCTATTCTACTATTTCGGGTTTATCTAATCTTAGAGAAAGTCATTAGTATCTTGGGGTTATACATTATTAACGCATCATTAACACTAGCTTAGATCAACGTTGCTGAAAAGTATTTTACAGAAAACTCCATTTTTTCTTTTTATAAAAAGTAGTCGTATTTCTAGAAGTGTTTCGCAATGCTTTATAGACAAAAAAAAATTGTGTTTTGAATATTTAGATAGATCCCATCACCTAAAGTGGGGAAATAAATATATTTCACGTATTCGCGTTCTACATAAATGTGAATGTGTTTTTGTCATATATTTGCCGTTGATCGGAAATGTGATAAGAATCCGTTACAAGAAAGAGATTTTGAAAATAATCGCATTATAGTTTGGTACGTTTGCTTTTTTTTACATTGTAAAGATGTTATAATGTGTTTACAATCATCAAGGTTATATATTAGGCTGATACATAAGTAATGGCGTTTTTTTTTATTTAAAAGTTGGCTCTGAAATAACAAAATTTTGATTACGCAATATTCAGCTTGTCAGATAATTAGTAGTTCTGTCATACAGTGTATCTGATTTTGTATTTCGTTCTTAATTGTTAAAGTTTAAACTTATTATAATGGAATGTCAAGTAGATAAAAACCGGCATTACCGTCATTCACTTCTTTTTGCGTTTAATCGAGGTGCCAGTGAAATTGCTCGTGAGATTTGCGATGTTTACGGTGAAGATGCAATGCCTGTTAGGACGGCGCAAAACCGGTTTAAACGTTTCAAAAGCGGAATTTTCCACATTAATGATAAGGATCGTTCAGGGCGTCCTGTTAGGTTCGATGAAGAGCGATTGAATCAAATTCTCCATGAAAATTCACGCCAATCAACTAGGGAGTTGGCCCAGGAAATGGAAAGTGACCAATCAACGATATGTCGACATCTGAAATCCTTAGGAAAAGTTCAGAAACTTGGTGCTTGGGTTCCTCATGTTTGGAGCGAGAACAACAAAAATCAACGTTCCACAATTTCCGCTGGAATGCTCGTTCGTAATCGTGCTACTCATGGTCACAATTAGAGGTTCCTCTACCGAATCGTTACCGGCGACGAGAAATGGTGTTTGTATGTGAATATGAAGCTAAGTCCCAATGAACAAGCGACGCCTAGACCGAAACAAGATCTTCACCCTCGAAAAACGATGTTATGCGTTTGGTGGGACTGGGAACGTATCATTGACTATTTATTGCTCAGACGTAACCAAACAGTCAATACAGAGCTATATGTTGAACAAATGCATCGCCTCTATGAAGCTATTCGGGAAAAACAACCCCATCGGCAGCATTACCGTCTTCTTCATCACGACAACGCTCGTCCTCACATTGCTAATATGACAAAGAGAGCAATTCAAACGCTTGGTTGGGAAGTATTGCCGCACCCTCCATGTTCTCCTGATTTGGCTCAGTCAGATTTTCACCTATTTGGATCACTTTCGAACAATTTTGCGGGGTGTTTCGTTCAATAATGATGTGGAATTACGGACTTGGTTGGATAATTTTTTTGAGTCAAGGCCGAACGATTTTTACCGTAGAGTAACTTGTTGAACGCTGGGAGTAAGTCGTTAATAATAACAGAGAATTGATTAATATGTTGTAAATTTTTGTAGTAAAATATATATTTTTTTAAAATAAAAAACGCCATTACTTATGCACCAACCTGATACTTTCATTTTGTGTAACATTAAGGCCGTTATCAAAGTGAAGTACGACCGTACGATGTACTACTAAAAATAACTTTGTAAATTATGAAAATATACACAGACTTAATCGCCGTGTTCTATCTGCGTATACCATTAGATTTGACATAATAAAAAAAAATACAACTGAGCTTTTGTATGATGATATATTTTAGGTAATTGGTTTTTGACAAATTATGATTTTACAATAGTTACAATAGATTAAAATCAAATTCATTTTCAGCAAGGAAATTCCACGTCTATACCAACAATGGAAAAAGCAGTTGGGGTGTCAAACACCAAGGTTCAAAAGATATTGAAAAAAAAATCATTACTTCCCATATAAAGTAAACTTGGCGCAATATTTGCACTCCGGTGATCATGAGAGAAGAATTGAATTTTGCCGTTGGTTTTTACATAAACCCAATTTTTATAAGAAAATTGTATGGTCTGATGAGACAAGAATTACAAATGATGGAATTATGAACCGCCATAATGAAAGATACTGGGCCAAGACCAACCCGTATTTATTGAGACCAGTTCGCCGACAGGGTAGATATGGTTATAACACCAGTTGTTTTTTAAAAGGACAGAGGTTTGTCTATACAGTTTGTGAAGTAAATCTGAATACCGAAAGGTTTTTTTTTATGATTGTGTACCTGAACAGGCTAAATTTGGTCTATCGTGCTAAAGCACTCGGGAACACTTAAGAGGATCGATAGAGGGATAATGAATTGCCAATAGACACCTATGAACGGCTACCTTAAATTTTCTCATATCATAAGTGAGAGGAAAGCAGGAACTAGGGAGATCATTCCAGAGCTTAGAAGTCGTGTAGAAAACTGTGGATTGCGCCCGTTTGGTACGACAAGTGGAGATTTGTACTGCATACTGATGATGTGAATGAGCGAACCGAGTGTTTCTCGCAAATATAGCCCGAGATGGTATCAAAGAATATAATTCAGCAGCACAATAGCCGTTGTAATAACCATAATACAAAGAAAGAACTGAAACCATCCCTCTATGCTCAAGGGACTGTATGTGAGAAGTTAAGGACGGGTGATTTATAAGCCTAATCGCTCTCTTTTGAATACGATCAACGATATCGAGAGCGTATTGGGGAGCACTAACCCAGAGGTGAGAATTAGATTACAGATGAGGCCAAATTTGGGCCTTATACAGCAGAAGGAGTTGTCAAGAGGTAAAGTACTGCTTAGATCTGTACAAAAAGCCTATTTTGCGAGCAGCTGTTTTGGTAGCTGACAGAAGATGGTCAGCCCATGAGAGATTTGAAAATACAGTCATACCCAACAGAGTAATAGAGTCTGAAAACTTAAGAACTGAACCATTCCTACTTACAACAGGAAATTATCGATCTTTTTGGGCGGACACAAGGCAACACTGAGTTTTGTTAGATTAAATTTAACTACCCCATTCGAGAACACGTTGAATGTCTTTGTTGATTGAATTTGCCATATCAGCTTTAATTTCTTGATTTGACATAGAAGGGGGATTATTACTATGAGTAGACAGAGATAAACTACAGTGAATAGTGCTATCGTCAGCAAAGCAATGGATGGGGTTAGTTGTTGAAGAAATACGGTCATTTATGTACAGCAGAAAAAGTGTAGGCGCTATAACGGATCCCTATGGTACGCCCGCGTTAATGCTAACTTCTTTTGAAAAAAAGTCATCAACTACAACACGTATTCGTCTTTTATAAAGGAAACTAGAAACCCAGTTGATGAGCGTATCGTTTAACCCAAACGAGGTGAGTTTGGCAAGTAAACACTTATGCCAACCTGGTCAAATGCCTTTGAGATATCTAAAGTGACTACAACTGTTTCACCGGACTACTCTACTGTATTGTTCCAGGCTTGGGTCACATATGAAAGAAGAACACCTGTTGAACGACTTTGCCTAAACCCATATTGGTGGTCACTAAGGAGTTTGTTAGTTTCAAGGAACGTGAACAGTTGCTGATTGATGGCTTTTTCCATGATTTTAGACAAAATGGAAGTGATGGTAATTGGTCATTAGTTTGAGGGATCGGTCTTGTCGCCTTTTTCGGGAATAGGTTGAACATTTTCTAACTTCCATGATGAAGGGAATTCCCCAGAAGACATACAGATCGTATAGAGCTTAGATAGGACTGGTACTAGTTCGGGGGAACATTTCTTTAAGACAATAGCTGGCATACCGTCTGGGCCAGTCGCCTTATCGTGATCAAGCCTACTGATGATCGATTCCAAGAGCTTGTACCGAAAATGAATTTGTTTCATAGCGTATGAAGACGAGTTGACTAGGGGCACATCTTTTCCAGAATCATTGAGACACAAGTTTGATGCAAACAAATCCACAAAAACATTGGCTTTGTCTACAGAATCAGCAAGTACCGATCCGCCAATAGATGTCGGGGGAATGAAGATGTTCCAAAGTTTTTACTAATGGCTTTAGCTAAAGACCAAAAATTACGACTGCCTAAAGGAGATGTAGCTAGTTCATTGCATTTTCGTTGTTCAAACAACTTTTTAGTTTTAGTGATGACACTTTTGCAGATATTTCTAGCACCAACGTATTCTACATGACTGACGACCGATTTATTAGATTTCAATTTAATGTAATATTTATTTTTTAAAGATAGTGCATCAGCACAAGCCTTATTGAACCAGGGTTGGGAACGTGAATGACCTATACGGTACTGTTTTTTGGGAATGTATAACTCCATTCCCATGAGGATGACTTCAGATACTGAAAGAGCGATGTCAGAAGAAGAGGACGACTTAAAACAATATTCACGTCATGGAAAGGTTTCAAAGAAATCCCGTAAATTACTCCATCGAGCTGACTTAAAACACCGCAAGGTTCTATCGGTTTTGTGAACAACAGTGGAATTAGGTACAGTAGAAATGATTTCTATTAGACAATGGTCGGAAAGACCTAAAGGCGAAAGAACGGAAGTTTTATAAAGAAGAGGGTTTGATGTAAGAAAGAGATCTAGAAGATGTGGAGTATGGTTAGGGTTATCAGGGATTCTTGTGGGCTCAGAAAACATTTGTGTGAGATTAGACGAAATAGCAAATGTTTCTGCACTATGACCAGCAGGATTTGTAGTAGATGAAAACTGAAGCCAATTAGAGTTATAAACAATGAAATCGCCTACAATTGAGATATCGCAAGATGGAAACTGAGACAGGAGATAGTCAACTTTCATACTAAGCTAATCGAAGAAGTCTTGAAAGTTACTGTTATTAGGAGACCTGTAAATGCAACAGTACCTAAATATTCTGGAAACTAACCTTTTAAATTTGGTTGATGACAAACCTTTGGAAGAACGAACTAATTTTCCGCAAGATGGTGCTCCCGGCCATAACGCCTTAAGAGAATACAAATTTCCCAGATGCTAGATGGCCGCTGCCTGACATCTCCAGATTTTTTTTATGGGGCCATCTACAATCAGAGATCGATAAACGAACCGATGAAATACAGGAACAGCTTCTTGAAGCAATCCATACAGCATTTAAAAAATAAAACCCGTTCATATTATTAATGCTCTAAGATCGGTTGCCAAAAATGTATTGATTGCAATGGAGGGCCGTTTGAGTACCTTCGTCGATAAATGTACCGCATTTTATTTCATTTTCTTACATCATAATGCATAGCCTACTACTGATTTAATATAAAAATTAAAACTGTTGACTTATTTAAATAATACACTGTATTATATGTTATATGTATGAAAAAACAGTTAAAAATGCGACTTTTTTTGGCTAAAAATGTACAGGGTGTTCCATTTAAAATGAGAAAGTTGGAACTTTTTGACTTGACCCGGTAGATGCGATTTTTGGACGGCATATCTAGCAATAAAACATGCAGGGGATAAGTTTAAAATCGACAATTTTTCGTTTTGCCGGGTATCTTCTAAACCAGACAATATTTTTAAGTTCTGCTTTTACCATTTTTAATGTCTCCTAAATACATCTCATGACACCTATATCAGTTTTTTTATAAGTTCAATAGTTACAGAGATAACCAGTAAAGTTGTCGAAAATGAGTAACCCTGTACATTAATTAAAAAGACATACTTTTTGGGTGCAAGTCACGTTTTTAAAAGAAAATTCTTAAACCTTAAACCTTAATATTTCTAATGTTTTTAACAGTTTTCATTTTCATGATATTGTAAAGTATTTATATATTTATTTGCAAAATCTCAACAAATTTATCTCCATCTTTAATACAAGAGAAATACATCCCCAAAGCTTTGTTATTAAATTATTTTATTTATGACAAACGCAAAATGGTTTTGAAAGTTGTACTTTACACAGGTTGTGATTAGCGTGTGTAGAGTAACAACTTTGCACACGATAATTACTTTACACATGCTGTTTGAAGGTATAGCTAGATTAATCTATGATTGTCGCTATTTTCTAAAGAAAGATTGGATAAATTCAAGTTGGAATTTCTATAAAAGGTAAAATTCAAGGTGAAAGGTAATTTAAGATTGAAGTTGCACTAAAATTAACATATTTGTGCACCCAACCCAGAAAGATGCGAGATGTAAATGGGACATTCACAAATATCAGGAACAGAACTACATCTTCAACTACATCGGAAAATAGTCAACCTACTTGCTTAACAAATACCAACATTTCTATTACCGAAAATTTATTTAAGACTTGGAACTTGCCAGGAGTAAATTTAAAAAAATGTTCACATATTACATTTAATTATCATTTCAAATAAAACCTTTCGCGATTTGCCCTTTTTATTTTCGACAGCTATTAATTTTTACGTCTTATAGGACAACTAGATACGTGTATTTTTACCATTGTTTTCAGAGCTATTACGATAAGTAACAAAATTGTTTCGTAGAAAAAGTATGCTGTACAGCACGCTTGAAAAGCACTCTTAGCATGACTTTTAAGGCCAAACCGTCGTACTCGTATGAAATCTGCACATTTCAAAACTTGTACGTACAGGGTGGCCAACTAAGAATGCGAGGTACTGTATCTGGGAAATTATCCATCGTAGAGGCTTGCGCAAAAAAGAGTTATTACTAAAACGATCAATACAAAAACCTGCAAAATATTTTCAAGTTTCTGAAATGGCCGGTAGGGAGCGTAACTGCAATCTTGAATCTAAAAAAGTGATGTTTCTATGAATTCTGCTATATTAACCTAATAAAAAAATAACTGATCTTTAAACTCGAGGATAATCTAAACTTTTTTTGTTTGTCACTTTTTGACGTATGTCTAAAAATAAAGTGGTGGGGGGTATTCAAAGGTTTCCTTAAATAACCCCCTGTATCTTCGAAACGGCTAAGCCGATTTTAACAAACTTGGGCGCGTTGAAATGAGCTATTCTTGGATTACAAATTTTATAATATTTGAAGTTTTGTTAGTTTCACATGTCGTCGCTAGAGGGCTTTGTTCGACATTCCGACAGAAACGGTTAATTTTCGCAAAAAAATTAAATTCATTGGTATGACTTTTTTTTCATGAACAAGTAGCTAAATGATGCTTAAACAAGCTCGCGAAAACCGGATCTCGATATCTTGTCCCTAACCTAAAATATCGGCCAAAGAAAACTTTATACGAAAATCCCTTAAATTTTTATTTTTTATATTTTACTGGAATTGTTTCTATTATGTAAGTTGCAGCCCTAAAAAGGACCGATTTAAAGGAGGAAGGTTTTTAATGATCCCGTAAATGCCCGAAATGCTGACCATCACTCTGTGCATTGCTGAGGCGTCTTATGAGTAGACAAAACTGCAGCTTCAATTTCTAGAAATTGCGATTTTAAATGTTTGTAAATTTGTTTGTTTTGTTGATATAAAAATTATCAAACGACTTTTTATTTTGAATTTTCTAAATTGAGTAATGTTTATTTGATTCAGAGTTTTATAACAGTTAGAAATATAAATTTATATGTATACGAGGGATACTTAGAAAATATTCAAATTAACGTTTTATGACTTGGAATTTTCATATGTACGGGGTGTGTTCAATAAGTTTACGACGACCCATGTATTTCAAAAATTTGGATAAATTTCTGTTTAAGTGTAAGTGAACTTGGGTGGTGAATGGTTTTACTGAGTAGGCTGCAATCCTGCCTTCCACAATCAGATAGGATTAATTTAACATCCCGCCTAAGACTATTTTAGAAAAATTTAAGATTGTGGTGGCGCCCAGAAACAATTTTCCTAGACTGATCACTGTGAGTTGTAGATTTATGGGAAGTGTAAGGTGTTTGAAACTACCTTTCAATCATTTTACTACTTATATCGACCCCATTTCTGTTGTAGCTGGCTTAACAACCCGCTTACTTCGGTAGGCCTGCACGACGCCTAGTGCGGTTTGGACGTATAACAATCTTTTTAATGTGGTGCAAAATTCGGACACTCGTCTCTCAATCTTTGATGCAGCTCGACTATGGTTTGAATCCTTTTTTCCATAATTTAATATCTGTCTTCGTATAATGCCCTGTAGAAAATTATCAATATCTAACTTCGGTCTACCACTTCTTGGCCCCTACACTGTACCAGTACTACTTGCCCCTTCTTCAATTAATACCCTTACAACAGTTCTGTCGCTAACCCCCAGGCATTCCGCAGTACGCTTTGTAACTTTATTAAGAATAATTGCGTTTACGCCATTTTTTTCCGCTTCGAAGAAAGCTTTGACCGTTCTGTTTAAACTCGGTGGACAGTAGTAGTGAGGAACTTTACCTTTCATTTTTGAACTTGGGAATTCCCAAAGCCGCGTACGTGGCTGAACTCGGTTTGACCTTGAGACTGGCCTTGGGGCCTGTAATTGGAATTGGCCTTGGGCCTGACCTTAGAGCTGGCCTTCGGCTAGCCATGGTCAGAACCAAAAATCTGTTCAGCGGGGAATTCGAAATTTTCTAATAATGGGCCCTAATGCTAACTTGTAAAACAGCTATAAGAACTTGTGTTAGGGTCTGCGCCCTCTTGTCGTGGCCACTTAACGATAAATACTATTCTAATAAGGGGCCATAGTGCTAACTTGTAAGTTAAGTATAGGGACTTGTGTTAGGGTCTGCGGCCTTCTGTCGTGAACCTCTTGTTGCGAAATTTGAATTTGTGTCGACATCTACTTGCGTATTGGTCCCTTATTATTATTTATCGTTGAGGGGCCGCGGCAAGGGGGCGCAGACCCTAACACAAGTTCCTATACCTATCTTACAAGTTAGCATTAGGGCCCCCCTGTTAGAATACTATTTTCAGCCAAGGGGCCACGATAAGAGCGCGTAGATCGTAACACAAGTTCTTATAGCTGTCTTACAAGTTAGCATTAGGGCCCCTTAGAAAATTTCAAATTTCCCGCTGAACAGATTTTTGGTTCTGACCTTGGCTAACCCAAGGCCAACTCGAAGGCCATGCCCAAGACCAATTCCAATACTAGGCTCCAAGGCCAGCCTCAAGGTCAAACCTGAGGTCAAAAGTGAAAGGTAAGGTGTCTCACTTCTGCTGTGGACATATGCTTAGGCATTTTTCTGTTTCGTAAGAAGCTGCTACGATATACGTGTATATATATATATATATACAGGGTGAGTCAGTTTTAAATAAGGGTGCATCATTTAATTAACTTAAGACGTTCTATTGTACGTCGCTGTGAAATGTGTATTGAAAAGAACGGTTTACATTTTGAACAAGGTGTCTAATTTTATTATACTAGTGTTATTGTTATTTATTTATAAATCGTTATTGCTAAGAATTCTTATTAATTTCACAATTATTAATTAAGTATTTTTACAATAATAAATAAGGATTGTTACAATTAGTGTACTAAACAGATTTCAATTTACAAAAGTCTTGTATTTGAGTATGGCTTGATACGGTGGCGGCTCTTTAATGAGAGCAAGTGAGCAGCGGTCTATAACTTATTAGAATCTCACATAAAAACTACATACATGTTTATGGCGAAATTGATACATACATAATTATGCAGAGAGTATTGACCGCATAACAATAATAATTATGTATTTCTTTTTATACGAGGATAATAACAATGGATACTAAAAAAAACTGATAACATACCTATTTATAAATGAAAATGTATCTGAAATTTTAAAGAAACGATCGTTAGGTACTAAAATGACTCTAAATGTTTTATTATATCTTTTTTATTAAAAACTTTATATTCAATTATCCACATAAAGCACTAATGTGCTTAGTACCACATCAAACACTAAAAATCAAAATAACTCGGAAACGCACAGGAATTTCGAAACAGAAGAAGATACATTATTTTTGTTAAACTGTATGTAGATAATGAAAATAATATGTAAATAATGAAAAAATAGTCATTGGCGTAGAAGTTCTGTTTATGAAAGGGGTTGAGCACCCCCTCCACTCCGCCACTGTGCAAGTTTGTGAACATTCTTATCGCTTGTTTTATGCCCCTTAATTAATAGACATTATCCCCCCAACATGAAAAAAATCTAAGCATTCGTTTCTGAGTTATAATGAAAATTTGAGAAAAAAAAATTATATTCAACACCCTGTATCTCGGAAACGAAGCCTTCTACGGCAACTTTTCTTTTAGAAACATGTGTTCTATCTCCTGTTAAAGTTTATCTACAAAAACTGACTCACCCTATTTTATATATATATATATATATATATATATATATATATATATATATACATATATCCTCACAGTAATACCGCTCTGGGTTAAAACCATGTCCTCACTTAACATAATCTTTTGGCTTACTAACAAATAATATATTGACTGAAATTGAAGAAGGTACGAACGTGTACAAATTTTTCATTCACGCGCTATAGTACATGTGTGCCGCCTCTCCTAGATTAAAAACGATTGCGGTTTATCATCCTTATTTAATAACAGCACATTTTTCAAAACCACATAATCGTATAATCACGAGTATATTTTAAGAAAAAAATTTTGATTTATGTTATTTAGGCAATTCTTTAATGTTATGACAAAGATACTTTACTTACTTCACGTAGTGAAAATTGGTCATGTTTGCCTGTTTGGGCTATTTGCAGGTAAATGAAAACAATTTGTTACAATATATTTTTGGTAATAGACTCAGAAAGAATCGAACTGCCTAATATTCGAATTTTTTAGATTTGCATTGGAAAATAAAATATTTATGAAGGTTTAAAGTCGAGCGTGTTGAAAAATGATTGATAGTACTTTTTTGTAAATTAAATTCAACAGTTTTAACACTACGCCAATTAAACACTTAGAATTTACATATTTTAACAATAATACATCAATTGTAAAATAGTAACTATTTTACGCAAATCGGCCCCACCAATTTTGTAAAATAAGCCTTCAAAGTAAAGACTGTTTACTTTAACAGTAGAGAGGTACCTGAAATTTAATCATTTATAATTTGATTTCAGGAATGCATAAAGGACTCTAATCCGTACGGGGATTTAAAATTGTTTACTGTAAAAAATAAAAAGAGTACGTTTATTTACATGTTCTAAACTCTATTTTTCTTACTGAGCTGAAAATACAGTTTTTTGTATAACTAGTTGTTTAAAAATAATAAAAAAAGGGTTGAATATTACAGAGTTTACATATCATTTGTCTGTAAAATTACAGTTTTGAATTATACTCATCCAAATATCATCACTATCTTGTTCAATGCATCATTAAGAAGAATAGGTAAATTTGCCGTATCTTTTACGTGTACCTAGGTTCCGTGTAATAAATGAATATTTCTTACTAAGCTTTGTGTGTTCTGTTAGAATTGATCGATATCTAAAGTGAACATGTCGAATAGTATTTGCATTAATTACACGAACAATTTCTTTAATGTATTCAAAGGTTTTACTCTGTGCTCTTGTAGGTAGTTTCAGAATCAGGACGGTTATATTACTTTGTTACACGTAATTACTTCATTACTCAACAATTAATTCCACATTACTGCTTGTTTAAGGTAGATATAGTGTGTCTGTATTTATCTTCAAACTAAAAATAATAAAAAACGTAATTACTTTCTCGATTAATGAATTTACGCAGTAATATTTTAGCTCAAAAGCATATTTAAACGTGTGTTATAAAGCCAATTGGGTGCGCTAACACGAAAACTTAATCTGATAAATATAGCAAGACAAATGGGAGCGTCTAAAAACGGTAGAACAAAAGTAAGAAGTTCAGCCATTTTCAGAACAAAATTGCACGGTTTTTAAGGTAGGATTAGTACCAGAGAAACAGAAGCAAATCTTAAATAATGAGAACAGGTTATATTTCAGCATCTAAAATAAGGCAATGTATTTTTCATTAAAGCAAGTAGATAATAAAATATAATATTTCATTAAAATAACGTTAATTTAAAACAAACATGTGCGTATACTTATATAAACATTTCCCAAATATATAATGAGCAACCGATACATGATAAAGTTTTATAAATTAATTAGAAATCTGATTTTGTTGCTTTATGAACAATAAAGCGTCAACAAATGTATGTGTGTTACACTTTCAATTTCAAACTTTGAATACAAAGAAAATAAATAACGGACGCAAACAGATATGTTTTTAGGTAGGTAACATAAACATTTCTATAATGAACTAAAACAAAAAGTATAAAGTTTAAAATTCTATGAACAATTCAAAATCATTCTCACAGTGTTTCACATGCGCAATTTATTGAGCAAGAAGTAACAAATACTATCTTTGCTACCAAAGAATTGACCTACGTCATCGATACATGCACCTAGCTACATAAAACGTTTATTTTGCCATCGCACTTTTAAGTAAATATCAGGGTGGTTAAAATTTCAAGTGCATTTTGCAACGGGCGTAAACACCCTTGGATTACTTTTGTTGGTTTAACCCACTCCAAAGAATAAGACTTGAGTTCTTGGAAACTTTTTATAATTTCAACACTATTGAATAAAATTTAATATTGTTATTGTGAAACTTAAAATGATTATTTTTTTATTACGTTAAATTTTACCTCGCTTGCTGTTTAGTTTCAGTTTGTGTAAATGAATTTTAAGATTTACGTTTGAGAATTCCTTTCTTAATTGGGTACGGCAGCTAGCTCAAAGTTAAAATAAAGAAATGATCACTGTTATCGTTAACCAAAGCTATGCTCATTTCGATTTATTTATTTATCTGGATTACCATTGAGTTGACTTCTTTCTGCATTTATATATTCAATATTTGTATAATCTTTTAATATTAGTAATCTTTAGCAATAAAAGTAAATCAAACGTTATACTCATTTAATTAAATTCCAGACCTGAACGAAAATACATCAATTCATTGTTTACAAACGTATATAAAAATCAAACCTATAATCTAAAATAACCTTCTTAAAACTAATATATAACAATAAAAACCTTTTATCAAAATTGAATGTAAAAAAATGAAACACATACTCGTTTATGAAAATGTAAACTTTCACCATTATCACACACAATAAAATACTTATCTTTTTTGGGTTTTTTAATGGTGTATTTTAAATTATACAATCTAAACGTTTCGATAACACTTACAGTTATCTACGTCAGTAGTAATATCTATTAAAATTGTTTAAGATGTAAACAATTTTGTCAAAGTTGAAAAATTAAAACAAAAACATGAACCTGCTATTAATATAACAGTTTGAGAAACGTATAAAGCCAACTATAGAATTAAATTTTAGTAAAGGATAACTATATCATTAAAAATTAAATATTGTTAAATTGTTTTAAAGATGACAAATTAGGACACTCACTAACGGAGAAAGTTAACAATGAAAAATGTCGGCCAAAAAACACATTTAACGAAATTTAATCAAGTTATGATGTGAGTGTAAAGTTGTGAAAAACTTCAATTTCAAAATGACAGAAGCACTCACAAATAAAATAATCCAGTTAAATCTAACAAAGAGATATCTTTGCCAATAAGTGCAAGTGTTTTTAACAATGAAAAGCATAATGCAGAACGTTTTTTGTAATTTTTTTAATTTTAATCTTAATTTCAACTACTTATGTTAAATTATAGTGCTGTGGTAATTTAACATATAATTGATAAAGCATTTGCTTCAAGGTCTAGGAAAAACACAACACCAACAATCAAAATTAAAACGTTATGCCTTTTTTTAATTATAAGATGCCAAAACCTATTTAAACGGAGATTTTCTTCTTGTCTATTAAAATTATTAGGGTGTCTATATATTTCAATAGCCTCAAGTTGTAAACGAACATAATAATGAGTTTGTGTTGACAATATTTCCATATTGTCAATTTGAATGTCATGATTTAGATTATTCAAGGCATGGTCAGTCACCGCCGACTTCTCTGGTTGACCTAATCTACAAAATCTCATATGTTCTTTACGTCTTGTATCAAAGCTAACTTATACACTCCGGAAGATAATAATGGGTTTGACACATCTTTAGGTGATCTTAAACGTTCTTTCATTTTTCTTGTAAGTTTAAAAATAGTCCTAATGCCATATTTAATTAAAAATTTTTTAATTCTATCTGTAACATGAGCTATAAAAGGAAGAAAAGCAGTACCAATATTAAGAACTGGTTTTTCTTTAAGGTTACGTGTAGAAGCTGTAATACCACTACTAATATCTGTACACATAGGAAGATATGGCTTCAAAAACGAAAACGTAATTATTGTGTGGAACGAAGCTTTACAACAATGTAATCAGCATATTTGGACTAATTGTGTACGCCATACAGAGGAAATTATAAAACAGTGGTATAAAACTGAAGAAGTGCTAGATTTTACAGTAGACGAAATGATTATTAACGTTACAAGTGATTGTGATAGTTCGGATACAGATTAATTGAATATTATCTTTTCTTAAATCAATGCGTTATTACAACATAATTATGTATTTCACAAATATATACTAATTAATTGCTTTACAACTTATTTAATCATCTGGAAGCCCACAGAATTGCTAGTTATTACAATTACAGTTGTACATAACCTACAAATGTTATAATAATTACTGATCACATATAAATGTTTGACATATACCTTTGTAAAAATCAGCATTTTACATTAATCTAATTTTCAATTTTCATACACCTGTGGGCCAAGGTGATATTTTTGAAACCATATTTCACATTATCACCTGCAATCGTAATTAAAATTAAATAGCTCTGTATGTATAATAACGTCTAACATTTACCATGTTACGTTTCGATAAACCTTCCTAATCGGTTTTAACAAAATTACAATTCAATAACTTCAAAATATTTAATTTTTTAAGTTTTTCTACGAAGTGTTGTTTTGACATTGAGATTTGGAAACATTACTACATTACCGCATTCTAAGAGAAGATTTATTAAGTTTGATTTTTAACCATTTATTATTATGGATATAAGTTTCATATTAAACCATTCGTTACTAGATTATGACGTAAGTCAATTCTTTGGTGGCAAAGCTAGTAATGAGAGTTTGAATAACTTATACGGGGCGATCAAAAATACCCGACAGCCACTCTTATGAAACATGACGTTAGTAACCATTTTCCGTACCGCATATTATGGTACACCATTGGTAAACAATAAACATAACCTCTAACAATTCTCCTCTTCCGTCTGCTTATTGTTTTTTAGCACGATTATTTCCCATTTGTTCACTTATTGCAAAACAGGCTTTTTCAAATATTTACAACGTACGTAAATTACATTTTAAACAAATTCATGTTTTATAATTGCAGAGTGTAATATTGTGTGACATGCCTTTTTCTCAAGAAGAAAATAAATTACATTGACAATCCTATTTCCGTAATGTAAATAAAGACGGAAATGGAGCTTGGGTATATTCAATTCGCTTATGTATAGAAGAATTTCGAGGAGCGTATCCTGACAATGATGCCGATTACGATATTATACGCCGCCATGTTTATCGTGTAATTGAACAGTTTAATAATACAGGAAGCGTTGCTTCTGGAAAATCACCTGGTCGCCCCACACTTACCAATGAGGGGGTTGTAGAAAATTTTCGTGCTCGTCTTGAACAAAGTCCCCAAAAGCCACTACTACAATTTTCCCAACAAGCTGGCTTGTCATATGAAACATACTAAAGCTGTTACAGTCGAAAATGAAATTAGCACGGAAGGCCACAGGTAATTAATAAGCACCGATCTAGCCCGACGGGACAGAGGGTCGTGGATGTGTTTCTAAATTTAAATACTAAGGGTAGTTTGTCGTATTGTTGAAAGTGATCCATGAGGGTAAGTCGCGGTCGTGATAAAGTCGTGTAAAGGAAGCCAGTATGTTACCCTTACGCTAGCTATCTTCAGATGCACGTAGGTGGTGCTGCGGAAACTCTAGCTCTAAAACAAATTTCAAAATATTCACACGTCTTCAAATACTAATGAACCGTCCGAGCAAATCAGCTGTTGGGGTTCAACTGCTTCCTTTAACCTATTTTTACCTTGTTTTACACCTAACAAAATACACAAAAAAACAAACGCTTATTTACTGAAAAGTCGCTGGTCATATAGCAAAATTCTATCAGTTGCACTCAAAGATAATTAAACACGAACTAAACAAGCGTCGTTCAAGATTTGCTAGTTTGTTACGTTAGAAAAAATACTACTTGATATAAAAAACTACATAAAATTAAATACGTCAGAACAGGAATATGCCATCAGGTCGCTTTAATATCAACTCAATGAAACTTAGTCAATAAAATTAACCTTTAATAAAATCTCTTAACTTCAAATCTCTAAAATACCAACTTTCGTTAATTAATGCTTTCGTTGTTCAGGAAAAGATTAAAAATAATGCAAGTAAACCCAATTAATTATTCATCAATTAAATAAACATAAATAAAATACAAAAACGATACATATGCATAAACTAGAGCTGTACCAATTTGTGTGCCGGTTATCTTAAAATTTGGGTCACGAGAGAATCTACTGCCCCTATTTCTTAATCGGTTCCAACTTGCAAGTTATGTCCTCTAATCTTAGATTAATTTTTACGTTAATGTTACCTAAATATTGTTACAACTCAAAATATATACGAAAGTTATCAATGGACAAACGCTTCAACCCAAAACGACTATGTTTTGTTGCCGTATAAGCAAAACACTGTCAATAGTAAAATAAACACAAACACCATAAATATGCAGTGTTAGATTACCATCCAAAAATATTCTTAGAAATTTTTCCTCCAGGCTACAGCGAAAACCACCTGGACATGAACCGCTTCTTCGGAGATCTTCTTATCAGGAAAATTCTTAATAACTTTTAAGCAGCAACCAAATATGCAACTCCCTAGTAGCAGATTTAATAACGTTGCGTTCTTAATTGACTGATTAACAACATTATACACAATGTTGACTTAATTCGTTGGCTTTATTTACAAGTCTATTTATGATTAGCCTGTTAAGGTTGATCGCTATTGAAAGTGACGGATGGTGTACCTTCACAATAGTTTTTACTCGACAATGTCAATAACGCAAAATTGCGTTAATTAATTCACTACCAGAGTGCACTTAAAAAAACACAATCCCTTTTATAAAGCGTGCTTAAAAGACACAAAAATTCTAAACTCCCTCTTCGAAACGTTCGGTTCCCTAGGTCTTCGATATCGCACACTTCGCGTAACAGCTTACATCTTTAACACAGGACGGTCAGTTTAGAGTCCCCTTGTAATTAACCGCGCAAAAAACAGCCTCTTATCCCTCTTAAGAAAAGTGCATCGCTGTCGATACCGGTAATACCGAACATTACCGTGCTGTGCTACAAATTTTTATTCATCAACTTTATGATCTAACGCCCTTGGATCACTTTTTAGTTGCTTATCTGAAAAATGTAATTTATAGAAATCGTTTACATACACTTGCCGAATTACGTGAGGCTATAGAAGCAGCTGTATACAGCATAACGCAGTTTTTGAAAGCATGAAAAAGAGACTGGATGCATGTCTCGATAATGGTCGTGATCACTTTGAACACTTATTATAATATGCGACTGACGACTGTTACCTAGTACACAATATGCAAAAGAAACTTAATCACGTTTCAATTACCAAATTGTTTCTTTGTGTAATTTCGAATAAATTCAGCAGCATTTAAACATTAAAAGGCGTGTTGATTTTATTTAATATTTGTAAGGTTATGTTTATATTGTTTAGTATTGTGCAGTACCATATGAGAGGCGGCACATGCTGACTAACATCATGTTTCATAAGAGTGGCTGTATCAATTATTATTGATACCTTTGTATTAATAACAATTTTAGATTAAATTTATACAGCATATTTGAGTTATACAAATTTTTATTTAAAAAAATTACGGTTGCGGTATATTTGTTTAAATTAAATTTCTTCGCGAAGGTGAAAGACTTCAAATTTTAGAATCTGCCGAAAAAGGATTTAATCAGATATCTAGTCCAAAAATAAGGTAACATAGCATTTATTTCAAAAATATTTATTTATCCTTCCAAATCCAATTCATAGCCTTCCCCTCCGGACCAATGCTCTTATGCTAACATTTTTTCCAATCCTCGAAGCATGAAAAATAGCCACTTTCCGGTATAGCCTTCAGAACATGTAGCGATTCCCGTTATATGTCTTCAATCGACTCGTAGTGGTCTTTTTAGTTTATCGAATAGCCAGAAGTCACACGGTGCCAAATACGGTGGTTGTGGAACGATATGGGTGTAGTTTTTGATGAAAAAATCACGAAGAACTAATGCAGTGTGAGACGATGCATTATCGTGGTGCAAAAACCAAGAGTTGTCTTTCCATAAATCCGGCCTCTTTTGCGAATAGCTTCACGAAAACGACGCATAACACTCAAATAATATTCCTTGTTGACAGTTTGACCCGGCGGAAGGAACTCATAATGCACAACACCACGATAATCGAAGAAAATAGTCAACATGGCCTTGGTTTTCGATCGACTTTGGCGCGGCCTTGCACGATATTCGCTTGATTGGTCGGTGGTTTCCGGGTCGTATGCATAAATCCAAGTATCATCTCCAGTTATGATGCGTTTGATTACGTCCTGATAGTCAGAAAGCATTGTTTCACACATGCTAACATGACGCTCTTTTTCGAACAAATTGAGTGTTTTTGGTACCAATCAAGATTTGACGCGTTTGAGGCCCAAAACATATTTTACGATGGTATTGGCCGATCTTTTCGAGATGCCTACCATTACCATAAGTTAATCGACGGTTATTGAGCACCAAATCCTTAATTTTATTCACATGAGCTTCATCAGAAGAGGTTGACGGTCGCCTGGTCGCTCTTCGTCTTCGACTTCTTCTCGGCCTTCTTGGAACTCTTTGTAACACTTGTAAACATTTTTTCGACATAACCTTGTCACCAAAAGCCTTCTACACCATTTTCAACGAATCGGCAGCGGAAAATTCAATCAATTTTTTATGAGAGAACGCGTATTTGTCACGAGACTCAAAGAATTTTCAAGGACCGTTTTCCAGATCGCCCTATTTGTAGAAAATATCTTTGAGAACTTATAGCTAAATTCATAGTTACTGGTAGTGTGAATAATAAAAGGCCACCAGGTCGTAAACAAATCTCGGAAGAAATACAAATTGAGATTATTGGTAGCCAATCCCCAATACATGTCGCGGATGTCTGTGAAGTTTTTCCTTCTACTGTGTGGAGAATTTTAAAAACGAATAAATTTCATCCATACGAAATCCAAATGGTACTTCAGTTAACTGAAGATGATCCAGACCGAAGAGAAGAATTCTGCGAAAATATGATGGGAAGAATTGTAAGACATTCTATCTATTGTGATAATATCTGTGTTAACGACGAATGTGCATTTTTTTTAATGGTAATGTCAATAGATCTGGAGTGATACAAACCCTAATATTTTTCGGGAGACCCGTACATCGTTGGACCTATATATATATATATATATATATATATATATATATATATATATATATATATATGAGAGAGCAAAACTAATCTAAAAATTGTATCTGCACATGTTAAAAAATACTATCACCGAAATTATCGAGGAGAATCCGATTGAGTTCGATATGGAAACTGTATTCCAACAGGATGGAGTTCCTCCGCATATTCCAGGAACGTGCATAATACACTAATTTCCGTGGTCATTGGGGATCCCACGGAATGTCCTGCTGGTTTACTGTGTTTGATCACCTTGGACTTTTTTCTGTGGCGCCATTTAAAACAAAAGGTGTTTGAGACAGGATCTGATTCTATGTTGGATCTACGACCGAGGATAACAAACGTTTGTCGAAATACTGACGTTAGTGTATTTGAAAATGTTCGACAAGTAACCTGAGACAGGCTTTTTGTGTCAAGAGGTACAGGGTCATCATTTCCCGCATATTCTAATTGAATGCGTAAATTTTAATTGTTTTTGTTTCATAGTATTAAAAATCCCCCTATTTTTGTATTTTGTATAGATATTGACTTCATATTCTAGAATTAGAAAGTACTCACTTAGAGGTTCAAAATGAGGTATCGCAAGTCCCCTTTTTCCATTTAAATGTTTAATTCAAATCTTTAACTGTCAATTTTACACTAAAACATAGTATTTATGTATCCATTGCCCTATACCAAGTTTAAAATCTCTAATTTGATCAGTTCAAGAAATAGAAAGAGGGGGGGGGGCATTAACGAAAAGAACTGTATAAATTGTCAATATTAGTGCTCGATGTGTTCACACGTTCCCAAAAATGTACGAGGATAGTAACCTCTCCGAGACCCAAGCCACCCTAAAGGCAACGAACGGTCTCTCAAACACTTTAGCTTTTAAAAATCAATTTCAGCTATCCAACAAAATAGAAAGTGTCCCAATTTCTTTCTTTTCAATTAACTTACGTACGTGCAAGTATATTTGCGCCAAAGACGAATATTCCGAAAAACGAAAATATTTATATTGTTTCCGGAAACGGTTATAGCAGCCAAGATATACTCAGTATTATTAATTAATTAATCAAAGATGTAGCATTACTCACGATTATACGAACATCAAATGTTATAATTTGTCTACATTGGTATATTAATATTTATAAACTATAATTAATAGGTGGGAGGCATGGCAGACGGCGAGGTAACACCGTCGTTGCCATGGACAATTTAATATCGGTTCTTTGATTTTTGTTCTTAATCGATACTCACCATATTCTTCCTGTAGTCCTCACTGTACTTCTGTACGCTCACATCAGTTCTTTCCCCACTGGTTCTGCCTTGCCACTGTTTAGTAGAAACAACTTCTAGTGTCCCAAATTCTTTTATTGCTTACAACCCTGATGAAACATTGTGGCTTAATTCTAATAAGTCTGCTGGACCAGATGGTATCCCAGATATTGTCTTAAATAAAGATTCACCCGTACTATTACCAGTCTTATCTACGCTCTATTCAATCTCTATTCCTTCTGGGGATTTACATCGTCATGAAAGCAAATGTTCAGTATTTCCAAAAAGGTGACAAAACCGAGTCCTCTATGTACTAATCAATTGCCATTACTTCCATTTTGTCTAAAGTCAAGGAAAAGGCCATTAATCAGTAATCAGAATTCTTTGCATGAATCTATTAAAGTTCTTACTGATTACCCAGATGTGGTTATAGGGAGATTCGTCCAACAAGTGATCTTCCTTTATATGTGACCCAAATTTGGAACAATATATTATATCCGGTGAAGCAATTGTAGTCACTGTAGATAGTTCAAAAGTAGCATAAGTGTTTATTTTACAAACGCACCTCGTTTGGGTTAAATAATATGTTTATCGTATGGGTTTTCAGTTTCCTTGATAAGAGAAGAATACGTGTCATAGTTGGTGGCGTATTTTCTAAAGAAGTTAACATCAACGAGGGCGTGACACTTTTTCTGCTATATATAAATGATCCTATTTCTTTAACAATTAATCTGATCCATCGCCTTGCGGACGGCATCACTCGTTGTAGAAGTTCATTAGAGTCTATCATAATACTAATTCCGTTTCTGTCTCAAATAAAGATATTAACGCTGAAGTAGTTATTTTAGTCAAAGAGGCATACAACGTACCTTGAATGGGGAAGCATTAATCTAGTCAAATTTAATGATAACAACACTCGAGTGTTGCCTTGTGTTCGCCAAAAAAAGGTGAATCATTTCCTGTTGTAAGTATGAATGGCCCAGGTAATCTAAGACCGTATTCAAAGAAAAGCGATTAGAGTTATAAATGACTCGTCGTTAACTTCTAACATATACCCCCGTGAACATAGAAGAATTGTTACAATTGTTTGTACTATAGGTATTACAATGGGTTGTAACAAACCTTTTGAGTTGTATTAAAATATACAATAATTTAGGCAACTTCGTTCATTTTTGTGTCATGTAAATTGCATACCTTAGTGGCTGAAAATTATTCGTTTAGCTATTTTAAAGTGGGGTAGTACGCGCATTTCATCTTGCACATTGAGTTCATGCGCAGACATCTATTCTGAAGTCGTTCTTGTTACGATATGAAAACAAAAAGCTTCCATTTTGTTTTTGCGTATTTTTATTAAAAAAGTGTAAAATTTACGGTATTATTACGATTCAATTTAACGAGGATGGCGTAATAGAAGTTGTTGCTATGCTGAAAATTATAAATAAAATTAAAAATAACATTTTCCTATTACGTAATTTCATTGTATTATTACGTTTCAATTTAGCGACGATGGCGCAGTAGATGTTTGTTGCTATGAAGAAAATTATAAATAAATGGTACATTAACCCATGTAAATCAACCAAGTTTGGCTTTTTTTAAAGAATTTATTCATTTGGGATCAACCAATATCGAAACTTTTATTATATTTCCATTTCAAGATTAATTGCACAACCAAAATTGAAAGCGTGGCTTCGTCAGCACATCTTATCACTAACAGTACACCAGTGACAACCAAAGTTTTAAAGTACTACAGGTATTTCATTTTTAATTATTAGTATAAGGTATTTTTTAAGTTACTAACATTAGCATTAAGATTTTCTAATTTATAACTTGTCTTAAAGATTTTATAATAAACCTTGTTATTGGTTTCAATTTTACATTTATTACATTTACGGTTTACTTGTTTTCCATAAAATAAGTTGGCGTCCGACGTATTTTGACATTTATTTACAGGTTGAAGTTACATCTTTTTTGTAAAGCAAACATATCTAACCACACACACACATTTTCGAATTAGAGCAAATCAAATTTTAAGAACATGGCCTGTTAATCACTGACTGAGCTGAATGCACAAAATCTTCTATTTATTATTAGGAGTATCAGTAATATTAGGGGTGAAATTACTAATAACAACCCGCAATACACCCATTAGTTTTTTATTACAGGCTATTATGCTACTAAATCACATTCTACATATTGTAATTATCGTACCAAACAGGCGCAATCCATATTCATCTACACGGCCTCTAAACTCTGGAATAATCTTCTTAGTTGCTTGGGTTTAGGTTTTTAATGGTGTATTTTTATATTTATATTTTACATAAATCTATACGTTTCGATAACTATTACAGTAATCATCCTCAGTAATGGTAATTTTTAAGAATTGTTTAAGATGTTGGAATAAATAATTTATAAAATATAAAAAATATGAAAACGCAAACATAAGCCTGCCATTACTATAACAGCTTGATAAACCAACTATGAAATCTAATTTTAGTAAAGTATAACTAGTTTCTTAATAAAATTTAAAATTATTAAACTGTCTTGAAGATGACAAATCTGAGCACCTGCTAACAGTCGAAGGCTAACAGTGAAGAATGTCATAATAACAAAATTTAACAAATTATAAGGTAAGTGTAAAGTTGTGAAACACTTTAATTTCAAATTCACAGATAAAATTAAAGATCTAGTCAAATCTAACAAAGAAGCTATTGAGATACATAAACAACTTAAATAGGTAAAATTAAATAGGTTTTGGCATCTTATAATTAAAAAAAAGGCGCATTGACATATCTTAATTTTAATTTTAGCTTTTGGTTTTTGCTGTTTTTTCTAGACCTTCAGGTACGTGCTTTACCAATTATATGTTAAGTTACCACAGCACTATAATAATTTAACATATATAGTTCAAATTAAAATTAAAATTAAAAATTATATTAAAGGTATTAATTGTGTTTTCCCAGTAAAATGACAATTACAATTGTTAACAAAAATCTTTGTTAGATTTGACTAGATCTTTAATTGATATGTCAAGTTTCTCTTTGTGAATGCTTTTATCAATTTGAAGTTAAAGTTTTTCACAACTTTATACTTACATTTGATTAAATTTTGTTAAATTTCCTCTTTGGTTATCACATTTTTCACTGTTAGCTTTCGACTGTTTCAGGGTGTTATGATGTGTCATCTTCAAGGCAGTTTAATAATATTTAATATTATTAAGGATCTAGTTATTCTTTACTAAAATTAGGTCCCATAGTTGGTTTTACACGTATATCAATCTGTTATATTAATAGTAGGCTTATGTTTACGTTTTCATATTTTTCATCTTAAACGATTCTTAAAGAGTTAACACTACTCACGACGATAACTGTAATTGTTACCAAGACATATAGCTTTATGTAAAATATAAATACAAAAATACACCATTAAAAACCCAAAAATGGTGAAAGTTTACATTATATTAATTTTATTCCATGAAGTTACTGGTAAAATGAGATTTTAGAAAATAAGTGGGGTTTAGCTAGTGAACATTCTACAATGTAATTAAAATTATTGTACAGGTCAATATAGATATGCATCGTATAATTAATAGAATGTAAACCAGACTTTGAGGGACTTTTAAGGAAAGTAGCAGACTACAAATTGAATATGAAAGAACCTGAAAATAGGTTACCCACCACACAAGGTTGTGGATAGATGCGTTTACATAGAACACAACGAATTAGTTACACGTTCGTGTCTAGATTTTCCTAACCCAAAAATTGTAACACCTTCAAAATTACATTACGTAGGTATCTTTAGTGTTACATTTTGTATGAAGAAGGGTTTGAATGCACAATTGTGTTTTAAGCCTGCTGTCACAATTACGACCTTTCAGTCTTTGCGCTATATTGTCCCACAACACCAGCCATATATCACATATATGATCCTTATACTTTTGAAGGTAAACAGATTATTACTCGAGTCCTATTTAGTTAAAACTCAAACAGTAATAGAAATGAACAAGTCTAAAAAAAGTCGAAAATAAAAGCGATATTTTGATTAGTGCACATGATTAAAATCCTTCTCACAGAATTTATGTGTGAAAGATTTATTTAGCAATATGCTACATTTACAAAACACAGTAAGACAAACCATTATTACATTAAATTTAAATATGTATATGACTACACACATTAAGCAAACAGTAATGAATGGAAACCTTGTATAAATGAAATTAAAAAATGTACTAAACGCAAAAGGTTATTAAATTAAGTATTTAATTAAAAAACATTCTAAATATCCGAAATTTTAAATAATTTCTAATACATAATAAATACTTTCAGATCGTTTTAGAGCAATAGGTTATAAAAAATACATTTTTCGTATCGCTTGTGTACGTGCGTTGAATGAAGCTTTATCTTCAAATTACTACGTGTGATGTATTCAAGTAGGTATATCTGTTTAACTGTAGCAAAATGCAGGCAACATGTTTTATAATTGTGTAAATAAATATCATACATTCTAAATAATTTTGATCCATTCCAAACTGTGTAGGATTTAGTTCATTGCATACACCGCAGTACTGCAAGAATACTTTTATTTGGGAGCTTTTTTGTCCTTGACCGGTGTTTAAGAAATAATGTAATGTAACAACGTTGAGTGCACGATCGTATAATTGTGTTGTAAACAGAGCAGGGGCGGATTAACCATTAGGCGCCGCGTGGTGTACAGTAAATAATATGTAACCATTTTTTTAGAAAATTCAAAATACCTACGCTTTACAAAACGGTCGTATTGTACCTTGTGCGAAAGAATAATATGACACTTAGGATGCTGAACAAGCTGGTGTAGTCGTTCAGCATCGCCGCAGCTCAGCCGCTCACATCAAGTCAAGTCAATTCTTGTATGTGAGGGCTGTGCTGCATAATAAATATAATATATGTAATTATGCTATTGTTTCCTATTATCTAATAATCCTAAGTAGACACCTTACCTTTCACTTTTTGAGCTTGGGAATTCTCAAGGCCGACCAAGTGGAAGGCGTAATTTAATCTGGAGATTGACCTCGGGGTTGACCTCGGGCTTGACCTTGAGACTGGCCTTAGGGCCTGGCATTGGAATTGGCATTGGGCGTGGCCTTGGAGTTGGCCTTTGGCTAGCCAAGGCCAGAAGCAAAAACTGTTCAGCGGGAAAGTTGAATTTGAATCAGAGGGCCCTAATGGTAACTTGTAAGACATCTATAAGAACCTGAGTTAGGGTCTGCGTGCCCTTGTCGTGGCCCCACGGCTGGAAATAGTATTTCTAATTAGGGGGTCCTAATGCTAACTTGTAAGACGGGTATAGGGACTTGTTCTCGAGCCCGTTCCTGTGCATTTTGTTGTGAAATTTGAATTTGTGTCGCCATCTAGCTATGTATGTATGGACTAATGAATATTTTCTGTAATAAAAGGTGGCGCCGCCTAGCGGTAGATTTCAAGGACTCATTAGGGTTTGTTTGTGGCTCCATTCAGTAGTAGTATATGGAGTTATGGACTAATGAATGTTTTCTGTAATAGAGTCTAGCTTTACTAATTAACAGCTTATGTAAGACCGTAACCTCTAGAACATTCATATAGGTGCTTTTTTTAAGATTGGGGCTTAAAATTATTTTCGCTTAAGCATACAAATTAACACAAAGTGTCTAAATCAGAATAGTCACACGCACACGTAATACGCGCTCGACGTTCGTAACTTGTATTAATAAATACAGTGTTCCGGAGATTGCTTATGAGCCTCAATCCGCCTACTCTCAGAGCGTATGATGGTGATGATGATGGCACTTGGGGCAAACCATCAGTCTCAGCGGCCTGCGAAGTATAAAAGACTTGTACACCCCAAGGAAGTGATGGAACTCAAGCCAGACTACCAGTCTCCACAGCCTCTATAGTAGTAGTAGTAGTAGTAAGGAGGACTTACACAACTTGAGATCGTCTCAATTTACTCGGTTCGGGGTCCGCTATTTAAACCATTTTTCGCAAGAAACCCTGACGTCATTCCTAAGTGGGGAGATATGTGATTAAACCTAATTACATTGGCCCTATTTGAATTTGTTGCTTGAAGAGTGTTCTTTTAAAACGGGTCTTAAAAGTATTTCTAGCGATGTGCGGCATAATTACATTGATCAAATACCACCACTAATTTGTAAGACAAGTATAGGCCTTCGCCCCCTTCTCGCGGCCTTAGATTTATAGACAAGCTAAGTCGTTATTCAATCAAACCAATTAATCAATCAATCAGATCAATCTCAAGTGACACGAAACAAAAATTTTATTGTCAATTCTAATAAAGGATCTCTAACGCTAACTTGTAAGACAGGTACATACTTTCGGTCCTTAGCTTTGAAAGTTGTTCTTGGACCTTCGCTCCTGTCATGAATCACTAATTTTGATTTAATTATAAGCCATAATGTATCACAGTCCTTTTGTTTTAATTTTAATTATGGTTTATACGCAAATTGCACAGGCCTCATTGAAAACAGCTTGTTTATAATTAATAAAGAAGATTAAGGGTTTTTAATAAGAATAATAGTTTATTATATCAAATTCAGATTTTGATTAACTGAAATCAAATACAGTGAAGTAAACATGTTAAAACGTATAATTGAGGAAGATAATATTACTCTATCTGAATCTTAAGACTATTACTCAGATTGCATTTTTAAAAATATTATATCCTTTGTTTCACAAAATATACGGGCAGTAAAACCTTTACTGATTCAGATCACATCTGAATTCTTTTTAATTACAAACTGGTATTATAAACCAACACATTGTTGGCGATACTTCAATTATCATTCATCACACCCTATTCAAATAAAATCATTATTACCAACACTGTTTTCAAATGCCTAAAAATCTCTAACCCTAAATTTGTAAATGAAAGTTTAAAAACTATTATTTCAGTATTTACTAACAATAACTATCCTAAATATTTCATTAAAAGAAAGTAGTATACAGACACCCTAACTTTCACTTTTAACCTTGGGAATTCCCAAGGCCACACACAAGCCCTGCCCCTTGGTACACCTTGGCTGCCATTTTTTTGTACTCACCCACGTGTGGGGCATATTTTTGCCTTGAGATCGACTTTGGGACCTTGGGGAAGAATCAATAGATAAGACATGCAAAGGTGATGACAAGTGTTTTTCATAATAAAAATATGTTACTTAATCTGTGTTTATTATTATTAATATTTATTAGGGCCAGTTTTGATTTTTATCAAATATCTCAAAGATATAAAAACTCAGGCATAGACCTTAAATATACCGATTATATTCTATGCAGTCTTTAAGTCTGAATTTTAAGCGTTAGCTCAAATTTTTCAATATCTGAATAATGACATCGAGATTGTAAATAAAGTCACCTTCAGCATAAAACGGACGATTCATGCATTGTAGTGAATGATATTTTAAGATGACCTTGCATTATTAATATTTTATAGAGGTGATCGACTTTAGATTTTTAAATTAAGTTAACATGTATTTATTTATGGTTATTAAAATTATAAAGACTAAAAATTAAATATGAATGAAAATGATTAAACTGTATTATTGATAGAAGTAGATGGACTTGGTATTTTGTAAAGCTGGTGTTTATGTCTATCTAACATGAGGTTTAAATATCATTCTGCCGGGGATAACTGTTTTTGTTTTACAGTGTGATTTTCGTAACGCATTTATTATAAAAGAGATTGCAAAATTGTTATTAAAATTATTACATTTCTTTTAACTTTCATTTGAGGCTTATGACCTTACTTGTATATACGAATTTACAACATACTTATTTTACCTTGAGAAAAAGTCACCTTCAACGTTATACATATAAATGAGTAATTAACTTGCGGGTTTGCTTTACAAAACATGCCTTTAAATGATTTTCATCTTGAGAATGTTAAAATTATATGTACAAGGTTTAAGCAGAAATAAAATGCATTAAATGGTTACACATATGCATTATAGATTGTTTACGCTTCATTGTGCACTCCTTTTAATAGTGTTATTAATTAAAAGTAAATATTAAAGGTCGACTGTTAATTATATGTACAAATTTGAAATAGAAAATAAAATGCATTAATACGCAGATTAAATGGTTACACATACGCATTATAGATTGTTTACGCTTCATTGACAAAAACTCCGCAGTAAAGCAAGTTAAGTGACATTTTCTGATTATTTTTGGCGACCGGTTTGGTTTGGTTAATATATTATTTAATTACGGCCTATCTACTTTCTCTAAATATGAATTAGAAGAGCGAATGTTTTTTTCGAAGTGATTAAATGTAAATATATATATATATATACTGTTTTTTGGTATAACTTTACTAATACTATACTCATGTAAGGCCACGACCTCTAGAACATTCAATTCAAAAACCTTGATTTACTACAGGGTCATTAGCGTTACATAACATATACGAATTTACAACACGCTTTTAAAAAATTAAATTTTCACTTTCGAAGTCAACCTTCAGCATTATACAGGGAAAAATTGCTTTAAAATTACTTTTAAACTAAATAAATAAATGAGTAATTAGTATTATATATATATATATATATATATATATATATATATATATCAAAAAATTTAAATTAACATGATATAAATACCCTCATAAAAAATATACCTTAAAAATAAACTAATGAGAGAGCGTAAATTTTACCATTCACTACAATTTAAATAGAAGAAATATTCACGTAAACAGCAATAATCATTTAATTACGTATAGACGAATAAGACAATCTTCATATAGGTGAAATTTTGTTGTGCGCATTCTGCAACGAAGATAGTTTTTACACCTCTCACTTCTCTCTTGGTCCGTCTCACCGAATGTAACCCTGTCCTCTTGTCGCACAGGTCCCCTGTAAGCGTTGATCAAATCAAATTAATCTCAAGCACCACGAAACTAAGCTAAGACGCTATTCAATCAAAACAATTAATCAATCAATCGGATCAATCTCAGGTAGCACAAAGCAAAAATGTTATTAAGTCAATTCCAATAACGGAATCCTAACACATGGGGAACATGCATTATGACCTTTGTCCTCTGTCGTGGTCCACTGAAGGTAAATTTGAAATAGAATTTAAGTCAGTGCATTCTGGCTGGTTATTGATTGTTTAGTATAGGGTCTGCGTGGGAGGTCTTAAAACGAAGACACGCAACTGTAATCGGAACATTCACCGATATTTTTAAGTAAAGTGATGATACAACGGTAAACCTACAGATAGATAAAAGGATTAAAAAAGAGGGTTTGTAGAGGGCAGTGTACAAAATATCAATTTCTATGTAACAAATAACCCTGATGTAAAAGCATCTGTGTTGAAAGATTTTAATAAAGCACCGAAAACAAGAATGTGATGGATAATTTTTAGGATAATTCTCTATGAGTGAATTCGATTTCTAGGCGTTATTTTCAGATGGGAAAAATTGTTAAATCGCGATCTTTTAAGTTAAAGCCTAAATGATTAGTGAACGACTAATTTCCGAAGAATGGAGCTTAATTAGTAATTAATAAAAGTCGGACAATTTTCTAAAAACAATCGTTTTCCGAAAATTTCCAAATTTTCAGATTTTTCACGTAACCTGGTGCACGAGCTTGCGTGTTCACAGCGCCCCAAGGTCGCGTCATTTTTTTATTGTAAATATCACTTTCACACTACATACTGTACTTAGACTTTGTTTATATGTGACTGTTTTTGCATTGTGAGTATCGAGAAATTAAACTCGTAATTTAATTCTGATTATGTGTTACAAACTAAGGTAATGTTGTGCAATGTATACCGGAACCGCGTCCGTGTATCAGTACTACATAGCGAAAAATAATTTTAATCCCCATCTTAAAAACACTTCAAGTAACAAATTCAGATACGACCAATGTAATTATATAATATACATAGCGAAAATAATTTTAATCTTAAAAAAAAGCACCAATATGAATATTTCAGAGAATACGGTCTTATATAAGCAGTTAATTAGTAAAGCTAAACTCTATTACAAAAAATATTTATTAGTCCATATACTACTACTAGATGCGCCACAAACAAACCCTAATTAGTCCTAGAAATATACCGCTAGGTGGCACTGCCACCTTTATTACAGAAAATATTCATTAGTCCATACACCACTAGAGTCCCAGAACCATACCTTTTATTACAGAAATTATTAATTAGTTCATACATCCATAGCTAGATGGCGACACAAATTCAAATTTCACAACGAGCCACAGCAAGGGGCATAGGCACATGCTCAAGAACAAATCCCTATACCCGTCTTACAAGTTAGCATTACGGCCCCTTATTAGAATACTATTTCCAACCGTGGGGCCGCGACAAGACAGCGCAGACACTAATTCATGTTCTTATAGCTGTCTTACAAGTTACCATTGGGGCCCCCTTATTCAAATTTCCCGCTGAACAGGTTTTCGGTTCTGACCTTAGCTATTCCAGGGTCAACTCCAAGGCCGATTTCAATGTCAGACCCCAAGGCCAGTGACAAGGTCAAACCCGAGGTCAATCTCAAGGTTAAATTACGTCCACCACGTGGGCGGCTTTGGAGATTCCTAAGGTCAAAAAGTGAAAGGTAAGGTGTCCTCTTCTACTATCCTGTTTATTATATTTTAAAATAAACAATGGTGATAAAAGTAAAAAGCTTAGTGGGTGCGATAGAAAAAAAGCAGAAAAAAAGAAGAAGCTTAAAATGAAAGATTGTTTAAAAAAAGTGCGTAAGCTAGATTCGTTTTTCAAAACAAAGCCATTTCGAGCATTTCGACAAATGAAGAGGTTTCGACAACATCTACTGTTACGGGTAATATGTAATATAGGTACCCTTTATTTTATATTTAATATTGTACCTAATCACTCAAAAAAAAATTTAATGACCAAGCCGGTCAATACTATTGTTAGTAATTTAATTAAATAATTAATTAAAATAACCGATTCCTGCTTGTTGTTGATGTGTATTTGCATATTTTTTTAAAATCAGCAGACGTTGAGAAAATGGACAAGGCGGGCGCAAGTGTACAGGTTTTAATCGAGGCTACTACTAGTAGTAATAGTGAAGATGATCCTATATCAAGTAACTTAGCTGGTTACAATGAAATAAAATCCATGGTCGAAGATTCCGCTTGTAGGAATATAAACGAAAACCCTATTAATCAGTTGATCAAAAATCTTTTGAAACAAGATATAAGATTTGATTTTATAAATCTAAAAGAAGCGTAGGAGGTCAAAATCGTTATGCTTCCCGACAACTATTCTTTAGAAGGCTCCATAACGGTGAGTGCGCCGTCAACGGATTTTATATTCGCAAAAAAACGGGAGTTATTTTCTGTTTTTATCGCAAACTATTTAATAACGATAATAAACTGTCATTTATAACCGAGTTTATTGACTGGAAAAACACCCTGAACATTGCAAATCTGCGCATACTTACATAGTGAGATCGTCAGTATTGGGAAAAATTGTCGTGGAACTTCATAAACAATACCTGATCGAAAAAGAATATTGGGTTAATGTTTTAAAACGTGTAAATGCAGTCATAAAATATTTGTCATGTAGGGGAACTACCGAATTATTTGGGGTTATAAATAACGGTAACTGTTTGGGTGCACTGGAATTAATAGCGGAGTTCGATCCATCTTTAAATAGTCACATTCAAAACAAAGGTAATCAGGGCAGAGGTAACGTATCCTATTTATCTTCAACAGTTTGCGATGAACGTATTAAGCTTATGACTTTAAAAGTAAGAGAAAAAATTACATCTGGAATTCGCAGCACTAAGTACTATTCAATCATAGTGGACTCTACAACAGATATTTCTCACTCAAACCAACTTACTATTGTCTTAAGATATGTTCTTGAATGCGGCACCCTTGTAGAGTGATTTGTAACGTCGAATTGTTAGACCATCCTCCTTATAGTCCCCACCTAAGTCCCAAGAATTTCTTTAGCTTTCCGAAAATCAAGAACGTACTGCGTGGTCACAGGATTCGTAAATCCGACGAGAAAATCGAAAAAATGAAGGAGGGTTCGGGCCGATAATAATCAGTGCCCGTTGAGAGCTGCTAAGAACAAACTACTTACGACGATATATTTTCGGGGATAATATAACTAGTGTTATGATTATCATCGATAATAGCTCGAGTTAAAACGTTTTAACGAGTGGTATCATCGATTATTAATCTTAACATGTGTTATATTTGGTAAGAGAATATAATGAACGTTAATAGAAAATATATTTTTTTAAACTCTACAATATTAAACAAACTGTCACTTTGACAGTAAACTATTTTATTCATTAAAATAATAAAATTATCACCGATTTGATAGCCTATTCTGCGATTTTGTTTTTGTATTTTAACCAATGAAAGTAATCAAAAATGTACCATGTGACATGTGAATTACATTCTCAAAATAATAATGGCTTTTCTATATGCACAATCATGAGAGTAGTGAATGGATATTTTACAAACTCTTTATCAGTTCTGAGTAATGACACCCCAGTAGAATTTGTTGTGCCCGTAAATGGAAGCGCTTAAATAGACTTAAGTCAGACCATGTAGTACTTCTCAACTAAAGTTCTAAAACGAGACGATACAGCTCTTATAGATACGGATGTTGTAGAATCGGTAAATAACTGGATGCATTCGCTGTTTTCACAAGTATTACTTAAATCAGAAGATAGTGTCGCAACAGAACACCCATATCTACCGCTCATATATCGAGACGCTGCTAAACGATAAACACGCAATAAACAGGTTGAGACGATTAGTCACGTGCACTCGGATTTGTTTAAGCAAGAACTGCTTCTCATAAGCGGTGTTGAACTGAAGGCTAAGTTTCATTATGACCATTAATCTAATTACCCACGCTTTAGAAATAAATGCAATAAAATATCCCGTTACAAGGACCCACTTAAAAATGTTAACTATACGTGCGTACATACAGCGAAAAGCATTACATATTTTCCTGGGCCAGTTATATAAACGAGGTATCGTAAGGTTTGCAGCAAATAGGACTTTCAACGGTGATTACGCCTGAACTCCATTCAATTTTTACAACAATATTAACTATACGTCTTTGTATATTGACGGTCAGGAAATTCCTTCGAAGCCCTTACAGTCAGATTTTACAGTTATTGTTAATGTGTAAGAGCTTATCACACCTTAGTTTCCAGGAAGGGTATTCATTTTTGAATGAGGCAAATTATATATTGGGAAACGATTACCCCAACAGGTACCGTTTAATGTCATTTGACCCAATTCCTGATTTGTTTTCGAACGCTAGCACGCACTGGAATTTAGTTATAAACTGTTAACTCCTTGGTGTATACCGAATTCTGTAATGTGTACGAGATCGACAAATATCGGAATGTCGTCTTAGATTTTACGTGTTAAAAGGGACAACTTTAGATCGCAAGTTTCACCATCAAGCACTTGCCGGAGAAGAAGAGGGACGCGCCTCTAGGACGTACAAGGTTTTTAGAGGTTTTAGTGGTTCATACCGATTACAGACCGTAGTAATTTATTGCTGTTGCTAACAAAGCTGCCTCGAGATTATCTTATATGAAAACCTGTATGGAAATCGCATTACCATTTCAGGGCTGGACACACACCAACTCCAACGATGTATGCGGTGCAAGTGTTGAGATGTTGGAAGTTGATCCCCAGTCACAGGACGAGACACTGTGGTCGTGTGCGATTATTGTAAACACCGATCCAGCGAACAAACCATAATAACAACGCTTGTTTAATAAAAGTTTCTGCATATTTTTTTAAACCTCTGTAATTTTTCATCTACTTGGATAATTTAGTTAAGTTAATATTTTAACTTAATTCTTAATCTAAATATAGCGGTTGTAGATTTTTATTGTAATTATTCAGTTTTAACCTCACCTTTCTCGTTACTTAATAAATCACAAAAAAGTTTTATGTTTACTTTTTCTAATAATTATTAGACGCTATCAAATTTGGTAAAATAACATGTGCGGATTTAATTAAAAGAATTGATTAATCACTGTACGTTATTTTTAAAGCGCGCGTGATGTCCATATGTTCAAATAATAACTTTAGTTATTTAATAACCTTAACTGAAGGTTTATTACGCAATTTTTAACACTTTAATTATAAACTATATTGTGTCAAAGGATTAAACAAATTGCATATATGCTATAGCCAATTGCTATGAATATAAAATGTAATTTATCAGAAGTTTCAAGTATGGGCAATTGATTGGCAGTTCATTTAACAAGAATTTAATTTTCTTCGATTTCATAACATTATTTTGTAACGACATAATGTTCACATTACATTGAATAATTTATATACATACATGTTTTCTCGTTACTGAAATGTAAGTGAAATCAAATAGAATCACTTTGTAATGTTCCAAAATTTTCTGCATATCGTCTGTAAAATCCAACATTTTCAGTTTCGGATTAGCGCTTTATTTAACACCGACATATAGACACTATTGCCGTTTCCCTCCTACATTTATGATTTCAACAAGTAAAGCAAGAACGTGCATTAGTTATCTGAATTTAATCCCAAACTGAAAATGTTAGATTTTACAGACTGTAGTAGGCATGTGTGGAGATAAGTTTTACTTTCAACATTTGATTTGTTTTTTGGCATTTTTATGACCATTTATACGATTACCTCAGAAATACAAAATTATATTCCCATATTAACAAATACTATTTTCGGTTTGTACGAGTTTTCATTAATAATAACAAATACGATAAAGCGTTCAATCTCTTTGGTGTGTATTTTGAATTCTGCATTTTACCAATATGAAGTACAACACCGCTATGGTTGTTTCAACTTATGGTGGATATTTAGGACATACTTTTCGAAATATTGAATACCGACTATAATTAAAAACAAATTTGATTAACATTTAAATTCCAAAATTTACTTAATTGCTTAAGAAGCTTACTTAATTTAGATATCTGCCAACAAGTAATATTTAAACACGGTGTGTGTATGACGTATTTTACGGTTCAACAAACGTAACCTGAATTTGTTAAGAAAATTTAATCTCATAACTTGCTAGATTATCAGACCTCTCTTTTGAGCCAACAACTTTAGAGAGTATAGTGGGTAAAATTAGGGCTGCTATTCAAAATATTCATGTGGAAGAAATTAAACCTTTAGTTTTGTTCAACACGAAGCGTGTATTAAAAACAGTGAGCAGCAATTTGAGCATTTGAGTGGTCATACATATTTTCACAAAGTGCTTATCTGATTTGGTTAAAGAATATTTAGTTATATCATACATAACATGTAACGTGGCAATTTTTGGCTGCCATTACCTGCATTAAAATTTTGGATCTTGGTTGTTGTTTATAAATTTGTTTACATTATTTAGGGTATATTAAAGTATTCTAGTATTTTTCACTTAATATTTAAATTTAGTATGGTATCATTTCGATAGTACTTGGCACGTTTCGCTACATATGTACTTCTTAGTGCAATACACTAAGAAGTTTGCTCTGGAAAAGTATGCAATTACATTCTTTGCATTCTTGTACAATTTTATTATTTTCCTTTGAAAATAAAGAGAAACTCCAAATCCTGTAAGTTTGTACATTTGGGAACTCCGATACTAATACCGATAGTCTGGATTTATAATGGAAGGTAGCTTAAGTAAAGTATGTAGTTGTACACAAAATGGCAATTCTACAGTTGGGATGTAGCATGTTATTTTGGGATAGAATATTTTAAGTGGAACGATACCTTTTATATTTGTGGAGCATTACATCTTGAAGCAAAGTACGTGCCATTTGCTGTTAAAATTATGCGTACATTCATAATAAAACCAAATACGGCGTTCCTTAGGTTAATGTAATACCATAATATAACATTATGGTACATAAATAATACTGTTTACCTTTAAATTTGATCTTATCGTAAAGAAACGAACATATTCTGCCGAGCAGTTGTGAGTGAAAATTGTAAAACTTATGCTTTTTTGTACGTTTTTAAGTGGACAATTAGATGATATCGCTTTACCAAAATGGGGGTAAAGCAATTTTAACCAATGCTCAGTTTAGTTCAATACAGTTTTAATAAAAAGAAAACACAGAGCCTACATTTTTTTAGTGTTTTTATAATAGAAACACAACTTACATCTTGACATAGGTCATAAATTTGAATTATTGCAATGAATTATGCATTCAGGTTCCATCTGAGTATTAATTTTGAAATCATTCCACGTAAAGATAGGTTATATTTTGCGTGTAGCTGTAAGGCTCACATTAAAAATTAGTTCTATTATAATAAAGCTTTGGGAACCATTACATTTATGTTAGATATTTGACTAATTCCGTTTATGCTGAAATTAAACAGAACAGATGCAGATGTAGTTCATAGCTGTAGATTTATCTCTGATATCCCTTACGATTTGTTGATAAAGGAAAGATTGCTCAATGTACAGTTCTACAGTAAGTATTTTAATTTATATCTCCGATTAGTAAGCAACTGGTGCAAAACTACCTATATAATATTTTAAATTCTTGTTTCAACGTGAAAAATTTTAAATTACTGCTGATTTACTTTTTATCAAAAGTAGGTATTTATATTTTTTTCTGGAGGTGGTCACTTTGAACAGTTTAATGTTTGGAAATAAAACACTGGTCATTCTTGCAAATATTTAAACTTGTTTTTTTTTGTGAACTAGTAAAAGTAAAGGGTGTTTCAATAAGAGCGCAAGATTTTAAGGTTCAATAAAACATGGTTTTCTGTAGCAAAGTATTGAAATATTTATTGATTTATAATGTATACATTTGGGAATTATGTATGAAACAAAATATCTTGTAAATGGCCGCCATGGCTTTGCTGGTACATGCGTACTCTTTTGGCAAAATTTGCAATAACATTATTGAATACATGTGGTGGTATTTCATTGATAGAGCGTCTAATTTCGGCCTTCAATGCTTCGGTGGTCGAGGGCTTGTTGACATAAACCTGTGACTTCAGATAACCCCACAGCCAGAAGTCCAAAGGAGTTAAATCGCAAGAGCGTTGCAATTCTGGTCACCAAACCGGGAAATCACACGATCAGGAGGAAACTCGTACAAGAGAGTCAATGTTTCACGGACGGTATGACATGCGACACCGTCCTGCTGAAACCACACGTCGTAAAGAGCAATATCTTTCAATTGAGGCACAAAAAACTGTGTTATCATAGCACGATAACGTTCCCCATTCACCGTTACAGCATTACCTGCCTCATCTTCAAAGAAAAACGGTCCAATTATTCCTCCAGACCACAATGCACACCAAACAGTGACACGTTTTGGATGCATTGCTTTGTGATGAACCATTCGTGGATTTTCTGAGCCCTAAATGAGGCAGCTTTGCCTATTGACGAAGCCATCGAGGTGAAAATGGGCCCCATCACTGAAAATGATTTTGTTCACAAAATCGGCATTCACTTCTTGTTGCTGCAGGATCCAATTGGTGAACTCTCTTCGCTGTGCATGGTCTGTTGGCAGAAGTTGTTGAGTCAATTGGACTTTGTAGGCGTGGAGATGCAAATCTTTAGTAAGAGAGAAGGATGGCTGTTGTAATATTCTTGTGCACGATGACGAATCGATGTCTCTGGACTTTCGGCCACACTCTCTCGAACTGCCATGATGTTTTGTTCTGAACGACCTCTACGAGCTCGTGTCGTGTGTTTCACATCACTAACCGATGAAGTACTTTCGAATTCTTCGATTATTCTTTTCACAGTAGATGAATTAGGAACATTATTTCGACCGAATATTGGACCCACTTTACGAATGGTGGCAATCAAACTTTCACCATTTTGGTAATAATGTTTAACAAACAGGATACGTTGTTCTATCATGTAATGCTTCATGTTAACTAACTCCCATCTGTCCACTTTCGATCTGTCACGTCATAATCACGTGTTATTATTACTGTCAAATATGGCGCGGAATTCAAATCTTGCGCTCTTATTGAAACACCCTTTACTTTAATTTAAATGTTTTCACTATTACTGTATGTAAGTTCTAAAAAATATATATTGGATTACTCAGTGGCTCAGCGGTAAAGGTGCTAGACTTACAGGTGAAACGTACCAAGTTCGAATCTGAGAGTAGTCAAGTGCTTGGAAAAAAATCCTAACACATGAATTCGATTCAAGTGCGAAAACATTCCTTCTCAGGTTTAAGCCTGATAACGGAAGCAGAGAAAAAGTGAACATGAAATATTTAATTATTTTGTTCGTAGCTTTATAGTTAAACGAGGTAAATATATTTAGAGAACAGCAGTTTAATACGTAAGAAAAAGTAGGATACAAGTAATTTTCGTATATCTCCATTAATAAAATAAGAGCACTCTGCACATAAGTTTATAAAGTATAATCTATAGTTTCATTACACTGCGTATATTTCCGTTACTGTGTATGTATTTTTATCCTGTTTTGCATATTAACACAAAGAAACAAAACTAAAACAAAATGCTAATATGATTGTTTGTGGTAAGCATGCCATTGTGTCGACTATGAGAAGACTAAGTTGTTATCACACAATGTGAAAATTTGCATTCAAAAGATGTTTTGAAGTTGTTAGTCTCACTTTTGAAAATTCGCAAAAGTATAAATTATAATAAAACTCTAAAACATTCATATCAACATGAACAAAAATGTGTAAAACTACTCAAACGCAATCAATCATTTGAAAAAATTACTAAATATCTCATTATAATTTATACATTACCTTTAAAATTAATTGAAAATGAATAAAAGAACCCGTTCTCTATGAAACAATGCACTCACAAAACATATGCTGCAAAAAGGAATTTTAGCGTTTTTTACTTAATGCCAGCTAAACTAACAAGAAACTTTGAAAGAGATTTATAGGTGAACTCTTGGTAACTTGAACTTTGTTTCGAAAATGTGCTGATATATATATATATATATATATATATATATATATATATATATATATATATATATATATATATATATATATATATATATATATATATATATATATATATATATAATAGAACAAAACAAAATTTAGTAAGTTTCTTCTAGTTAAAAACTTTAATAGAGCTGCAAATAGCACAAGTTATGTTTACATAAAATCACATTCACATGCTCAGTCTTATTATATTAGTTTTTAGTAACAAGACGAACTGATAATTAAATACCTTTGCCAGGTTAAAATACAATTTTCAACGTTCTCTCTACATGAACTAATCAATAATCGATTAAATCATTAATTAAGATCTACGAGATCAAAATAGGTGGTATGCTTAGATTTTGTAACGAATATATAAATATATACCAATTAAGCTGTTTAGTTCAATAACCGGAAAAGTTTCTGATCCGTAGCTTTAAAACCAAATTAAAATTAATAATCAATCAATCCCGCCTAAAACAGCCTTGCAAACTTTCAGAATTTTTTTGCTGTAATCTCTTTAATCAACAAGTAGTTAGCAATGCGTAAATGATGAAACGACAAATTTATCTACAAACTATTAGATTTAGAGAACTTTCGTGATAAAATGTCATTAATACTTCTTTGCATGCGGTAACAAAAAAATTTCAGGCTCGGTTTATAATTTAGTGGTTTAGTAAGTTTCAGAGAAAGTTAATAATACACTTGAGATTTGTATATGGTTGTAAATTTTGTTCATTCGATTAGAAATTCACACCTGTTTACATGTAGATAAAAATTCAAAAATGTTAACGTTTTAAAGCAGAAAAATGGTGACAACGGAAGAGAAACGGGTTGTCAAACATGGTTAGAAAAATTTATGAGGTGCAAAGCAACCACGAATACTTAAAAAAAATTTATCAATTTCATCATAAAAATAGCTCTACATTACTCTCCTATAGTAAAAGGTATCATTAATCCCCTATATTTCATCTTATGTTACCAGTGCGAATATGTAAAAATCAATTTACAGAGACCTTTACTTAAAATTATTCATTATGATAGACACATCAATAGAAAACAAAGTAGAACAACGTTTCAATTACTGTAGCTAAAACGATTTTTATTGGGGCGTTAATACTTGATATGATTACTTTATTCCGAGGAATTGAAAGTATATTTTGTTAGTGGATTCGCATTAGTTCGACTTGAAAAACTATATAAAATAATCTTTTAAAGCCACTGACATATTGAAGTTTTTCCAAGTTTGTTGGGTGGAAAATGACAATATTGAAGTCTTGACGTGGAATTGTACCCGATTTTATTTGGCATTTCACTTTCTTAACTGAAAAAAAATGTCAATAGTAAATTATAGAGAGGTTTTTTATCACATTAATTACAGTTCAATTTTTATTCAAAATTTAGCGAACATTCATATTTTGAAATACTGACAAATACAGGATTGTCTTCCAGTTGTAACGTAAATGATTTAAGTCCATATACAACCTAAAATAAAATTTGATTATATATAACAAAGTATTAAGTTAGTACTTTTATAGAGATTTCAAATGATTCTCTTATATTAAGACATTTATGCAAGAACAACCATTAAAAGCAACTTAGAGATAGATAAACAAAAGAAATAGCTTCTAATCAAAAATGCGACTTTTCATGTTATGATTCAGGTAAACACTGTAGTATCCCAATGTACCCTATCTTTAAAAATGTAATGTAAACTTATTTGCAATAATGCAAATTCAAGAAAAAAATCCTTAAGGGATGTATCTTGACTTTACTAACAATAATGCTACTCTCTTACTCAAATTAATCGCTTGCCTTACATCGACTTTTCTGGCAATAATTAAAACATTAGAATTTATTTACAAGTTTGATATTTAATTACTTACAAACCACAATTCTGATCTAAAGAATTGGCCGTCTAGTGGTAAGCTACGTCGTGTTATGTGAATCAGACAGGATTGGTGTTGTATCATGTGAGACAGGTAAAAAATGAAACTACACAAGTTAGAATTAACGAGCTTTGCGCAATGATCGTTCCACGCTTTAATTTACTAAGTTGGGAAAGAACCACCAAGACAAGAACAAAAAAATAGGCAAGGAATTTACACATACACAATTGTGTGGTTAATAAAAGCACAAAAATACATACGTACAACCACAATAAATTACATATACAACGTGCACAAGATAAGGATGAACAGCATGGGGATCTTGAAAACGGTAAGAGGTACGAAGGCGATTAAATTAGAGAAAAGTTGTATAATTTAGGGCATGTTCACATATAGTTTGCAAAAGAACATTATTGTTTATCGTTTCCGAGATTTAAAACAAAATGTGATCTTTGGGTTTTTCTTTTTTCGTAATTCCTTCATTTTGATTTTTAAAAATCAAAGGTACTTCTTCATTATCACTTTATGAATTCTATTAGATGAGATTTTCAAATTTTTTATTCGACGTTACATCTCCGTGAAACCATCATCAACTTTCTGTTTTATATCACCGCAACCAACGAAACACCTTGTGTTCGATAGTACTTTTTATTACGAATTTAACCATACATACCCATTATGGTTTTGAGGCTAATTTTTAAGAAAAATTCGGATTAATATTAGTATTTGATAATATTTTTTATGTACAAATTTAACAACTCCAATCATTTAAACCTATTTAATTACGGTTAAATAATTACAATAACTGTTCAAATAGGTTGCCGTTATTTTCTAAACACAGGTAAACTGTTTTGACTGAAGAATTTTAAACACGGTCTAGCATTTCTGGCGGAATTGTATTAACTGCTGCCATAACCGATACTAACGACTGCTTTTCATTTTCAAAACTTCCATCATACAATTGGTTTTTCAGGTTACTCCACAGAAAAAATCTAACGGACTTAAATCGGGTGATCGGACTGGCCAAGCTACTGTACTGTAAGTTGCAATCCATTTTCCTATAAACCGCAATGACAGATAGTCCTGTACATTTCTTGAGTTATGTGCTGGGACACCATCTTGTTGAAACCAACAGTTGTTAACAAGTGCTAGAGGCACAAGGCATTTTCCAAATCAGTCCTTAGCAAGTTCAGATATCGTTCGGCACTTAAATTGTTGTGGTAAATAAAAGGTCGTATTATTCCTCGTATCAACATGTCCATCCACATATTAACTCCAAATCTATGTTGATGTCTTGATTCTTTTTTAAATAAGGATTTGTTTTGCCCAATAGTGTTTGTTATGTCGGTAGAAAATTCCATTGTTGTTTATTATGCATTCATCACACCAAATTATTTTAAAAGCAAAATTTAGATCTTCGTTACATTTTCTAGTATACCATTCGCAAAAACTGTTCGCCGTTCCTGATCAGCAGGTCTAAGTCCCTGACAAACTCGAAATTTATATGTACGAAACTTATTCTTATTTAAAATAAATTGTGCTGTAGGATTAGCAATACCAGTACGATGTTCAATTTATCTTATCAGGGTTTTCAAAAACGGCTTGTAAAAACGGCATTGGTTTTTTCGTCATCAGATTGTTTTTGACGGGATAGGACAGGTTTTGTAAATGACAATGAAGAAGTACCTTTGGTTTTTAAACATCTTTTGAAATAAATGAAGGAATTACGAAAAAGAAAAACCCAAAAATCGCATTGTGTTTTAAATCTCGGAAACGGTAAACAATAATGAACTTTTGCAAACTACATGTGAACATGCCCTAAATTATACAACTTTTCTCTAATTTAACCACCTTCGTATCTCTTGCCGTTTCCAGGATCCACATGCTGTTCAGCCTTATCTTGGGCACGCTGTATAAATAGAACTCAGTTCATAAACAAACAATTCTAAATAAGCAGACTGAATCAAAGACACTTAAAAAACACATTAAAACAATGCCTTGTAAGGGTAAGGTCCAAATAACTCATAACAGGGCGACCAATAACCTACTCGTAAGTTTGAGTGACTACGTTACAAACTACAGCATCCCTTCCTCAGCTTACATGTTCATCTATACATCTTTGTGCATTTAAAATAATAAGAACGAGTTAGTTTAGCGGTAACAATGAAATTCGAGGTGATTTTAAGGTCATCTGGACCCGTGTCTGTAAACCCCGGTATCGCTTATAACAATTTAACTGGGATTTATCGTGTCACGTTTGTCCACGCCTTACTCTCTACACGGGCGAAAATATTAGTAGACAATGAACAATACCAACTCGTACAAGCACTGAGGATGGGCACTGTACTCTCTGACACGGAGTCCTTTTACTGTAACAGATTTCAAATTGAGAAACGTGCTTATGTAATTAAATAAATACTTCTTGCAAGGCAATTATTAATTTTTAATAGGTTACATAGGCTTGTTGAACTGTTTGCTGCGAGCTTAATTTACATTAAAATGCCTACTTACATCTGAATATAATCCTTTAACTAATCACTTATCCAACAATAATTAACGGGTTAAGATACGCCGTTTAACCCCAAAACGATCATGATTATTCATAGATATATTGTTTACACGCCCGCTTATTAAAACCCGAATATTTAGCGATACGTTTATTTACACAACTACTTTATTTTATGAAAACTTACGTTAAAAACAACACAGAAAAAAACAAATTCGCGGTTTTGGTTTTAGTAAAACGTACACGATAAAATATTTATAGACAACGGTGTACAGCGAGAGTTTGTAATTAAACAATCAGATCTATACGGCCTATATCACAATTCTCACTGCCTGCCACTAACTGTCCTTACTCTCCAAATCCACCCCGCTTTTAAAAGTTATAAAAAAACAAGAATTATTACGTGGGAATATTTTCATACTTATTACTAAAAGACGTATTAATTTTTAAAATATGCACTCATACGTAACAAATCCTATATCTAGAATTACCAAACAAAGATGTCTTTTGACTTCGGTATGTTACGATGTAATTAATTACTAGCTGCGACGTTTTTACCCAAAAAACGTGTGCATAGAAATTTTCAACGATTCGTGACCGTCTTTCGGTAAATGAAGTTTCTAGAGAACACCTGTTTTCTACCCCAACATATGGTGTACTTTTTCTTTTCAACCCTTACTCAAACATTAAATACATAAAATAAAATATCCCGAAAACATTATCACTTTACGACTTATTATCAAGATATTTAAACCCGTTAATTATGTTATGTTATGTTACGATGTAATTAATAACTAGCTGCGACGTTTTTACCCAAAAAACGTGTGCATAGAAATTTTCAACGATTCGTGACGGTCTTTCGGTAAATGAAGTTTCTAGAGAACACCTGTTTTCTACCCCAACATATGGTGTACTTTTTCTTTTCAACCCTTACTCAAACATTAATACATAAAATAAAATATCCCGAAAACATTATCACTTTACGACTTATTATCAAGATATTTAAACCCGTTAATTATCTTTTCTATCGCGGTACTTTAGTCGATAAATTGCTTCAGTTGAACTGTAAGATGACCATGCTTGTCGATACTATCTTAGCCGAAATCATTCTTAATACTATGGAAGTCTCAGATCAAAAGAAGAATAAAATCACCGAATTATTTTAGTTTCTAGGTGGCGATTTAACCCTAGATAAAACAAAGCTAAACACTGAACTGCCCCACATTCGAGATAAATTCCATAAAGAGTTAAAGTTGTTATAAAGAATGGACCCATCGATTCAATATTTTATAGTAATCTTTCTCATCCAGTTTATCGTTTTGGTCATTAGGGGAAGCATCGCTGTGCTGTCGAGCAATGAATACCTACAGTATAATAAGGTGCCCAGATATATCCGTTAGATATGCACCCTTTTCAGACTACTCACCACTATCACGTCCACGCATGTACCACCACCAGCTACTATACTGTTATCAGATCAAATTCTCCTGGTCTGATATCTAAACAGAGTAATGGATAAACACACAAACATGGCTAGAATATGACAGAGAGATCACTTACCATTCGGTTTATTGTTTAGAAAATTTTATTATTGTAATAAAAATTTTTCGAATCGCAATTGTTACTGCGAAAGAAAAGATAATTAATGGGTTTTAATATGTTGTAATTTGATAATGTTTGTCGGGATATTTTTTTATGCATTTTATGTAACTGATATTTGACTAACGGTTGGAGTAGAAAACAGGTATTCTCTCGAAACTGCCTTTACTGAAAGACCGTGACCAATCGTTGAACGGATTTTTGCTAAAAACGCCGAGTTAGTAATTAATTACATCGGAACATACCGCAAATCAAAAGGCGTCTTTGTTACTTCGAAATTCGAGACCTATAGGGTTTGTTACGGAAGACTGCATATTTTAAAAATGAATACTTCCTTTACTAATAAATGTGAACATATTCCCACGTAATATTTCTTGTTATTTTTAGAGTTTCTATTCAGTCGGATCGTTCCGATTTTTTGATACAACAACCGCTGTGACTATAAATATCTTATCGTATCCATTTTAGTAAAACTAAAAAACGCGATTTTTTGTTGATTTTAATGTTTTTCACACAATTAAAGTGGTCAGGTAAACAAAAGTATTGCTAAATAATAGTATGGCCCGAAGTTTTAATCAGCGAAGCGGACGTTTAAGCAATACATTTCTAAATAACCGCGTCGTGTTTAAATCGCGTATCTTAATCCGTCGTATTTCTGATTAAATCGTTCACTAAAGGAGTAAAGTGTAACTAGGATTACCAGGAGATATGGAATTGCACAGAATTGTCATTTGATAACAAAGGGTAGTAATTTAATTACCAATACGTCATCTCGCAAGCACGCTCATTAATTTGAAATCTGTTACAGTAAAAAGACTTCGCGTCAGACAGTACAGTGTCCCCTCCCTTATTGCTTGTATGAGTTGGCATTGTTGACTGTTTACTAATATTTTCGCCCGTGTAAAAAATATATGCGTAGACAAATGTGACACAATAAACCTCACTTAATTGTTATAAGCGATACCGGGGTTCACAGACACGGGTCCAGATGCCATTAAAACCACCTCGAACTCTTTACTTTTTGGGTCATTACTGCGGGTACGTTATTGATCACTTTGTTATGATTTAAGAGGGATAGTATTTATATACTGAGAATTGGCAACACTGGTATTGCCAGGTGAAATTTGTCACTGTCACCTTAAAGTTTGACATTTTTGAGGTTATACGTACTCAGAACGTTTTGTCGTGCGAGCACTATTTGTGTCGTTTACAGTAAGTTGAAAATTTCATCTCAGCCAAAATATGGAATTAACTCGTGAAAATGTTCGAGCTATGATTTATTCTGACTTTCGACGTGGTCTAACTCAAGAACAATGCATGAATCAACTGAATTCAACTTTTGGCGATGAAGCGCCATCCACAGCCACTGGTACACTGAATTCAAACGCTCACGGATGAAGTTAAAGAAGGTCATCCAAAATCAGTCGTTGTGCCGGAAAATATCGATGCTGTGCGAAAACTAATTGAAGAAGATCGTCATGTGACATATCACGAAATTGAGAGATGTTTAAGTATTAGTATGACCAGCATACATAAGATTTTGCACGAACATTTGTGTGTTCGGAAGCTGTGTGCCGTTGGATTCCACATTTGTTGACAGATGCTCAAAAAAATGCTCGTGTAAATTGGTGCCGTAAAATGATTTCAAAATACAACTGTGGTGCATCCAAAACGGTATACAATATCGTCACAGGTGACGAGTCGTAGATTTATGCGTATGAGCCAGAAAGAAAAGGCCAGTCCACAGTTTGGGTGTTTCAATGTGAAGCAAAGCCAACAAAAGTTGTTCGTTCTCGAAGCAAATGGTGGCGTGTTTCTTCACGAAAACCGGTCCTGTGGTAACTGTGGCTCTCGAAAATCAAATGACCGTTAATTCAGCGTGGTATACGACCATTTTTTGCCTGAAGTTTTCAGTAAATTGAGAGAAACCAACCCAAAACGACGAATCATTTTGCATCACGACAATGTCAGCTCACACACATCACATGCAACAAAGGAGTATTTGGACACACAAAAGATCGAATTGATGGGTCATCCGCCTTGCAGTCCCACTTGGCACCCAATGACTTCTTCTTGTTCCCACTAATTAAAGATAAACTGCGTGGACAACGATTTTCATCGCCCGAAGAAGCAGTTGAGGCCTTCAAAACGCATGTTTTAGAGCTACCATCTCCTGACTGGACAAAGTGCTTTGAAGGGTGGTTCAATCGCATGCAAAAGTGTATAGATCTTAAAGGCGATTATTTTGAAAAGCAATAAAAATTTTTTCATCAAATTCATTTGTTTATTCTTTCTATTCTCAATACATAAATAGCAACCCTTGTATTCGCACTTGAGCCTTGCAAGGCTCTGTTTTAATGATTTTTTCAAGTGTCTTTGATTCAGCCAGCTGATTTAGAATTGTTTGTCTACGAAGTGATTTTTTCTTTCTTTATATATATATATATATATATATATATATATATATATATATTAATAAATTATGTTAGTGTTTCGGGTAAAACAGTCTTCAAATCAATCTTTTGCCGAGCTGCAAAATAATAGGCAAAACAAATATAAAATACATAAACTAAAGAACTTACAGAAATCAATTACAATGTATATGAATCAAAAATAAAGGTAATAATTTCCAAAAAACATTTTAAACTTAAAAATTAAAAAAAAAATTTAAGTTTTCCACTTCACAATGTTACATCGAAGATCATAAATATTTTTAAAAATATATTAAATACAGAATATAGAATTACAAAAAAACCTGTTAACTCATTACAAAAATTATTTTCAAAATTAAAAGATGTAACACTCCCTTTAAAGAAATCTAACGTAGTTTATAAAATTAACTTCTAATTTGAGTAGTTTCATTGTTTACCTGTCCCACTACGATGCAACACTTAACTTCATCCAATCTTATATCATTCACATAACACAGAGTAGCTTACCACTAGACGGTCAATTCTGTTTATCAGATTTGAGTTTCGCGAGTAATTCAATACCAAACTTGTAAATAAATGGTAATGTTTTAATTATTGCCAGAAAAGTTGTAAGACAAGCAATTAATTTGAGTAAGAGTAGCATTATTGTCAGTAAAGTCAAGATACATCCCTTAGCGATTTTTTTTTCTTGAATTTAAAGATTTTATAGTCTTTTACTTATTGAGAGTAATTTCAAATTTCACTTTTATGGATAGGTTATCTTGGGACACTACTATTTCATGTAAACTAAAACAGTAATACTGACCAACTTCACCTTATAAAGCGTCCTATAGGTGTGTAACAAGATATTCTTTTTAGTCTCTTTACCATGTATATGTATAGGTATTTTATACTCACTCAGGAATGGTAATGTATAACTGAAAAATTAATTCCCAAAATATTTTTGATGCATGACTACGAAAATTAAGCATTAAATAAAGGACGTAACGATATTCCACCGTATAATAACAGGAAGAAACAGTAGGTAAAAAATATTCTTAATTAGGTCCAATTAAAAAGCATTTAGATATTAAATACATATTTTAAGTTCTCTCATAGTATACAGAATGAATGATTTATTAAGACGAGAGGTAAAACAATGTTTAGAAATAAGGGCGGTACGTGTAAAGGATCAGTTGGTAGTTAATTGATTTACCTAATCTTCTGGCAATATTTGTATTAGTTTTATATTCTATTCATGTATTTATATCAAATAAATCTTTTCTAGAGTAAAGCCTTTTGATTTGATAACATAATTAAGTAATCGAGTGCTACAAACCATAACATCAAACTCATATCTCGCCAATCTGCTTATAATTTTAAATTATAATCTATACGCCTATCTTCAATTAACTTTATACAAAATTTTTGTATCAATTAATATTTATAAAATGTATAATCATATTTAAAAGTGTTATTTAATACTATCAAATTTTTTTTTAATTTCATGTTATAAGCTTTATTATAATTTTTTTGACGTAAACATCCTGGATCTCCGTCATAAAGAATTTTCTCTGTTACTCAATTTAATTATCCTCTTTATTAAATAATTCTGATGTATTTTAGAATAATAAAATGTGAACATCATTTGAGAAAGTTTTCATGAAGGTTGATGATTTATTATACGTCAACAGTAGAACTCGATCAACAAATTCCATACAAGAAAAAGTTTTCAAATCTCGTTACGTGTACGTTGACATATGTAATTTCCTTTCCTAAATTTCTGTCATTGTAGGGTTCTGATAATTACGCATTACATAAATGTATACGTAAAATCAAATTTAAAATATTTTGACAAATATCTAAAGAATTAATTGTATCTTTAAAATAAAGAGAGTTCTTATATTCAAACTCTTTAGTATCAAGATTAGTCTATTCTGCTAACGTTACATCAATTGTAAAAAACAGGCTGCTTGGATAAACTATGGTAGATAGTGTTATATAATTTGTAACCACAACTGGTGCATCTGTACCTATTTTATTTTATTTTATAAATTAGAAGGCTGTTTGAATTGAAACCATCTAGTACATATGGGTAGCTGTTGTGTATTTAGATAGTAGAAATAAGGTGTTGGAGTTAGATTGTTAGGAAAAATAATAAAGGGTTGTTGATTTTGATAATTTTGAAAAAGAATCAATGTTTTGGTCTTATAAAATAGAATGAAAAGGTAGTGTCTTATATTCACTAATTGTATTTTCTTTCAGTAAATGCATAGCCCAGTCAAATAATACAATATTTTGCCAAAGAAAGGAAAAAAATCCAGATATGCTGTCCGTTGGTAGAGGGGTGTATTTTGGGGTCACAATGAACGTACAAAAAGCCCACCCCCGTATCGTGTACGCTAGGAAAGTTACAGTGCAAAAAAGGAGCAAAACTTAGGTTTTTCGTAAATAACTCAAAAACTATCACTTTTAGGGGAAAACGTGAAGAGGAGAAAGTTGTATAGAATGTAATTTTACGTAAAAAAGATTCTTACAAAAATTTTGTACGACCACTTGTACGAGAGCTAGATTTTTTAAAGTAGGGCCATTTTTTGAAAAATGAAAAATTCTCGAGTGAGTCATGCATTTGGCGTCGATAAATCGAAAACGGTGCATTGGATCGAAAAATGGTTCAAATGAAAGTTATAGACAATTTAAATACGAACAACTTCTTTTGTATAGTTTTTTTTTGTACCATCAATATTGACAGAGATATGAATTTTTTAAAAATACATTACGGTGCGTCAAATGTCAGTGGAAAGTGTGATCGCTATAAATTGAGTGAAATTAAGTAATAACAGAGTAATTATTAATAATAATTGAATTATGAGTAATATGTACATGATATTTGTCTTGAAATACATCTTTTGCTGTTACTTTTAATTTCTCGTTGCAGTTTCCATAACTTGTATACGTGTTTGATTGAAAGTTAAATGTTGTAAAATTTTGTAAGTTATATTTTGTAATACGTTAAAATTTTAATCACTTACGCCTTGGCAACTAATTGTGGTTGATTTGGCAACATCATTAAAGAAATATCTGGAGAAAGTACTTTTAAAAAAAAATGACTCGTTTTAAAAAGTATGTATGTAATTTGTGTAAAATATTGCGCATGAAATATTTCGGGACAGCTGGTTGCGATTGTCAGAATTATTGGAAATTGAAGATAGCAGGAAGTCAGTAGGTGAAAGGGTTAATTAACAGACGAAATTTTGTAATTGCCATTGCAATTTATTTTGTACAAATATATAAATATTACAATATTATTATTTCTGTCCTATTGTTCTGTCTTGTTCGAAAAGTCTGTCGTCGTTGTCGTCATCGTCCAAGTTACCATCGCTGTCGTAATTGCTCGCGTGCAAATTTGTGCAACCGTTCTCCACGTAGTTGCCGCAAAGATTCGAGCACTTAAGGCCCGGTCTCTTGCATCCGCACATGGACGCGCAATTCGATCCGCAATTGCAGGCGACAAGTTTTGTGAGTCCTGGAGGCGCAAGAGAATCCGTCATCGGCACAGGCTGGAGGACACCGTTAATTTCGTGCCATCCCCATTCTCTCGGAGGCAGTAGGTTGGTCAAACACCATTGGACCTGATGTTGATGGCAACGTAGGTAAACGCGAGGTTTTCCGAGATACCGATTGTCTGTACAGAAGATGACGCAAATCGTTCAAATTATCTGTAAAAGGTACGACCCACCACAAGTAACTTATTTTACAAAATAAACGAAAATGCGTCAATTTTTTGAGTTTTTGAGCATTATCGCACTTCATAGATTTCCAAAATAAGTTTGTATGTATACAAAACATTTCAGAAATTTAATTATCTCTCACCTTTGTAAGATGTAAAATTTCCATTTTATCATGAAAAAACTGTACTCGACACACGATAGTAAATGTTTAAAAAATTCATATCTCTGTCAATATTGATCCTACAAAAAAACTTATAGAAAGGAAGTTGCTAGTAATTAAATTTTATACAACTTTCATTTGAACTATTTTTTGATCCGGCGCGCCGTTTCCGATTTATAGACGCCAGATGCATGACGCGCTCGAGAATTTTTCATTTCTCAAAAAATGGCCCTTCGTAACAAAAAATCTACTTCGAGTACAAGTGGTCGTACAAAATTTTTGTAAGCACCTTTTTTACGTAAAATTACATTCTCTACAACTTTCTCATCTTCACTTTTTCCCCTAAAAGTGATAGTTTTTGAGTTATTTACGAAAAACCTAATTTTTGCTCCTTTTTTGCATTGTAACTTTCCTAGCGTACACGATACGAGGGTGGGCTTTTTGTACGTTCATTGTGACCCCAAAATACACCCCTCCACCAAAGGACAGAATATCTGGAATTTTTTCCTTTCTGAAATCGCTTTTGACTGGGCTAGCATATAACATTATGATCTCAACAAAAGAGTAACCTAATTATAAGAACAATATAACTTTATTTGAAGATAGGTTCTTTTATAAATTGAACTACATAATAATTGATATTAGCATATGATTTATATTACAATACCATGGTAAGAGTGATTATTTCATCTAATATAAATTAATATCAATGATAATTTGAAAGTTAATACTACATCACAATCTTGTTATTTAATGTAGAGAGGTCTCTTGATTTCATTTTTAATATATTTTATTTTGACATTTCCCACCTATAATGTAGCATAATGATGGATGTTCCCTTGTAAATATAGTGGAAACGTAATGATGACCTATGGGAGATAACCGTGGTAATACTAAAGCATGTTCTCGTTAGAATACTTGTGTGTGCCTGTTATGATATATGTTACCTTTTGTTTCGTTAATTATAAATGCAGACCCTTAACATGTTGTGATGTTTTACTTATACTACATTTAGCTAACTGTATAACCTGGTGATCACCATTTATGAAATACAGGCCTGTATTAATTTATTACTACATTGATTTACTAAGGTTAGAGTATAGTGATAGCAATTTGATCTTGCAATAATAATAGAATCTAAATACGTATTGATCTAGGTATTTATAATTAATGCTGATACCTTATTTATGTTGTTATTCATTTTGTAAAATAAGGCGATGAAGTTTTTCTTTGAAGTTCTTTTCCTCAATTCGCAATAAAGATAGCAGAACTACATTGCACTTGCTTATAAATTTACATACTGTGTTTTATAGCGTTACATTTATTTTATCCTCCCTTAGATACCGCAACACATATATCCCGTAACAACTGTTTCACACAACGTAAGTGATCCTACCTGGTTTTTCATGACGCTCATTTGGGTTAAATAAGTTCGCGCATTAACTTTCTTCTTGCATTTAAGTCGTGCAGTCACTAGACTGACCTGGGTACAATACAGATTTGTGCCGTAACGACCAGGATATATGTGACTTTGCAGATGTCGCTGAGGATTCGATAATGTGTTTGGACTATTGCTGTTAGTAGTTGAACTTACAGGGTTGGTGGTGTCACGTTTAACTAGTCCGTCTGGATTTTGGTAGAGATGACAACGTGGACGAATTATATTAAAGGTGTCATTTGGTAGTAGCTGTTGAAATGGAAACAATATCAATCTTTCTTAATAGAAAATCATTGACAACACTACGAAATTGAGGCGTGTTCATACAGAGGAAGCGGTTGAATCTTATCTGGATTTGCAAAGCGAATAATGAATGTTTTCAAATTTGCAAATGAACTACAAACTATGGAATCATTTTGCAAACAGCACGATAATTATAATGCTAGTTCATTGGAGAGCGTCAATTACGCTACAATAATTCGGGAAGTATCTGCAAGTTGCAAGGAAGCACCAGAAGAATGTTTTGGTGAGATAAACTGATGTTATTTTATGTTTTAGTACGAAGCCGGTAACAGAGAACCATAAGTGCTATTTCAGAAAGGGTATTTTTTAATGCAGATGAGGATTACAGTTTGATTAATTGCATAATACATTTCATTAGCTATTTGTGGTAGAGGAGTATGATTTCATCAGCATGCATAAGATCAATCCTGTGCTGTTTTTGTAGCAGTTTGATGGTTATTATTATTTAATTAAAGCGTAAGCTTCCGATAGGTTAATGTTATAAGAACTGGTTTTAACGATACAGCGTGTGATTAGTAATTTTTATATTTATTTAGTCCCGGGAGTTACACTAAGTTCCTTTATAAATTACTTTCTCAGATTTGGTCCAAGAAGAAGCAGGTACAGCCTTTTTGGACTACGAGGGATATATCGTGTAGTTGTGCATAGTAAGTAAATGTTGGTTCGACGTACTCATTTTACTGTTTACTTTACTTTATTAAATATGAACCGCAATTTTAAAATTTAAATCTTCACATTTCTTGACAGCAAAAGAAATTCTCATTTTATCCTGAATTACTATAAAATAACTACACTAATGAATCTTTCCTCGCTTTTAATTGTGGCCAAACAGGTAAGGTGAGGTTTGTTCTATTAATTTACACAGGGTGTGAGGTTTCGTACAAACACAAAGATAACATATATGTATATGTATATGTATATGTATATATGTATATATGTATATATGTATATATATATATATATATATATATATATATATATATATTAGCGACCTGACACGGGTTTGCACAGGTGCAATTTACTAATGAAGATTTGACTTTTTGCGCGAATCGAAGCTAATATCAATGAAATTAGGAACGTTTTTCCAGTTACGCTCGGTGGATCTAGGAAAAAGATTCTTCCGTGCCGGTCGTTGACTGCTATCATCAATTTATCACTATGCGGTGTTCTGCTGCTGATTCAAAAGTGGCACCATGATTCGTACTGATTAACTCAAAGCGTATTGCCGTTCGCGTTCAAATTCTCGATTGAACGCATCGTGCATTTTTTCTATCTATCTATCGCTCCCTTTTGTTCCATCTCCCTATCCATCCCTTTCCATCTAGTATCTTTTCTACACTCCTGTCTTCCTCCCTTAACTCCCTACACTCTTTTATCATATATCTGATATTCTCTATCCCTTCCCCGCATAATCTACACATCCTTTCCATTTTTTTCAATTCTTGTTTCCGAACTCTTCATTACCCCAGCCGAACTCCGCTATCATTTTTTCTTTCCTTCTTCCCTTCTCCTTTTAGAAATGGTATCTTGTATCTGGTATCTCTTCTCGTTGAATCTTTCTATAATTTACATTAAATTTAGATTCTTTTATTTTTGCCCATCTCTCTTGCTTTTGTACTATCCTATCTCTTCTTATTATGTCCTCTCTTACCCTTACTCCCTATTCCCTTAATCTCTCTGCTTGTTACCTCGCGTACCCATTTCTTTTATCTACTTTCTCTAAATTTTTGATTACATTTTTCACAACACACACATAATTTATGAATTTTATTATTTTTAATGCACCAAAGATATGATCACCACCGATAACATACTGAAATATTGCTTTCTATTCAATTTAATTAAAATATCATTATTCAATACTGAATTTGTTGTTGTTATGAAAACATGTGACAGCAGAACTGTCAAACTGAATGTCACATTTTCAAAAAATACCATCTAAATTTCCGTCTTTTCCGGAGAATTTTCCAAAAATTTTCATTCATACAAACCTTGTCCTTACAATTACGAACAGAACAAAAAAAAATCAGCCAAATCGGTCGAGCCGTTCTCAAGTAAAGATCTTTCATACAAACGTAATTGACATATATATATATATATATATATATATATATATATATATATATATATATATATATATATATAAATGCTTAATTTAGCGAATCCACTCACTAGGATGACGATTGATTCCACTTTTTCGTAAGCAGAATAAAACAGTTTGCCTATTTGGAACTGGATGATTTTTGATCAATTTTCAAATTTCTTGGTATACAGAGAGTGACAAGGAACCAAACGATTAGATTTTGTGAGTATTGTGGAGTCGCAAACAAACTAGAATACACCGTTCTATGTAGCATAGTATGGAGCTTCTAAATCTTTATGGCTCGTATGTCCACCGAGAGTTAATAATTTATATGACTAGATCTTCAATATATGCATGGGAGTGTTTAACATTATGCCACTTCAGAAATAACCATCAATCCAAACCCGTGGGCGAGTTCAAGTAAGTAAGTGTCAATAGGTGCGTCGATGAAGAGTTTTTTAACCATTCTCTTACGAAAATGCGGATTGGAGGGATAACGTATGCAGTAGGATTCATGCAGCAAACAGGTATGTTGTGTGAGCCTCTGTCAGCGTATTCGGCTCAACTTGCTTCCTGTCCGTCGCATCGTAACAAACATTTCGAAGGTTTCTGCACGGATTCATTCTTATTGTGTATATTGTCGGGTGTAATGTTTTTTTATGCGCATGATTTAGGAACCTGAGCCTCTTCTTCAGGTGCCCTCACCGTTTCTGAGGTTGGCAATGATATTGTCCATTCTTATTTTTAACACTGCTACATCGAAACAGTTGATCTGAACTGCAATGAAACCATTCTCGTAAGCTGCGAGACCATGACATTCGTCTTCAGCCAATATTATTTTACCCATAATCTAGCTCTGTATTATAAGTTATAACCTCCCCCATGACATGTCCCAGATATCCAAGTTTGCTTTCCTTGACTATAATTGTAATTTCCTTCTCCTTTATCATTCTTCTCAGTACCTATAGATTTGTCGCTCTGTCCGTCCATGTATTTTTAAAACCCTCCGGTAAATCCATATCTCGAAAGAATCAAGTTGGCATTGTTGTTATTGGTTTTACTGATTTTCATGAAGAACTTCGTTTTTTTATATTGAGGGATAAGTCGTATTCCTCACTTACTTTATTCATTACCCTTTCCAGATCTTCTACGTTTTCAGTAATTATTACGGTGTCGTCTGCATATCTGAGGTTATGTTACTATTACTTACTACATCTATACGTTTCGGTAACAATTACAGTTACCGTCCTCAGTAGTGGTAAAAAAATATGAAAACGTAAACATAAGCCTGCTGTTTATATTAATCAAGTTGAAAGTTTACATTTTCATATTTTGTATAATACTTAAATGAATTGCATATTTAACTGATAAAGCAATAAAAACAGACAAGTTACAAGCAAGCTTCGCTTGCTCGTGATCGTAATTGTCTCACATGTGTGTAACTGGCTTCATAAGACCCTCGTTATGTAATATACTATTTTTTTCAGGGAATTGGTTACAATAACGCATGCTTATTATAATAATGATTGGAAGATACTTGCTATTACTACTAGCAATGGCATAATTAACACATTTAATTCTAATATTATAAAAAATACAGAGCCTTGGACTTTTATAACAAAAATTTATCTTACGAAACTTTTTTAAGTATAATATTTTGTGTTGGTAAAATTGCAATTAATGTAATGAGTAAAATGAACATAGAATCGAAAAATAAATAACAACTGTAAAGTATTTAAATAATTAATTATGTAATTGTTTATAAATTTAGAAAGACACATAGAAAAAAAAATTGCTGAAGAGGACAAAAATTACGTACAATTACTATATAATAAATGAACTTCATTCAATAAAAATAGTCGTTTCAAGAGATGGTACGGTAACTTTTATGATTATAGTTTGGCATATTAAATACGATATGATATCATGCCTCGTATTACAGTTTTTCTAATTACTGCCCTATCTTTCATTTAGCCAAAAATAGTCCCATTACCGTTTGTTGCGTGATACGTTACTTTCGACGTTTGTAACATAATGCAATATTGAACATTTTGTGAGGTTCTCCAAACTACCCAACATTTTTCTAATTTAGCAGACTTACTGAACTCTTATGCTATTTGTTCACAGAAAGGCACAGTGTGTGGTGCAAAACCGAAATCCATTATTCTTCGTTGTTTCGTATTGATTCCTTTATTTCAAATTCTTAGGATGCTTTGGTTACCAAATTACTGTCAGCCTCCATTTTGACGCGACTTGTAATTATGTAGCCCAAAAAAAAAAATACATTCGTTCTAATCTCAATTAATTAATTAATGAAATATCAGAAAGTATTAACATGGACTTTGTTTCCAATTCAATTATCGTATAAATACCAAATTTGTGTAATATTCTTTCTATCACATAGCGTGTGACTTAGGTTTGCGTGTTAATTTGGTAGTGAAAACTTGAATCGAAAAACTTTTTATTAGTCATGTGCAAGAAATTGCCGCATTAAAACGACACAAGTATGTCAAACTAATTTACGCAAAATATTATACATTATAATCAGTCTGTTTATTATTGTGAAGTAACAGTTTTATTGTCTTTATGTATAAAACTAAAGCAACGAAACGTAAATATAAACAGAAAATGATCTTTTCATTTTTTAAGTTAAAATACGACGAAGAAGTACACTGCATTTATAAATCACTGACATGTTGACAAACAATTGTTTTTATTTTATAGTGTTTCGTTGCCAAAATTTTAGTTTAAATAATTTAAATAGGGACTACCATGTTATCTTCCTTCCTCTTAATAATACCTACAGTACACTTTTCTACGTTATACCTATGTTATTACGAATTTTAGCATATAGAATTATACAATTGGAATGATCGGTTTATAAAAAAATGAGTAACACTGATTTGTGTCTCAGGTTTGAATGTAACTGATTTTGCTTTATCCGCGGACGCAGAAATAGAGCGCGGACAGCATTTAAGCAAAATGCACCGTTATAAAGTCAATAGTGCGATTTTCCCTGCTCTGATTGGTCGAAACCAAACGCTGGTACGTTTTGCGAAACGTGACTAAATCTGGGTACATTTTGCCATGTTTCCATGCGCATAGTGCAATCGGACCAAACGTAGGTACGTGTTGCCAATTTTACTAAAACGTGGTGCATTATGCCTTAGAACGTAATTACCAACGGTAATTACGGCGTGGGGCCCTCGAACAAATATTAAAACGTATGGTAACATTTGGGTAAGTGTTTATAATGGTAAAATATATTGAAAATTAACACATATTACAAATATAAAAAAGGTAATTCTTATAAATTAAAGAAAAAGTATAATATATTGTCAATTTTCGACGTAATCGATGCAACTCGCTGTGGAGACAATATTTTCTTTTCGATGTTTTTTGCAAACGAAGAACTGACATTGTGAACATCTTATATTTACTTTTTTATTAGATGCTCGTGTACAAAGCTGGCTTCTCTTGAGAGGGTTCAACAGGATTGGTATCTGTTATATATTCTAGTGGGTAGAGTACTTAGTCATCGTATTAGTCTGTATCTTAGTAGGTAACTAGGAGACAGCGGGTTGACAGATTGTATTGTCAATATATTTTTACGTGTTGTAAAATAAACAAATAGAAAATACTTATAGAATTATTGCATACATTATAGTGGCGACGAGGATAACGAACTTACCAAATGAATTCCGAACAATTTACAGAATTTATTAAAGTGCTAACGGAAAATCTCAAAGTTACAAGTAATCAAAATGAAGCTGTGGATGCTGTTACATTGGATGTATTTAATGAAGAAAATGAGACTTTCGAAATTTTTATTAAAAGATTGGAGAATTTTTTTAACATGAAGAATTTAGTAGAAGAATCTCAATTAGTGGAAGGAAAAAAAAAGGAGTGGCTTATACATTCAATGGGTACGAAAACATTTCAATTATTGTACAAATTAACAAGCCCCGAAGAGCCAAGTTCTAAATCATATTCACAAATAGTTAAATTAATTAAAGAACACTTGCACCCCACACCAAGTGTAACAACTGAACAAAATCGTTTTTCAAAACGTATTCAAAGGAAGGCGAAAGTGTTGCAGATTTCGTAGCCGATTTAAAAAACCTCAGTAAGAATTGTGAGTTTATATGTAGTTCATGCAAAGCCTCTACAGCTAATACACATTTAAGACAACAATTTATCAGTGGATTACGTAATCCAGCTTGGGTAGAAAAACTTATTCAACTGAAAGCTCCTAATACATTTATTGACTGTGTAAATACCATTCTTGCAAGTGAATCAGCACAAAAAGATGCTAAAGAAATTTTTACATCACAAATCTCTGAAGAAAATACACAACAAAATCAAGTTAAACTGCCTACAAAAATTAATATTCGTAATTCAAATGCTTACAGTAACCCTATCGTTAAAAATCGCATTTGTTATCGTTGTGGTGATAAATATCATTTAGCATCATCATGTAAATATATTACAGCAAAATGTACTTTCTGTAATAAGTTGGGTCATCTTGCCAAGGTTTGCATGACAAAATCTAAAATAAATATGCAAAATACAAGAAATCAAAACCAGTTGGAAGGTGAAGCTAATAATCCAAGTACAAGTATAATTTTATCTACAGAGGAGAGAGCAGAAGGTGACATTTATTATATTAATAATTTGGTTAATACAAGCTTACCGGAATTATTAATAAAACCTGAGAAATTTATGTTAAATGTCAAAATTAATGGGCAAGACGTCGCTTTTGAATACGATACCGGTGCTGCAGTGTCGTCAATGTCGTATGCTGCATTTAAAGTATTATGCCCTACATCACACATTTGTACTTCGTCATTACCACTTCGCACTTATACTGGGAAATTATTCACCCAATTGGATATTCAACTGTGGAAGTAACACATGGGGATAAGAAAGAAATGGGGAATTTGTATATACTTCCTGGTAAAGTAGAACCAATATTTGGAAGAGAGTGGTTACAACTTTTCCATAAATTACATCCAAATATACATCAGCTACACGGAAAAGCGGATTCTACGAGTAAGATACTTGAGAAGCTTAAACAAAAATATTGTGAAGTTTTCAAGGAGGGTATTGGTCGAATTAATAATTACGTGGCCAAATTATACTTAAAAGACAACACCAAACCTATTTATTATCCTGCAAGAAAAATTCCTTATGCCATACAAGAGAAAGTGGAAAAGAAATTGATCGTTTGGAGCAGTTAGGTATAATATCCAAAACAGAATACAGTGAACGGGGAACACCCGTTGTCCCTATTTGTAAACGAGATGGATCTATTCGTCTTTGTGCTGATTATAAGGTCACAATAAATAAAGTATTGAAAGACGATCATTTTCCCATTCCAAATTTAGAAGATATTTTTGCCAAAACTATGTTGGGTGGAAAAATATTTACAACATTAGATATTAGAGAAGCATATCTGAACATGCCTATGGATACTAAAAGTACAGAAATTCAAGCAATTACTACTACAAAGGGGGATTATAAAGTAAATCGACTTATGTTTGGAACAAAAGTAGCACCCTCGGTGTGGCAACGCTACATATCCAAAACATTAGCAAATATACCCGGTGTGTGTGTGTTTTTAGATGACATCAAAATACAAGGAAGCACTATGGAAGAACACATCTATAGACTAGAACAAGTTTTAAAAAGACTGCAAGAGGTGGGACTTAAAATTAAGGAAGAAAAATGTAAATTTTTCAAATCTGGTATAGATTATTTAGGATACAGAATATCTTCGCGTGGATTAGAAAAAACAAAGGAAAAAACAGAAGCAATAATGAAATCTGAAAGACCAGAAAATGTGACTCAATTGAAAAGCTGGTTAGGTATGGTAAATTATTACGGTAGATTTTAGAAAATTTGGCAACAAAATTACAACCTTTATATAACCTTTACAAAGGAACGTTTCTTTCATATGGAATGATCAATGCGAGAAAAGTTTCATTTTAATAAAAAAAGAAATTACATCTGATAAAGTATTAGTTCCTTATAACCCTGCTTATTCGTTAATATTAGCTACGGACTCGAGTTCATATGCTTTAGGAGCTGTGATTTCACATATAATGCCGGATGGTTTAGAAAGACCAATCGCATATTCCTCGAGAACATTAAGCAAGTCTGAAAAAAATTACAGTCAAATAGATAAAGAGGCAACATCAATTTATTGGGGATGTCGTAAGTTTTTTCAATACTTATACGGACGTAAATTTAAATTGATTACGGATCATAAGCCGTTAGTTAGTATTTTTAGTCCGAATAAAAATTTACCAAATATAACAGCCACTAGGCTATTACATTATGCACAATTTTTGAAAGGATTAGATTACGACGTAGTTTATAGATCTACAGAAAAACATGGTAACGCAGACTCGCTTTCTAGATTAATATTAAAAAACGATTCTTCTTCCTTCGAATTTGACGATGTTACAATGTATCAATTACAACAAATTTTAATGCTACCAATTTCACATAAAAATATTGTAGAAGAAACTACAAAAGATACTATGTTAAAAGAAGTATACGATAATTTAAAGACAGGGAAAAAAATTACAACTTTTGGTTTCATTGGTAAAGACAACGAATTTTATTTAACAGAAGGGGTAATTTTAAAGGAACTAGAATTGTTATTCCTTCTTGTCTTAGAATTAAAATTTTAAATGAATTGCATGAAGCACATATAGGTATAGTTAAAATGAAAACTTTAGCGAGATCGTATGTTTGGTGGCCCGGCATTGATAATGATATTGAACATGTAGTAAAAAGCTGTTTACCTTGTCAAATGATACAAAATAATGAAATCAAAAGTACTTGCCATAAATGGGAATCTCCAGATGGCCCTTGGCAAAGATTACATTTAGATTTTGCAGGTCCTTTTGCAAATAAGTATTTCTTAATTTTAGTCGATGCTTATTCAAAATGGCCAGAAATATTTATCATACCATCCATGACGGCATCAGTAACAATTCGTTACCTTACAAGTACTTTTGCTCGTTTTGGTATTCCAGTCACATTAGTAACAGATAATGGACCTACTTTTATTTCACAAGAATTCCAGGTTTTCACAAAAAGTAATGGTATTTTACATAAATTTTCGGCACCTTACCACCCAGCTACTAACGGGCAGGCTGAAAGATACGTTCAATCAATGAAGAATGCAATAAAAAAATTAATTATAGAAAAAGGAAATTTTGATATTGAATTTCATTTACAAAATTTTTTATTACACTATCGTAAAACAAAAAATTTAACTACAGGAGTTTCACCGGCACAATTACATTTAAAAAGAGATATTCGAACAAAAATCGATTTAATTAGATTACCATCAAAAAAAGAACATAATTTTCAAGAAACTTATACAAAAAAGACATTTAATGTAGGTGATACAGTACGTTTTCGAAATTATGATAGAACTGGTATGTGGAAATTTGGAAAAATAATAGAGAAGGGAGGTAAACTACATTACTGGATTGACACAGAAGGAACAAAAGTTAGAAGACATGTGGACCAAATTGCCAGAACTGAAGTTACATTACCAAATATATATAAGTATCAAGATAAGGTACCTTTAACACTTATACAAGAATCAGAAGAAGTAAATTTGGAGAAAGATTCAACGAAATCATGTGTCAGTAACGACTCAAAAGGAGAGGAAAATAATACAAAAACTAGACAGGATACAGAAAGAAATGATAAGGAGGAAAAACAGATCATAATGAAAATGTAAGGAAGAACAGAGTGAAAATACAGCAGTGACGGAGCTAAGAAGGAGTAGGAGAACTAGAAAATCCATTGACAGATTTAGCTTTAAGTGATGGGGGAAATCTGTTATATATTCTAGTGGGTAGAGTACTTAGTCATCGTATTAGTCTGTATCTTAGTAGGTAACTAGGAGACAGCGGGTTGACAGATTGTATTGTCAATATATTTTTACGTGTTGTAAAATAAACAAATAGAAAATACTTATAGAATTATTGCATACATTATAGTATCCACTCCACAAGCTTTAATAGCTTTGAAAATATATGGATGCTTACGTAATTGTGCTATACGGAATTTCATATTTTCGGTAGCTAAGCCTTTTCTCAAAAGCGTCTTTTGAATGTATTTCTTGATTGCCAATCGGGATGTTTGATTGTAAATATAACAAACGCATTTAGAGCTGCTGTATCCAAAATCTACATGAAAATTCTGAATGCCATCTTGCAGTTCGGTGTGCACAACTATAGTCCCAGATAAGATTATCAGCGTTACCCACACCACCTTTAGAAGTGGTATAATCCACTATCATGGTTGGTTTTTGTTGTTCTCCATAAGTTATTTCGGGAATATCATGCTGAGAGGACAGCACATAAACCATTTTGCCTTTTTTGGATACATATGATACTATGGTCATATCTTTCAAAAATGCAAATTTTGACGAGTATTCTGATCTCCCCGTAATTTTCTTCAATTCTTCTGGCGTGTCCGGTTTATATTTTCTCAGTGTTTCCAACAATGTTGTATTTTTTCTTAGTAAAAATTCCGCTAAGAGCACTGACGTAAAAAGTTGTCCACGATCAGTGTTGTAAAGTGGTTCAGTAAGATCTTTCACCACACGCAAACCTTGATTCTTCTCTGGTCGAATACCAGCAAGCTTTCCTGTATAAACTTGCAAATTATATAAGTAACTTGTTTTTACGTCAGCTGCTGCCCAAATTTTTATACCATATTTTGCTGGATTGGATTTTATATATTGGCGGAAAGGGAATTTTCACGAAATCCTTCTAGTTGTTCATTGACAGTTATTGTGTCATGGGTAATATAAGAATTTTTGCAAGTTTCAACAAAATCATCCCATAATTCACGAATGCCCGCTAATTTATCAGTTGCCCTCCTCTCTTCCCTGGTTATTTTATCATCAACACGCAAAAATGTGCGAATTGAGACAAATCTGTCATGAGACATTGAAGCTATAAAAATTGCTCTTCGGATCGGCTCATCTGATGTGCACATTTCAGTAGTATTTTCTTTACTACAACGCAAAGCACCCGAGGAAATCAATATTCCGATAAAAGCATTCAATTCAACCTCTGCCAGTGGCATCCATATTTTTTATTATCGGGATGTTCTTTCTTCATTATACACGTTGTAAACTCGAGATGCCTCTTCGTTAGTATGCAAACATATTTTTTCTTTCATTTCCTTCGTTACAAAGAGGTTGAAGGTATCGTGAATAGTCCTTGCAGCAGCTGAGTATCGGGTTAGTCCGGAAACTTCAGTCACAATATTTCGGATTCGGCGCTACAACTTGAACATAATCTTCAGCTTCTTCTTCCACTAATTTCAGGTTGTCTTCTACCTCTGAATCATTTTCTTCAACATCAAAATGATTGGGGTAATCAATGCTGCCATCCTCATACGACAGATTAAATTCACTATCTAAATCACCTCTCTCAGTTTCAATCTAAATTTCATGCTCCTGGCCAGTGAGCGGGCGACATCTTTCATATTTGGATAAGTAATTCTGTTCATAATTATGAGATAGAAATATAGTTTTAACTCAAAATGGGGTAAAATAATACGTGGATTAAATACTCAAATATATAGTGGGGAAGGTTTTGAGTATTTAATCCACGTAGTTTGATATTTCATATTACGACGTAAAACTATTGCCCCTGCTCGAGTCTAGAAACATAATGTGGCGGAGGTGAGGAAACGACATATGGTGTGGCGGAGGTGGGGAAACAAGTAACTGACAGATTTTTTGTTTACGCATAAGGTACGTAATGTATTTTTTGCACGAAATTAGTTCTCCAATAGTATATTGAGTATCAAGAACAGTAAGGGACGTTTACCGGTCGACGGCCATAGCGAAGCCTCCAATTTGGCCGGCGACCGGTACAACCCTTAATGTTCGTGATGCTCATACTGTTTTTGCACGATTGTATTAAATTTACCACAATAGAAATTATTTAATTTCTACTAAATAAACGAAAAGTCAAAAGTGACGTTTTAAATAGAAATGTCCAAATTTTTTCTTGAATTCAGAAACAGTACTGCACAAGCCATCGGGATTACAATTAGTAATTGTAGTAATTGTACGTTTAATTTCAATGCCAAATAAACATTTTTTTTAATGTTTTCTGAATTATATCATTATATATTTAGATTTTTACTTACCGCGCTACATGCACGGTAAGTGAATTACTTACCCGACGTGTGTATCCTAGTCACCAGTAAAAACAACCTTCTAATCTCGCAACAAACCCGGCAATTAACTAAAATCGTCCTATCGTGCAAAAAATAATGATTACTTGTCAAATATTGTATGATGTGACAATCATCTGTCAACCGCGTTTTTTAAAATTTCAAATTTGGGAATTTGTATTGTTTTCTCTACTTTTTGAAAAGGAAAATAGGGGTAAAATGCAATTTAATAATAATAAAACAATATAATTACAATAATAATTTGTATTCTACGTGCTTCCTTATGCCAGTTTTTTTTTATACTTTTTCACGCAAGTGTTTCTGTTCATCAATGCTGTGCGGTCTTTCTTGTTTTTACGCAGTGAGTACAAAGAATATCAAAAACAAAAACCAAAAAACATCCATCCCTTATCCTTATTTTCACTTACTACTCAATTCAAGAGTGTACTTTGAGATAATATACACGGGTTCAGATAAGGGTATAAACAAGTTACAACATCAGACTTACTTGTTGCAAAAATAATATCCTCATTATCATCGTAAAACACATAAAATACTGTCATCAACTTATTGGTTTGTAGAAAAAAATGGTACATATTAACAACAATTTCCTAGCTTCTAGTTTGTCCACAAGTTTTTCGTGGTTACTTTCCCTTATATCTATCAACACTTCACGAATTCTTTTATAATTCATTCTTAAGGCAAATACTGCATCAGCTCGTGCAGACCATCTTGTATCACGTACACGCTTAAGATGTTTTGAACTATCGGCCACACCGTATGATACCTACAACCAATTTTTAATATATATATATATCTATATTTTTATAAAATAAGGTTTTTTTTATTTTATGATGGTCCTCAAATTACGATCAAGTATTAAATAGGGTTATTCTATGGTCAGTTCTAAGAATCAAAGATTATAGTCCGCAAACGCTTCGTTTACACGATACAAGTTACAGAATACAATGTGTTTTAATTCGCAAAATTTATATAATATTATTATATTTATAACATGTTAGTCTAATTTGCATTGCATGTTTAAAAACATCTTTATAACATTTGCAGTTTCGGTATAGTATATTCATTAGAGCATGTGAAAGGCTTACGCCTATACGTCTTAGGCATAATGTACCACGTTTTAGTAAAGTTTGGCAAAACATACCTGTGTTTGATCTGGACCTATCAGATCAGCGAAAATCGCACTATTGACTATGCAATGGTACATTTTGCTCAGATGCGCGCGAGCAGTGTATACGCCAAGCTACATCGTATGAAAACACAAGCCAGCGGCCATGCACATTTGGTTAAAGCTTATTTTAAGTTATAAACAGTGTGACAAAGGACGCAGGTAACTATCATAAAGTAAGTACTTCTATAATAGTACTAATGTTTTAAATACAATATAATTTGACATTTTTTTTTTATAATTATTCATTTCTCTACGCGTTTCAATACGCATATCATTATCAAGAGAAATTAGGTATCTAAAATAGCAAATAAGTAGTTGTGGTAACAAATTATTAAAGTAAAATAACAAGCTTAATGGGAATTATATTTCTATACTTAATATCTATTAAAGGTTAATCTATAAGAAGAACTTGTTCGTTCATTTAGGGTACTTTCTGTTGATCTTTATAAATTTCGAATGCTTCCAAAACATCTAATTTTTCTTTTGTGTTAAAATCTAAAAAAGTCATAAGATGATTATTTACTTTAGATGTTTGGCATAATTTGATTTCTCTGTGTTTATATTTGTAACATCTAATATTACAAATGTCGTTAATTGAATATTTCACCTTAAATAAACATATAAGAACAATGGTATTAATTTTGAAAGCTACTTTGTACTTCTTGTTCTTTTGTAACATGTAAGCTACTTTTTCTAATATTTTTTCAAAATACGAAGTTGATATGTATGTATACTTTGTCGGTTCTATGTTAACTGGGGAAATGTTTTTAATAAATAATTTGTACTATTTATTTTTAACTAAAGGGTCGATTATATTTGAAATGTAATTTGTTTAGTTTAATAACAATGACATTGCTCTATGTACTAAAGATCTACATCCAGCTAATTGTGTGTTTTATAGTGACATGAATCGTTTGGAATTTTAATATCTGTATGTGCAGGATTTCTGAATATTGAGAACTCAAACTTGTTCTGTATATTAATTTTTATTTTAAAATCTAGAAAATTAATGGCTCTATTTTATTCTTTCTATCTAGTGTAAATTTTATGTTAGTATGTAAATTGTTAATATTAATTAAAAACTCATCAATGGGAACATGCTAAAATATCATCATTGTAACGAAACCAAAATTCAGTTTTATCAGAAACATTTAATTCTAAATTATCCATAAAGGTATTATCTAAAATGGGAAAAATTGGACTGCCCATAGGTAAACCATTTATATGTAGATAAATCTTATCATTGATTATGAAATGATTTTGATTAACACAGAAATCAAATAATTGAATTAAATTCATTCTTGTAACTAACTATTAAATAAAAAATTATTTTATAAACGTGTACATTCTTGAGGGGGTATTTTAGAAAACACATTAGTAAAATCAAAACTTACAAGCATATTATGTAGTGGTAACTTTGTGTTTATTAACTAGTTCTAATTTCTAAATAATTCTTAATATAATGCTTTAATTTGTATTTTAAACTGTTTGTTATTATGTGGTTTAGTTTACTTGCTAAAATACGATTAAATGTTTGGATGTAACAAACTACTGGTCTAATGGGCATATTTGGTTTGTGGATTTTTATAAAACCGTATAGTTTTGGTGCTTGTGGGTTCTTGTATAAAATGTATTGTTTCTCTAAATCTGTAAATCTTTTTTTAACATTTTGTTCTAAATTTTTGTTAGTAATAAAATCATTAACTTTTACTAAAGTGTTAGGCACCTTTATTGGTTTTAACAGAAATTAGATTATTTTTGTTAATTTTACTGTTACTGATTTTAGTAAATAATTGTAACAACAAAACTTACAATTTATTATAAGTTTTGTTATGAACGAATAAGTTCAAAGGTAAATATGTAATTAAAAATTATGATTAATTTTATTAAATACGTAAATAAAAAATTTACTTCGAGTAGGATTTGAACCTACGACCTGTACTTTACTAGAGTACCGCGCTAACCAATTGCGCTAGCGAGATTCAAGCCCCAATCGATATAAATTTTGTCTTTATGTGTAGAACTGATGTAAATTCTAAATATAAATTAATAAAACTTTACAATTATTTATTAAAATCAGTTAAGAATAAAATTAACAAAAATAATCTAATTTCTGTTAAAGCTAACACTTTAGTAGTTACTTCAAAAGATATTTATATCCAGTTAACGATGTTTCAAGCAACGATAATTTAGAAATTTTAAATATAGCTCCTACAATAAAACTTATCTTACCATAAAACACATAAGTTAGCTGCATATACATACTTAGTATATAAAGCAATTTCATTGGCATTAAACCAAACAAATTTCAATAAAGAAATATCAATTATAAAACAAACATTTCAAATATAATCGACACTAATTAAAAACGTTTACCCAGTTAACATAAAACCAACGGAAAATAAATACACATCAAATTATTATAAGTTTTGTTATGAATAAGTTCAAAAGTAAATATGCAATTAAAAATTATCATTAATTTTATTAAATATATAAATAAAAAGTTTACCTCGAGTAGGATTTGAACCTAGAACCTGAACTTTGCTAAAGTACCGCGCTAACCAACTCCGTAGTTGGTTAGCGAAATATTAAACTAACGACATTTTGAAGTCGGGTATTTATAAATTGAACTGCACATTGAACTTTGATGTAAGATACAAAGAACACGTTAGATGTTACAAATATAAATACATAAACAAATCAAATTATGCCAAACATTTAATAGTAAACAATCACGTTAAGGCTTCACAAAACAACATTAAATTTGTACATTGTTGTAATAAAAAAGACAAATTAGATGTTTTAGAAGCATTCGAAATTTATAAACATAAACAAAAAATACTTTTATAGAACGAACAGGTTGATCTTACACACTCACCTTTAACAGATTTTTAAATACAGATTTATAATTTACATCAAATTTGCTGCTTTACCTTAACTACTTTGTTATTTTACGTATATATTTTCTCTTGATAATGATACTTCTTGTATTGAAACGTATAGAGAAATAAATAATTGTAAGAAAGAAATTGTAGAATTATATTGTATTAAAAACGTTAATGCTATTAACTATGGAATTTCACAAAGTATTAAAGAACATAACTTTAAGTACTTCTACTGGTTACGTACATGGCAGTGCTTTCTCCTCAAAACCCCTACTTATTTGACTACAGTACACCTTTCGATGAAGATATTTATGCGGGAGACGATAGCGACTTGAGCCAATGGAAAAAGCAACATACATTACTGTTTTTCGCGGAACAACCTCTTTCTTCATTCAAAGTTTGTTTGTTCATCTGCTAACACATAACATCTGGAAAATTTACTTGGCAAAGAAAAAAACTTAAACAGATCAAATGTCTTGCAGAACGCTTTTTCCCTACTCCACATGAAACAAATATATATTACACTGCAACGACCGGAATTTTCTTGAATACTACATCATCAGAAAAAAAACATTTGAACTGATAATGAGAATTGCTGACATGCCCAGTTTGGAGTATTATTGATCTTTAGCAACAAGATTTTATCCCATCGTAAATGCGGTTACCAAAATCTCTTGGTATTTGTTCGCAAGTGGTCATTCATTTGACACTTTACATTTCTGATACATCTTTCGTATATTTTGACAATTATTTCTGCTCTCTCGAAGTCATCGAATACCTCAAGGAAAGGAAAATAAAACAGAGAGCCTTGGTACCATACGTCAGTTCCTGTCTTCCTCCAAACTTTGACCTAAGTCAATTTAAGGTAGCCATTCATAAACATTTCTCGGCAGCCTAACAATATCCCTAAACCCTCCCAGTGTTCCTAAGTGCTTTAGCACGTTAGGCAAATGTTAGCCTGTTCGGGAATACTATAGATAAAAAAAGTACCAGGCTAAGGGAATACCGCTTACAAGCAGATAAAGATCTCTTGAAAAAAGAATGAGGAAGTTTTGTTTACGTAGACAATTCTCACGGAATAGCGCTTGTAAAATGGACCGATATTATGTGCCTCATAATGGCAAATTTTTTCATCTCACATGAACCACTTATTGACGTGAAAAGATACATCAAAAGAACAAAGAGTAAAACTCCGGTGCAATGTCCAAAAATATACATATGGGGGAAATTGACTTAGAAGATGTGCTTACATCCCTCCACAACACTCCCTTCACTTCCAGAAGTATTTAGTCATATTAGTGATATTGCTATAAATAATGCTTGGTTATTGTATGGTAGAAGTATGCGCTATGGGGAAGAAACACGTTCAACTTAAACGCGTCAGAACATCTATAGGGCGTTCTCTAATGGTATCTACGTCAAATAAGGCTAACAAAATAATAATCAGGCACTCTGACTTCAATAAAAAATAATGTTTCCCGTTGCACATCGAACAACAAACGATATGCAGCTTGACTATCTTGAATATTTTTCAAAAATGACAGTAAACTTTGTGCTGATGGACACACAACAATATGTTGCAAAATATCTTATTCACGTATCTGCTGTTGAGAAAGAACTCTGTGTTCCATATGAAGTTTTAGAAGGCTGCGTGGGCAGTATACCACACAGGACTCAGTCGGTATTTTCTTAATTAAACGTCTAAACTTAATTTCACATTTCTTAATTGTCATACAAAAAGCTAAGTCCCGACTAATTGATATCAACGGTTCGCAGCGTAAATGAGATTAGAGTTAAGTGGAACTTGTTTTATATACTTTCTTTAATTGTTTAAGCCAAATGTGCTCAACTCTAACGCAGACATTTCTACAGAAAGAATCCTTTGTGCCAGGGATCTAAACCCAACCGTAAAAGAACCGAAAACCCGACCGGAACTGTAATTTTTTTAAGAACTGAAATCGAAACGAAACCGTTACTTAGTCACAAAACGAAAATTACAAATGACCGAAACCAGTATTTCTTGCTCTGCAGTTCTTTCGGTTTTATTCGGTTCCTAACTGACCTGTTAGTGAACACGCCTACTACATAGATGTGTAACTTTATTATCCAAGAACTTTAATATTTTTTAATCATGTTAAATCGCGTTAAATCAGATTACGACGACCGTACCACTATCGTTTGTAATCAAAGCTTTTAAATTCCAATAAAAGTTGAAGGTTAAGTAAGTAAAGTAAGTTAAACAAAAGCAAGAAGTTATTTCAAATATTCCTTTTCGCAGTGACTTAATAGGTATAGATGAGTATAAAAACCCTTATTATTGAACTTTATTATGTCCAAATGTTAGAAAAATATTAACTAGGTCACTTTAAAGTACAAAAACTAAATTTCCGAATTATAGTTTATTGAACTGTATTTTAGACACACACTACTGGAGAAACTATGTTTGGGTTCGATTTATGCGTTTATAATATGTTCGTAATCGTTTAGAACTGAAAATTTCGAAAAACTTTATTCGCCAATTTCATTGGGAAACCACCGAACGCACTGTCACGATGGACAAAAACAAACATTTATGGTTTCAGGGGATTACTAATCATTTTAGACAAAAGATGCCCCAATGGCTTTATTTATACACCAATTTTGTTGGTAAAACGACGAAATGCATTTTCTGGATGGGCAAGACCAAATTTTTTTGTTGTTTTACGCTGTTGCTCATCATTTGGGGCCAAAGATGTCCACAATCATATATATATATATATATATATATATATATATATATATACACTGTGCCCGTAAAGTATGGAACAAATTAATTTTTAGCTAAACAGACCATTTTAAGAAATAATCCTGAAACACGACGATTTTTGATTTTAATTTACCGTATTTTAAAATTATAATCTAATATACAGGGTGAATTACTTTTGAGTAATGACGTCACCGCCATTTTTTTTAAATGGAACACCCCCATTTTGTTTCAATTTTCGGATTGCTCTAGTTGAGCTGATTCCAAAAATGTATCACATGTTGATTCCAATTGGTACAGGGTGGACAAAAATACAATAGGTTTGTGTGTGCTCATAAAGTAACGCATAACATTCCTTATTAGTTAAATTAACAATATTATCAAAAATAATGTAACAAAACATTACAAACTACATTTAAACCAATTGCCGCTAGACAACAAGTATTTTTGATAATATTGTTAATTTAACTAATAAAGAATGTTATGCGTTACTTTATGAGCACACACAAACTATTGTTTTTTGTCCACCCTGTACCAATTGAATCAACATGTGATACATTTTTGAAATCAGCTCAGCTAGAGCAATCCGGAGATTGAAACAAAATGGGGTGTTCCATTTAAAAAATTGGGTGACGTCATTATTCGAAAGTAATTCACCCTGTATATTAGATTATTATTTTAAAATACGGTAAATTAAAATCAAAAATCGACGTGTTTCAGGATTATTTCTTAAAATGGTCTGTTTAGCTAAAAATTAATTTGTTCCATACTTTACGGACACACTGTATATATATATATATATATATATATATATATATATATATATATATATATATATCATATATATATATATATATATATATATATATATATATATATATATATTATAGCAATTTCGTTGAAAAACGACCAAAAGCATTGCTTCGATGGTCAAGACCCAACTTTGATTAGCCCTAAGACACTATTTATTCACTATTTTTGTTGGAAAAGGACCAAAAGCATTGTCTCAATGGCCAAGAACGAAAGAACAAAATGTCCGACATGTATTCACCAATTACACCATTAGGCCAAAATGTCCTAACATAAATTTATCAATTTCGTAGGAAAACCAAATGCATTGCCGCGATGGTCAAGAACAAACTTTTAGGGCGTTGTCCATCACTTGGGGTCAATACGTTACTTATTCACCAATTTTGTTGTAACAATAATCAAATGCATTCCTAAATGAAGCAGAACACAATTTTAAGGTTAAATTGTTTATTAGTATTACACGTCCTCTTAATTCATTTCAGCAACCAAAAATTAGTAACACTGGAACGTTTTCCGGATTTAGATGTATTTATAAATTCTTTTCTTTATGGTATAATTATTGCTGTCGCTACTTTGGAAGACCAGCTTGATTGCCCTTGATTCTTTGTTTATTTCACATTTAATACAAATTTAGAAAAACACTTCCTAGGTTGCATTTTTTTTTGCAAAGATTCGATTTTATGATACATTTTGGTAGTTTGGAGAGAAAAGCTTTAGAAGAAATAAATATAGTTAGTTATTTCGAAGTAAACTTTGACGAATTAAAGTAAATTAAATTTAGAATACTTTTTACAAATGAAATGCTTTATTACCGTTGTATGGTACCTTGATTATTTAGCTTGCCAATACCATTCACTTAGTACAAGATAGTTATGATTAACATTACTTTTCTTACAAATCGATATCTCGTATTCACGATTAATCAAATTCTAACTTTTACCCCATAAATATCAATTACAGCCTTTTTCATACGAATATGTGTGCGTACCTGTTATATACAAATTGAAACCTAAAAAACGTTATGGACCGAAAGTATGAAACCGTAATACTCTTTGTAAAACCTTAACCAAAACCGGAACCTTTAGAAATATTTATACTTAAATAAAAACCAAACAGCAACCGTTATTTTCTATTGGACCGGATCCTTCATACTGTATTAACACAGTATCAACAGGGTTTGGTTAAATTTTAAATGCAATTAATTACGTTATGCTTTGTACTTCACTTAATCTAAATGTGATGTTACATTGATTTAGTGTCATAGTGTGTTATTTTCCAATAATGCACCTATTTTTAAACACGTTAGAAGCGGTATAATGCTGTAGGGTATTATGAAATTAAACAGAATGTATAGTTACGAAACTAGGGTGACGTCAAACCCACTTAGTTTATTACTAAAAATACGAATGACAATAAATGTCAAAAATAAAATTCAATATCTTTTTTTAATTGAATAACACACTAAAAGGACATTAAATAGAGAAGGCACCACGGGTGTTACAGGAATAATCCCCTCGGTCAACGTACATCCCTCGGTCCAGAGGCCCTCGGGAAGTACACTATTGGCATTGGGGCATTATTATACCCGTAACACCCTTGATAATAATAATAATTACTATAAATCATCTATCCTGCTTCATTAACATTACTTTAAGTGTTTATATATGCGCACGTCAGTATACACTTTTATCAATTTATCAAGCATGCTGAAATCTGTCAAAGTGGTGTATTCCGGTTAGATTTTAATCGTGATAGAGCTATGGGTGCTAAATTGAATTAGCAAAAATACTGACTTTGGTCAACGTAATGTTTTTGTTTGTTGTGGGTTATTCATGTTACCAACTCAGTAAAACGTGTATAGAGTAGAGCAGTGGTGGCCAAAGCCGACTGGTCGACCGTGTAATGATTTATAGTCGCCCGCGGAGCGAATTCTGTATTGATACGTAACTACATAATTCTGTACATATTATCAAATACACTTAACTACCGTGTATTTGATATTATGTATACTGCATGTTATGGTGCATGCACTGTTTAACGGCGATTGGCCACAGAGACGACTCGCTACACTCTCGAAGTTAATCGTTTAATACGATTCAGTTACGTTTTTGTATCGATCCCAACAAAAGTTACCGGTAATGATAGTAAGCATAATCTCATGTAAGATTCCTATTCCTATTACTATTTATATCATTTTATTTACTATTTTATTTTATTGATAATAAGAAATTCTGAAAGAAAATGTAATGAATGTAGATTTATATTCTTGCAATTCAACGAATCAATGGATATCACTGATACCGCACAGCTGTGTATATTTATACGAATGTGTTTCCAAGATATGTCTGTTAGAGAAGAACTGCTTACAATTTACCAATAAAGGTACAAACGAGAGGCCACGATATTTATAAATCGTTTAAGCCTTTTATTACTAAAACAAAATTTCCCATACATAAACCGGTATCAATTAGGACTGATGGAGCCCCTTCTATGCTTGAGAATCATAATGGGTTTATAACCCTTTGTAAAATGATGGTGATATTCATCAACTACCACTGAATTATCGGTCAGCATGAATTGTGTTCAAAAATAATAAATTCAGATGGTGTGATGAATGTTGCATTCAAAATAATTCTATTCGTGGAAGGAGTTTGAAAAGGCGAAGATTCAAAGCATTACTAGAGGAATGTGAATCTGATGTCGGGGAACTACTATTACACACCGAGGTAAGGTGGTTAAACCGTGCTACTTTTTAAAACGATTCTTGAATCTTTTGCCTGAAATAAAAGAATTTATGGCAAGTGTTAATAAGTCTTATCCTCAGTTGGAAGATGACAAATGGATGCTTGATCTTGCGTTTCTCTCTAATAGCAAGCTAAACTTCAAGGAATGAACAAAACATTAACTAAAATGTTTAGCCATGTGAATGCATTCAAGAGGAAACTTTCATTCCTAAGAGCACAATTGAGGAGAGGAGATTTAAAACAATTCAAAAATATGGCAGCTCAGTCTACAAATAAACACTTGATTGATTTCGATGAATATGCTAATAAAATGTCCCTGTTACAAAATGAGTTTGATAGAAGATAGAAGATATTTTCAAAATAGAGGATATACTGTTATTCATATCATTCTCATTCAATGATGAAAGTAGCGTACAAAAAATATCAATAAGATTAACAGGTTTTTGGATGCTGTCCCAAATTCAGGTTGAGAATGAAATCCTTAACCTGAAATGGGATACATTTTTTAAATCACGAGCTTCCTCTCAAAATAGTTATTGGAATTTACTATGCGAAGAAAAATTCATGTTTATGGAAATGTGCTGCATATTTAATAACATTTTTCGGTTCTGCTTACCTTTGCAAAATATTTTCTACCATGAATGCAATCAAAACAAAACATCGCTCTCGTTTGACACATTTGACTGCATGTTTACGAATAAGTACTTACATACGGACCACAATATGAAAAGTTTTTCCGAAAGTATGCAATGTGATGTCTACAGTACCTCCTCTAATATGATATCATAGTTAATTTACAATAACATTATTCGCATTTATAATGATAATAATAAAAACGTAAATGAAGATATTGTTTTATTTATAAACTAATTAATTTGTAAGAATAATTCATTATCTTCTTTTATTGAAATAACTTGATATTCAATAAGTTTATCTTAAATTTAAACTTATTTTTGACTTTAGATGATGATTATTTAATAGATACGATGTTGGTAGACCACTGCCTAAAATTTAGAAAATAGGTGGCACGCAGTGGCCACCCCTGGAGTAGATAATTGGGGCTCACTAAAAATTTAACATATTGAAATTTATTGGTTTCTTAACGTTGTTATCAAAAATCAGAATAGGTCAAATTTAGCTCCGATTAGATTAAGCTGCCACTAGTAGCTGAATAAGTTCATGTTATTATTATGCCACTACTTGTATATATTGCATTTGACATTGGGTTGCTTTGTGCCAATATTCATAAATATGACTCATTCATTATACTTGAAGATAGTATATCTAATACTGTATCATATTGATGGTTGCAGGATCTTAATCTTTGGGATCAAAAGTTTAGTCGGTGAAGTATCGAGACTACCTGGAATTACCATTTTCCAGGTTACTAGTTGTGGTGCTCTGTTATAACAATTGTGGCACGTTGGAGAGATCTGCACGTAACAAACCAGTATATAAACCATCGAAGGATAAAAATAGAGAAAACCCTTGGAGTTCCTATAGGTTAATATAAAAGAACAAAGATAAGGATTTAATTATGTAATATTATATGAGACAAACATATATCATTGAAAAACATTCCTTTGTAATTGAGTCATTAATAAGTAAGTAAGGAATCTATAAAATTAGGAAAAACAATTACACGCCATTTAAATGACTAAATATTCAAAGTGAGTGTATGTGTGGGAGCTATCAAATCGAACAAATAACAAAAATTTAAACTTTTTTATCGTTGACTGTTTTTAATTTAATCAATTTCAAATTTCACGTTCCATTCAATACTGATTTAACTTTAAAGTGTTTTCTGGTAATATTAGTTTCCTATATGAATATTTAGTTCATCTACTGTAATTTAATCTGCGATCGAGCAGCCAACAAATTGGAGCCACTCATTCGAAATTTGCAGATAGAGTACGTGAAATGCGGTCTTGGTAGTACGTGAACAGAATTCACTTAGAGTGCAAATACTACGATATGATTCAGATTACGATTTCGTGATAGCACGAATTCAGTTTATACAGTGTATTACAAAAATTTGTTTTCATGAAAAAATAGCAAAATAAAAATAAATTATTTTATAAACGAATAAGTTCAAAGGTAAATATGTAATTAAAAATTATTATTAGGAAAGTACATGTCGTAGGTTCAAATCCTACTCGAGGTAGACTTTTTATTTATGATTTAATAAAATTAATAACAATTTTTTAAATAAAAATAAGGTTGAAATTAATAGGACTGTCGAAAGTAACTAAAACTAACTTAATATTCAACAAGTCAAATTTTCTACAAGATGCCATTAATACGCTGGATTACTAAGGACGTAAATTAATTTCAAGTGACTATTTCTTTTCCAAATTTATGAGTTCTTACAGCGGATAACAACTAAAATAATTCAAAAGAAATGTATGAAAGCAAATACCAACTGTTATTCAGTGAAATTAAATTTAAACGTTCCTTAAGGAATTTAATAAATGGAAATCGTTTACAATTCTATTAAAAAATAAAGTTCCTCCCTTGGCCTATCGTATTCACAAGAATGACACACAAATTCAATAAATGTGAACTTATATTAAACCCTACTTACTGAAACATAAAGAAATCGTTTCTTTTTGACGTTCCTTTTTCTGGTACAATCAAATTCGAAATAATCGTTTCAACCAGCTTCAATTTCCAAACTCAATCACGAGAATATTTTTCATCTTTTAACTAAAGCAAAGAGAAGGTGGAAAAATTCAAATTGATTAATTTATTCACATTTTATTATCTGCAACTAGTAATGTACTGTTTGATTTTCCATTATTTTAACTGAATGTCGTGGTTCGTTTAAAATATTTTAATGTGCCATAGAATAATTACATTTTTACACAATGAAAGTTTTGGTACAAATACTTCTTAAATCACAGAGATACAAGTCGCACGGTCGCACACATGCTAACCCCTTGAATCTAAACTAAGTCTCCAAAATACCGATTGGGATGAACGCTTAATTGGTTACAGATTTCCGAGAAATATACGATTCTGAATCTATTAAGTCAATAAAAAAATAGTCAATTTTGACCTGTCTGTGCCTTTAACTACTTAACCCAAGTCACAGAAACATTGAGCCGCTTGAGAAAATTACATACTACGTAAGCAATTCTACTAACACTTTAGGATTGTATGGTAAGTTGATAGGTATGTAAAGCATATTCACTACATCACCGTTAAACACAGCTTAGGTATATGTAATGAATTCTCCATAACACATTGATGAAAGGCATAGTTTATTAACCGGAACAATCGTGTTCATACACTTCCAGATTAATAGCATATAATGAATAGGAAGCATATACCTAATCGAGATATACGTGTGCGTGTGTAGCCATTTTCTTCAAATTCTCGAATTTTTACTTCAGTTTCGAGATTAATTAAAAGAGATATGGATGAGAAAGTGAAATTATTGCGTATACTATAAAAAAGTAGAATAAGACAGCCGTATAATAATCATTCGGAATACAACCAAAACAATCATCAGTTATGAAAAAAATGTTTGTTTGTTCAGGACTGGCTATGTGTAGTCATCCAAACGTTTTAGTTTAAAAAGCGGCAACATTTCGATTTTTTTTTCCTTTTACGATTAATAACAACAATAATATTGTCTAAATCGCTCAAAAAATATAGAAAGAGATGGACAATGAAACAGTTTTACATATTTATAAGGTTTTTGAAACGATTCATTCAATGTTAATTTTTCTTTATACATTTCAAAGGATATATATATATATATATATATATATATATATATATATATATATATATATATATATACCGGATGGCCCACCACATTCGCCTCGGTTTTATATATATATATATATATATATATATATATATATATATATATATATATATATATATCATATATATGTTTAAGCGTAAAGTATTTACTTAATAGTTTCAATGAACACGCGACTTTTCAACATCATCTTAATTGCTTTGATTTCTTTAGAAATGTTGAGGCTAGATTGAAGGAGACTTAAGTAGTTCATATTTTGTGCCTACATGGCAACGGTAAAGTTATGTCTCTCTCACACTCATATAATGCTTATTGGGTTTCTTTCTAGATTACTATAAGTCAGACCCGCATAATGTTTTTCCATACTGGTATATATATATATATATATATATAGGAATGTGGTGCATCCGGATATATATATATATATATATATATATATATATATATATATATATATATATATATATATATACCGGATGGCCCACCACATTCGCCTCGGTTTTTCTACGAGAAATGAAAAGGGTTGGGAAATAATTTTAGCGTAGTCATATGTGGGTTCTTATGAGTATGTTCCAAAATTATTTTGAATATACAGGGTGGCACAAAATAAAGTACATATCAAAGTTATATTTTTCTTATGGAACACCCTATAATTTTTATATTTTTAGGTACTATAGATCAAATAAAGGTAAGTTTCTGTTACACTTCCTAAACCCAAAACTGATCGTTTCTGAGAAACTTTGAGAAATATAAAATACATATTGTAATTTAAAAATTGCTTACACCCTGTAACATAGAACGAGCTGCTCAAAATTAAATCTACTGGTTAGCTGAAAGGTTAAGGTATACTACCATATAAAAGTTTTATTTCAAAATTATACAGAGTGGTGAAAAAAGTTGCTCCAAAGTTTAGGCACACATTTTATTGAATAACTTCTTAAAGTTAAATGGAACACCCCGTATTTAGTGGCTTATTTCGACGCAAAATTAGGTTCCCTTTAAAACTATATTAGGGTTCCCTATGCCTATCTCTTATGCTTTTTACGTAAACGGCGTTTTTATATTTTTTTTCTTTTTATCTGCTATACCTATCCTACTATTTTTTTAATAATAGTAGGCTTTGGCCAAGATGGCGTTAATTATTTCGAAAAAAATGATTTGACAGTGATGCTACTTGTTTGTTAAACCATTATCGTTGTTTAAAGTAGTTTAAAATTGTTTTTCGAGATTGTTACATTTCATTAGTTAAAATGAGAACTTACCCCCAGGAAGAACGAATTGATATGATCTTGGTAATCGGTCAGTGTGAAGAAAACTGTTTATTAGCGTCAAGAGTATATGCCCAAAGGTATCCTAATAGGCATCATCCTAATAAGCGTTCATTGGAAAAGTTGTCGCAGCTTTTCCGAAGATCAGGCAGTGTGTCTTATACTCAGCCCGAACGACAAAAATCGGTTACCGGAAATGAGGAAAATGAATATTTAATGATGGAATCTCTGGTAGAAGACCCTCAAACAAGTCACCGAAAAATACATGAAGCAACTGGAATAAGCAGACAGAGCATCCAAAGAATAATTAAAAAACAAATTTTACCCGTATCACATACAACTACATCAACAACTTTCTGAAGAAGATTATGATCAACGACTGAATTTTTGTTTATGGGTTCTAGAAAAGTTTGGTGATGATGAAAATTTTTTTGAATACGTGCTTTTTTCCGATAAGTCAAGTTTTCATAACAACGGATTAGTTAATAGACATGACTTTCACTACTACAGTGACGAAAATCCTAATATTTTTAGAACCCTTGATCACCAGCACAGATGGTGTGTTAACGTGTGGGGGTGGAGTAATCGGAACGCAAATGGTAGGTCCATACTTTTTTGATGGTCACTTAAACGGCGCCAAGTTTCATAGATTTATTAGGAACAATTTGTCTATACTATTGGAAACTATTCCGCTTAATATTCGTCAACGAATGTGGATGCAGCTAGATGGTGCTCCTGCACACTTTGATAGACGTGTTAGGAATGAATTAGATGGGCAATACCACAGGATAGGACGAGTAGGTCCACAGGACTGGCCAGCCAGATCTCCGGACCTAACAAGCCTCGACTATTTTGTATGGGGATACATTAAAAATATTGTTTACAATACACCGCCAATGACACCTAACGATATGAAAGTACGAATAAGGGAAGCATTTCGTTCCATAACGCCAAATATGTTATCCATGGTTCAGTAATCATTTCGAAAAAGAGTTCGCTTATGTATTGAGAATAATGAACACAACTTTGAACATTTATTAAAATAATAATTCTTTTACTATTTAAGTTTGTTAACCGTTCAATAAAATGCTTTTAAAAAATGCTTTTTAGATTTTCATTACAATACATTTACGATAAAGAAATTATTCATAAGTAAAATATAAAAACGCCGTTTGCGAAAAAGCATAAGAGATAGGTATAGGGAACCCTAATATAGTTTTAAAGGGAATCTAATTCTGCGTCGAAATAAGCCACTAAATACGGGGTGTTCCATTTAACTTTAAGAAGTTATTCAATAAAATGTGTGCCTAAACTTTGGAGCAACTTTTTTCACCACTCTGTATAATTTTGAAATAAAACTTTTATATGGTAGTATACCTTAACCTTTCAGCTAACCAGTAGATTTAATTTTGAGCAGCTCGTTCTATGTTACAGGGTGTAAGCAATTTTTAAATTACAATATGTATTTTTATATTTCTCAAAGTTTCTCAGAAACGATCAGTTTTGGGTTTAGGAAGTGTAACAGAAACTTACCTTTATTTGGTCTATAGTACCTAAAAATATAAAAAATTATAGGGTGTTCCATAAGAAAAAATATAACTTTGATATGGAGCAACTTTTTTCACCACTCTGTATAATTTTGAAATAAAACTTTTATATGGTAGTATACCTTAACCTTTCAGCTAACCAGTAGATTTAATTTTGAGCAGCTCGTTCTATGTTACAGGGTGTAAGCAATTTTTAAATTACAATATGTATTTTTATATTTCTCAAAGTTTCTCAGAAACGATCAGTTTTGGGTTTAGGAAGTGTAACAGAAACTTACCTTTATTTGGTCTATAGTATCTAAAAATATAAAAAATTATAGGGTGTTCAATAATAAAAAATATAACTTTTATATGTACTTTATTTTTGTGCCACTCTGTATATTCAAAAATAATTTTGGAATATGCTCCTCAAGAACCCACATATGACTGCGCTAAAAATTATTTCCCAACCCTTTTCATTTCTCATAGAAAAACCGAGGCGAACGTGGTGGGCCACTCTATATATATATATATATATATATATATATATATATATAGGGTAATTCTAAATTGCACGGCAATCTCTCTGAATCTATAGCTAAAAATAAGAATGTTTATAATAAACATAGGTCCGGTAATACTTCATTAGCAATACGGCTGGCGAACGATTTCGCCATGATTCCTGGTAAGGGCGTAGCCAGGATTTATAACAGGGGGGGGGGGGGCAAACCATGGTCCAATGGTCGTTCAAAATGTAAAATTTTAGGATAAAAAGAAAAGGCAAATGAAAACAAAACTTTGAGATTTTAATTATACTTAAATTAAACTAATAACAGATAACAAAAAAAATATGCAGAACAGAAAAATATGTATATTTTAGATTTAATTTTTTGTTTATTAAAATTTAAAAATTATTTAATTTATTTTTGCTCTTCCAGGGCAAACATATATGTCATACTGAATTTCCGGGAAAGTAAATTAAGAGGAAGATTTAGTGGTTTCTCATGATTTTTAACCCGAGAAACGTAAAAAAATGGGTCCCAGAACTGTATCGGCTTTTAGTTTTTTAACAAAACTGCGTGAAAAATAAAAAGCAGGGTTAGAAAATACATTTTTTCAAGTTTAGCGTAAAATAACTTCATTAAATTACTAATAAACACATAAAATGCTTTAATGAAAATTGTAGATAATGTTATTGTGAAAAAATGATATAAATGAATATAATTTTTCAGCCCACCCCCTTCCGAGGTATCGCCCCTAAAAGGTGGTGAGTTTTTATTATTTTTTCTCAAATTTAAGTAAAGATGAAATTTTGTAATTTCCGTACACTCGCAAAGGACTAACCACTGGTATTTTTTCAACATTTATTATGAATCGTGTTTTATTCTTGCATTTTACATCTTTACAGTTTTACGCTCCCAATACGTAGTTATTTAATAAAGAATAAAAATCATGGTATTGTATTTTATTGTTTTTTCCGAATCTATTGCTTCTAGAAAAAATTTAAGATTAAGAAATGTTTTTAGATAAACAGGGGTTTTAAGTAACATTTTTATTTCACAAAACTCAATTTGGAAAAAAAGATTTGATATTAAATAAAGTAAGAATTGCTAGCCCCTTATAATGTAACAGGAATGTTTGGAACAATACTGGTGGTTGATCCTTTGCAAATGCACGGAAATTACAAAATTTCAAGTTTCCATCTTTACTTAAATTTGAGAAAAAAAATAAAAACTCAATTTTACTCACCACCTTTTAGGGGTGCTATCTCGGAAGGGGGTGGGCTGAGGAAAGTTTGTTTTAGGAAAGACTCATCATAATTTCACACGGGCAATCACCTCCCGATTTTTATTTTTGTTTTTTCATTTTTTTTCAAAAAAAAAGTTATTTTGACCCCTACTACCTTATCAGATGTGACGACATCGAGAATTTTTTTAAATAGAAACTATATTTTTATATCAAAAATTAACAGCCCATATTTTTCTGAGTTCAACCATACCAAATTTGTCACATAAAATATTTCAAGCTACAGTATACTGAGTATAATGAAAATCAACGTTTGGATTTTTAAATATTTAATTCACTATTTATTTAACAAAGAAAATTAGTAATAAAAATTAACAAATAACATAATTATAATAAATGCTCGAATTGAGCTCCTTGGGTTAGTTGACAGTACCCAAGACGTCCCATGAACTCTTGAGTTATGTTTGACAACATCACTTGTGTAATTTGTTGCATGTCAACAAGGATTCTCTCTTTGAGATTTTCTAAAGTGGTAAGTCGGTTTACATATACTTTACTTTTTAAATAACCCCAGATCGAAAACTCCATGGGATTTAAATCTGGCGACCTAGCAGACCATTCAATTTGACCGCGTCGTCCAATTCAGCGACTAGGAAAAGTTCGGTTTAAAAAATTTCTAACTGTTACAGCATAATGTGGACTTGCTCCATACTGATGGAACCAAATGGTGGGATCTATTTGACCAGGGTTATTAATGTGAGGGAAAGTTGACGTTAAAAATGGAACTACATAGGTTTGTAACATTTCTAAATATCTTTTAACCGTCACAGTTCCGTCAAAAAAATATGGTCCTATAATTGTATTCCTAACAATCCCAGCCCACACAGTTACTTTTTGGGGATATTGGGTATAATCTTCCATTGTCCAATTAGGATTTTCTGTTGCCCAGTAACGACAATTTTGTCTGTTCACGGTACCGTTTAAACAACAAGTAGCTACGTCGAAAACAAGATATTATAGTCAAATCCATTAATTCGATTACACAATTCTTGCATATTTTCGCAAAACTCCATACGTCTATCGTCTTCATTAAGTTCATGTATAAGTTTAATTTTGTAAGGATGTAATTTGGCCGTTTTTAAATTTTTTGCACAGCGCCACGACAAATGACATTGTTAGTAGATAAAGTTGTAATTGAACAATGAGGATTTTCTTGAACTTATTCTTGGATTTATCCCTAACGTTACCGATCTCATTAAATTTATGCAACATTTTTCTTACCGTCGCTTTATTTATAGGTACACGATCAGGATATTTTTCATTATAGATGTCGCATACTTCTGCCAAACTTCGTTTACGATCGCCATAACCTGATATCATTAAAACTTCTCTTCGCACCATCATAATTTCAAATAATTTTAGGGTAATACTTCTCAAAAAGATGCTGTTATAGACTTATACATCGATGTGGCACAACAAAACAATCTGTTATTGACATATGCAATGGTAACTATGAATTTATTTTCTGACTACTAAGGATTGTTACATATCACAGCCTACTTGATTTTTGACATTAATACTCATTCCATTACAGTAATTTTTATTTGAATGAAGCTGGTTATCTTTAACAAACAAACAGCTTACCTTCTCTTTCGTTCAACAATAGGCCACTTCATTTGAACATTTGTTGTAATTAAGTTATTTGTTTATCTTCATTGAGCAGTGACTTTACTAATTTTCCTTGTTAAATAAAAAGTGAAAAAAATATTTGATTTTCATTATACTCAGTGTACTGTAGATTGAAATATTTTATGTGACAAATTTGGTATGGTAGAACTCAAAAAAATATGGGCTGTTAATTTTTGATATAAAAATATACAGTTTCTATTTAAAAAAATTCTCAATGACGCCACATCTGGTAAGGTAGTGGGGGTAATAATTTTTTTTTTGAAAAAAAAATAAAAAGCAAAAATAGAAATCGACTCGTGAGATAATGGGCCGGTTCCACACTTTATGAACGCACTGTATATATATATATATATATATATATATATATATATATATATATATATATATATATATATATATATATATATATATATATAGGCGGCAATTTGTCTTTTGTCCGGGGTGACATAACCGCGAAAGTGGGAGCTGTTAATACACAAGAATTAGGAATAACCATACGAATGCCATTAGGATATACAGTAGAACCTCTCATATCCTACCATGGCGGGACCGGGCCATGGTCGGAACGGCCAAAAGATCGGATATCGGGAGGAGGAAAAAACGCCTTTCCCAGGTAGAAAAACAGCTATACAGTACTGAAATACAACTTTATTGTACATATGTACTTGTAAAAATGTTGCTGTATACATTTCAAACATTTACTGTTTTTAAATTAAATGAGAAGATGAATAAAATCTAAGCATACATATATGTATGTACCTTGTTTAAAGAATTCAGTAATATATTTTTGTGTCAATTTTATCAATCTTGACTTTGCGGAAGTTTCTCCACTTTTTTGCCCACAATACATCCATTGGGGTTGCATTTGGATGTTGCTCGATGTATTTCAGCGCAATGTCGAAGGCGTCCATAGCAGCAGAATTACTGATAGTTTCGTCTTCATCCGAGTCCATTTCTTCTTCCACGGTTTTGTTCTGCACAACAGCAATGATTTGATCGTCGTTGAGACATTCAATGGTAACTTCCGAAGCATCAGCTTTAACAAGCCAGTCTTCTACATCTGTCATCTGGAGATTATGCTGAAACACTTGTAGATATTGTAATGTTTCTGTTTTTTCAGTCTCGACTTCTGCTTCTGTCGAAGTCGGCTCATGATCAGTCTCAGGTCCTTCTTGTTTCAATGATGACCAATTTTTTTTCCAAGCCTTTTGAAGGGTGGTTTGATTAATTTCGTCCCAAGCTGCAGCAGGTGTAGATAGCGTCTTTTATGTTTAAACTTTTAATTGCCTCAAAAAGGTTACGTCCTTCTTCTGTTTTGTCCAGCAGAGAGCCGACATATTTTCTTTTGTATCTTTAACCACTCAATGACGCCCTGATCCATAGGTTGTATTAAAGGTGTAACATGGGGCAGTAAAAATAAAGCATTGATGATTCCTTTCTTTAGTTCACATTCAGATGGGTGGCTGGGAGCGTTATCTAAGAGCAAAACAGCACGAGCAGGTAAGTTTTTGGACTTTAAATATGCTTTTACTGCGGAGACAAATTCGTCAAAAAAAAATTTGTTAAACAAATCACCATCTATCCAAGCAGACGATTGATTCCGATAGAAAACTGGAAGTGTTGCCATGTTTAGATTATTAAATGCTCTAGATTTTCCTATGACGAACAATGGCATTTTGTGGCTTCCCGCGATATTGCTACAAATTGCAATTGTGAGTCTGTATTTAGCAAGCTTTGTTCCTAACACAGGTTCATTTTTAGCAGCAAGAGTGGTTTTCGGAAGCATTTTGTAATTTAGGTCCGTTTCGTCTACATTGTAGACTTGTTCGGGTACAAGTTTCTGTTCTGTAACCAACTTCTCAAATTTTTCTATAAATTCTTTAGGAGCATTATCATCAGCTGAGAGTTTTCCCCCCACAATTATAACATATCGTATGCCATGACGCAACTTCCATTTATGTAACCACCCTTCGCTAACGCAAAACTTTTCTAGATCACCTCCCAACTTTTCATACAATTTTATGGCTTTTTACTTTACGATGGGGCCTGATAATGGTGTTCCCTTGCGCCTTTTCTCACAAAACAAAACCCATAACGCTTCATCGACAAGTTCAAGTTTTGGTTTTTTCAACATTTTTCTACTTTTTAACGCATTATCTGTCTCAATTGTCGTTGAGTATGCTTCCAGATCTTTACGGTTTTTTTCCAGTCTTTTACCGTAGTCACCCCTACACCCAACTCAGAAGCTAGCTTAATAACACACTCACCATGGTCCAATCGTTGTAACTCATTAAGTTTTTGTTGCAGAGAAACACAAACACGTTTGCGTTTTTGGGTTGCCATTGTCACACACGTAACCTCACATTAAAGCACCTCACATTCCGTAGTCCTGAATAAATAATGGGGAAACATAAACAGTATGTATTGACGTTAACAAACATAGAACAGTACAAGATTACCTATACCGGGTGGCCAACTAAGAACGCCGTCGGCCATATCTCAGGAATGGATTATAGCACAGGTTCGGGAAAAAAAATTTTATAACAAAAGTGGCTTCGAGAAACGCCTGGAAATTATTTTCAGAATTGTAGGTCCACTGCTAGAGGGCGTATTTGAAAGTTAAAATTTTAAAAAGTAAAATTTTTCAAAATTTACTCAATTAAGGGGCATATTAAATATTATAATCAGATTCCTCAATAAATTCTGCATATTTTTTAATTGACAAGTTTTAGTCTATCTCTTCAAATAAGGGGTGGGGGAGAGTGGGAACCTTGTTACGAAAAAACGCCTTTAATTCAGGTTCTGCTCGACCGATTTTAACGAACTTGATGTTGTTTGAAAGAGCTTTTATTAAACAATAGAAAATTTGTAAATTTGAAGCAACCTGATTAATAACATAAATGCTAGAGGGCGCTGTTTAATATTTTTTTAATATTGTGTTTTCTCTTCACAATTTTAATTGGAAGCACAAAAATTTAAGTAGGTCTTTAAAAAGTAGGCTAAATTAGTAATAAAACAGTGAAAACTGCAAGTCGATATCTTTTTCCTATCCTGAGATATCGTAAGAAACAGGTAAATGGCGGGAATTGTTCTTCCAACGTCTAGTCGGCAAGTTCGTCTTAACGGAAATTATTAAATTTAGATTGGATGAAAAGATCTTACATTGGTCTGCAGTAATTTAAATTGATATCATACTAATGTTATGGTTGCCGCTAGATTACCTAAATGTAATGCTGTCGCTACTAACAATGAGAACAAATTATAAAATAATAATGTGATAAATCTAACAATTAAAACCTTAAATAAATAACTACGTAATTAGTGTCGTCCTAGATGTTCGAAATGTCGTCCATCATTTTCAATGCATGAAATCGATCGCTGGCGGGTGGAGAGAACAGCAGTTTCAATTTCTGCCCTTGAAATACTTCGTATTGTCTGTCGTATTCTTTCAATTATGTCAGCTCTTGTTGTGGGTCTATCGGCATAAACGAGATCTTTTATTCGCCCTCACAAATAAAAATCTAAACAAGTTAGGTCTGGAGACCTTGGTGGCCAAATAAATAAACTTCCACGTCCTATCCACCTTTCAGGGTATGACTGATCTAAGAAATTCCGAACATCTCTAGAATAATGTGCCGGGCACCCATCATGTTGCAAGAACATATCACGACGAGTGGCCAAGGGTATGTCTTCTAAAAGAAGTGGCAATTCGTTACTTAAAAAATCTAAATATCTTTCTCCATTAACAGTCTCATTAAAAAAAAAGGCCCAATTATTTCTCCCCCTAGAATCCCGCACCACACATTTACAGACCAACGACCCTGATATTGGACCTCCTGCATCCAGTGGGGATGCGTTTCAGACCAGTAGTGCATATTATGTCGATTTACACTACCATCACTATGAAAAGTAGCCTCATCTGTCCACATAATTCGTGAAAGTATTTCAGGATCGTCGTGTATCATATTTGAGAGCCAATTGAAAAAATCCAACCTGGTATCGAAATCTTGAACATTCAAACTATGGTGTAGGACCATGTGATATGGGTGCAATCTAAAATAGTATATATTATAAAGTAATCAGGTCAATAAGGCACATTGAAGTCCTTCGTTGTTAGTAAACGAAAAAGGACTTTAAGTGCATTAACTCTCGTAATGTTATTACGAATTTTTTTCGCCCGGCCCTTCATTATTTTTTATTATTGGTACCTTTTTACTTTACTTTGCCTCACTTAATTATCATGTTGTTAGTTAAAATCTATTCACATAGCATAAGATAATTTCATTAAATAATTTGTTGTTTTATTGAAACTGGGCATAAACATATAACGACAAACGAAAAAAATTAAAACATTTTTATCATTATAATACCGAACAAAACATGCATTAATAAATAAGTAGTCACCTGTGTTCTCTTAAAATATTTTGGACGGTGGTTCGACATATACCGAAGTCTCTAGCTATAGCTCTGGTGGTTGAATGAGGGTTAACATTTACATAAGCTAAATCATCAATAACATTTTCCTCTGTTCTACCTCTGCGTTGTCTTCAGTACACAGGAAGATTCACATTTCCAGTAGTACGCACACGGTGTGCGAGTCGGAGTAAAACTCTTCTGCTGTGATGCCGTCTGTTTGGGTACTGCAGTGAATACACTCTAGCAACAACGGTTGCATTTCTCGTACATTCAAAATAAACTGCCAACATATCAAATGCTTCTTCATTTGTAAGAATCATTTTGGTAGGAAAAGATAAAGAAAGTCTATTAAATGCAACACGATGAATAATTTTTGACATATGCGTGAAAATCATAGCTTGCTTGTTTTCAACAGGGAATTTATTTTATATCTTACATGGCCCTCTTTAAACTGTATTTGTTGTTGCTGGGCAAATATCGGTTTTGATTGATATTTTATGCTTGTGATTTACTGACACATCGCTTAAAAATAAATATAACATACTTATATAATTAAAACAATGCTAGATTTATCACATTATTATTTCATAATTTGTTCTCATTGTTAGTAGAGACAGCACTACATTTAGGTAATCTAGCGGCAACCATAACATTAGTGTGGTAACAGTTTAAATTACTGCAGACCAATGTAAGATCTTTTCATCCAGGCTAAATTTAATAATTTCCGTTAACGCGAACTAGCCTACTAGACGTTGGAAGAACAATTCCCACCATTTACCTGTTTCTTACGATATCTCAGGATAGGAAAATGATGTCGATTTGCAGTTTTCACTGTTTTATTACTAATTTAGTCTACTTTTTAAAGACCTACTTAAATTTTTATGCTTCCATTTAAAATTGTAAAGAGAAAACACAATATTAAAAAAATATTAAACAGCGCCCTCTACCATTTATGTTGTTAATCAGATTTTACAAATTTTCTATTGTTTAATAAAAGCTCTTTCAAACAACATCAAGTTAAATTAAAATCGGTCAAGCAGAACCTGAATTAAAGGCGTTTTTTCGTAACAAGGTTCCCACTCGCCCCCCTCCCCCCACCCCCTTATCTGAAGAGATAGACTAAAACTTTTCAAATAAAAAATATGCAGAATTTGTCGAGGAATCTGATTATAATATTTAATACGCCCCTTAATTGAGTAAATTTTGAAAAATTTTGCTTTTTAAAATTGTAACTGTCAAGTACGCCCTCTAGCGGTGGACCTACAATTCTGAAAATAATTTCCAGGGTTTCTCGAGGTCACTTTTGTTATAACAATTTTTTTCCCGAACCTGTGCTATAATCCATTCCCGAGATATGGCCGACGGCCGTTCTTAGTTGGCCACCCGGTAGATACATAGTCAGAGCACATTCCACATCAACAATCACGGCTGAAGATAAATCCAGTTGTTCCAGCAATAACGCGATATAGACCGTTAGCAAAACTTCCACAAAAATGTATATATTAAAGTAATTCAATTTACAAAAGTACACGCACTTATTAAAAAATAAAAAGGCTTACAATAAGACAATTTACAAATAATAAGCACTTTACATTCTGCCTTTCATAATAAACACAAATTAATTTTCAAATTTCCAGTATACTTCTGAAGTTAAATGTTATGGATGTGTGGTATATGATTTTAAAGTGCTTTTTAACGTCACTTGCTTATATTATTTAGCAAGTGACATAAACAAAGTACTACAAAATCATATAATCGGATATCACTGTACTTGTACTATTAAGATCAGAAATATCTTAACAAAATGTAGATATTTGGAAGTTAGACTTGTAACAATATTTGTTCAAATCGGTTCTGAATTAACGGGTTATGTTTATATAAGTATGCTATGTATTGTGTTGAAAGGTACATTTCGTATAACGGATAACCTTCATTATGCTACAAAAACATTAAAGTGTCCTATGTCCACTAAAACATAGAAGACTCTAATAATAAAATAAAGGTCCTGTTTCAAAGCTTTTCTATCAGAGTAATCCCTAAAACAACTTATAAAACATTATTCTTCCATTAAAATAAGCTGTTATTCTACAATATCTATTGTCTTTGAATTAAATTGTAACCGATTTAGGTAAGAAATTCATGAATTCCAAGCAATTTAAATTCAAATCTACTAAAATCATTGAAATACCAATTTTTAAATTTAAGAGTCAAATTTAATAAGACCGAACAGTACTGAATATGTGTCATACATTATAAATTTACATATAGTGGGTTTAATGAAGTTAAGTTCACATTGGTGCTAATAAATTTTTACCTTTTTTAAATCCTTATTTGCATCTGCATCATCTGCTTTGCGTTTTTCCGTCCCAGTCAATTTGCCTTTATCCTTCTCGGATCCGCACACCTGTAATAGAAAGGAAAGGTTGAGTAAATTTATCTAATTTGCTAAGATACGAACAGGCATAAACCTTAATAATTTAATCACCAAAAGGATGTGTTGCTAAAATAGGTCAAACAAGCTTTCTTTATCGCGATATAAGCAATATTACAAAATTGAATTCTTACAAATTATTGTACACGCAATGCTTCATTTGAAGATAATTAACTAAACTGTATTAGAAGTATTGCGAAGTAAAATAATTTTCGACTTTTTACTAAACTAACGGGGACCTGTCACCATTAACGTGTAAATGATCCAAAAATAGATAATATAATAACGTCTATTATGCGCATTGCGGATAGGCATATATCTAACTAATAATTGCTTTCATTCGTAATATTTCTCGCAATAATCAGCACGAAACCTCTCATTGTGACGTTTGAATAGGAGGGTCATGCAATATTGATTTTTTTCTACCTAGATCTAGAATAGAAACATTTATATCGTATGAACATGATATATGCAAAATAAAGCATCGCGTCGTGTTATTGTTTTATTTTACCTTACTAAGACTGTTCACAGATAAACTCATTTTTGCTCATAGTGGAAAATGCCGGAAGTATAAGATTATCGTGTTAAGCTAAAGAAAATTGAAGAAACCTATTTTTAAGCGTTCTATTAGATCAATGTATTAGAATGCATGTCATTTTCAGGCTATTACAACTAACTAGGTATTTTGAAATTTATTTATTTCAAGTACCCAATGTCTGCGTTTGGTCACTCAAACGCAATTTTCCTATTTATAGAAGTGTAAATAAAACCAATGCATGAATTATAACAGACAGCTAAACTTTGCCTTGGCACTACGTATATAAACTGTACTATTTTAACGTCAGTGTTTCAAAAATATTCCAGTTTTTAGTATTCAGTAAAAAGTAAAAGTATGTTCAAATAGAATAAGTTCTTAAAGTGAACAATTTATATCAAGTTAGTTGCTTGTAAGACTCTTCCCCTGCGGCTGTTTAATAAAGCATTTTTCCACAATTACTAAGAAATGACATACCATGCTCTTTCATTTTAGTGCTATCTAAATTAATCCTTCCATGTTTGCCGTTTTTTTAGGAAACGTCAGATTATTTACTATCACTCTGTACTACGTAAATGCACGTCTGTCGAGCACCTTGTAAAAATAAAAAAAAAACAAATACATGAAAATTACAAACTATTTATAAGCTTTTATATTCCGCAAATTAAAAATTTTGAGCTCGTCATACTAGGGAGAAATTAAAAAATTTTAGTGGGGGCCCGAGCGCACGTCAACTCAGCCCCCTCCCCCCCGTCATCCCTTACAAATCAAAATATTGAATCGTTCTTTCCGGCAAAATTAGGAGCTATTTATGAGCGTTTAAAATAATATAATTTCGATTTTTGAGCATATCATTTTAGCCTCAAAACAACCCTTTAAATAATTTAACTCAATTGAGAACTACACTAAAATTGAAAAAGTAACTCTTTTGTAGGTAAATATTAATTATTGATTTAAGAGCTCTCAAAATACGTATGCTGATTTTTGACTCGCAGCCCTTTACGCTAAAACTACCCCTCGTTTCCCCGGCACAAGAGAGAACTAAAATAAAAAAATGTAACTATTTTGTAGCTAATTATTGTTTATCTATTTATGAGCTCTCGTCTATTTTGATTATTGAGTTGCAACACTTGTATTACCTAAGCTCGTAAATCGATAAACAATATTTAGTCACAAAATAAAATCTTTTACTTTAAGTAGGTATAGTTTCTGTTGTGCTGGAAAGATCTGGGATTAGTTTTATTCTAAAGGAATTGCAGTTCAATAGTTAAAATACACGTATCTTGTTCAGAAACAATTTTTTTAATAAATCAAAAGTATGCAACTCAAGAATCTTTTCAAGTCATAAATTTAAAATAAAATTAAATTAATTGCACAATGTTTTGGCATATTGTGATACATTTTTTAATAAATTATGTAACTATTTTATATATTAAATAACTGAATTATTATTTATATTTAACTCTTCATCTCAAGTTTTTCATCATTAGTTGCATAACCTTCTGAATCACTTAATGTTTCGCTAGTCAATAAACATTTTAATTTCAGTTTTTGAATTTCGCAGCAGGGCGCTCCTTCGTGATTATTTCCTTCTGTTTCAATAACAGCAATAGTTAAAATAGCAAATAATATATTTTCCGCTTCTTCTATATAACGCGCTAATATTAATTGACTGATACTTGCTAAATAAAACGTGTTTACGTGTAAACGTGCATTTTTTAAAAAGTTTGCGTATTTTTTTATATAATGAGCAACATCTATACGGATGTAACGAAGGGGTAGTTTTTTATCGTCGCATATGTTGTCAGCATAATAGCGCGTGCGCGCGTGTTTGTGTCTGTGTCTGTCTGCGTAAGTATGTATACGGGGTGGTCCGTAAGTAATGGTCCACAGTGAAATGTAAGATTCTCGGCCTCAAAATATTACGATCTGACGCAACTTGCTTTAATAAAATATTGATAATAAAAATGACGCAGGGCTTATTAACATGTTTTTATTATGTACAGTGACGTAGAACGCAAGGAGTAGTGCAACGTGTTAATCCCTAATTTCTACGCCAACGGATTAAATTGGATTTTTTAATTAAAATACGAAACCTTGATGTTTTTCAGATAAAAAAGGTATACTTTGTCTAAATCGATAAGTTTAACAGTTTATAAGATACTTGCATTTTTAGGTATTCATTAGCTCTGTCTACTGTGTATCTCTATTATACCATGAATGAGAAAAATACCTTTTTTCGTTTTGGATATATTTCAAAAATCAATATATCCTTTTTGGAACTTTAAAGCAAGTTGCATCAGATCGTAATATTTTGAGGCTTATTTAATACATCAAAATATAATTTATAAAAAGAATATAAAAAAAAATTTATCACAATATGCCAAAACAGTGTGCAATTAATTAATTATTTTAAATTTATGAATTGAAAAGATTTTTGTTTGGCATACTTTGATTTATTGAAAAAAAATTATTTGTGAACAACATACTTGTATTTTAATGATTCAACTGCAATTCCTTTACAATAAAACAAGTCCCAAATCTTTACAACAGAAACTATACTTAAAGTAAAAGAATTTATTTTGCCACTAAATATTGTTTATCGATTTACGAGCTTAGAAAATACAAGTGTACTATTTTGCAGACCTAGAACTTGTAACGAGCACTTATAATATAAAACATTTAATTATAAAACAGTTAATACAAAATATTCAATTTCTTTCAGTTTAAGTAAAGCTCTCTTTTGTGTGCTGGAGAGACGAGAGGTGGTCTCACTGTAACAGGGTTGCAGCTCAATAAAACGATAAACAATTAATTACCAACAAAATAGTTTAAGTTTTCATTTTAAGCATAGTTCTCTCTTGTGCCGTTTACGAGGGGTAGTTTTACCGTAAAAGGGTTGCGGGTCAAAAATCAACATACGTATTTTGAGAACTCTTAAATCAATAAACAATATTTACCTGCAAAAGGGTTACTTTTTGAATTTTTGTGTAGTTAAATTATTCAAAGGATTGTTTTGGGGTTAAAACGATGAGCTCAAAAAATGGAAATTATATTATTTTAAAAGCTTATAAATAGCTCCTAATACTGCCGCAAAAAACGATTGGATATTTTTATGTGTAGGGGAGGGCTGAGTCGACGTCGACCCAAAAATTAAAGCGACCGAAAATGGTGTAATGAAATCTGTCGCTGCCTCCCAGATTATTAAGCAAAATTGAATATTTTATCCACAATCAGCCAACAGCTTATGTGCAAAGCGGCTTATAATTTGTATTTTCGCCTCTTAAATCAGCAGGGGTTTGAATGGAACAGACTGTGTTTGAAATTGCTAAGGAACAGCCAAGAAGAAATTACAGAACGGCTACAGAAATTAAAAAAAAAGCAAAGAGAAACACGGAAAGAAAAACTAGTTACTGAAACGTATATTTAGCTTGAAATAAATAAATTACATTTATTATGAACGAACTGGAACAACGAGCAATAGAAACGGCAAGTCACAAACCCAAGTTATGATTAAGGTATGTGAACGACACTTTTTTAATTTGAAAACACGGACAAGAAGAGTTGGAAAAGTTACAGTTTTCTGTGGAAATAGAAGACAACAGAACACTGCCGTTTTTAGACTCTACAAAAAGGAAGAACACCTAGGGAACACAGTTTATAAAAACGCCACACACACCAACCGGTATCTGAATTCTCAATTCCATCACCATCCAGCACAACTACAGACCGTGTGCAAAACACGAATTACAAGATTCAAGAGACTGAGAGACCATCAAAATATGAAGGAAGAAACACATCAAAGTCAGCTTTATTACAAAACCGAAAAACATATCCAAAAGGCGAATCAATCGAAGAAGAAGAAGAAAAGGAACAAACAAACAAAGTGATCTTACCGTACATAAAAGGAACAACAGACCGGATTAGCAGAATTCTAAAAAACATATCAAAACAATATTTACGACGCATGAAAAGATCGGAACCATATTGTCTAACCCAAAGATCAAGGCATATAAATGAGATTTCATGTGGATACTGTGACCGAATGTACATAGGTCAAACAAACAGACGAATCAGTGGTAGACTAGAAGAACATCGATTAGCAGTAAGGAAAAACATCACAACCTCATCTTCAACACAACATGTACATACCTGAGACTGCCTCATACATGTAAATTCGTTTCAATAACTACCGCCGACCAGCAACGCACAACGCCCAATAGACCTCACATGAAATCCACAGAAAAACCAGTGAAACGGAAAAAAGAAAATAAGGCAGGGAACGTAACGAAAGTGAAGGCCAATTCGAATAACACAAAGCAAAACAAGTTTATTAGTGACCCGAAGATAGCAAATAGGAGATCATGGACCCAGAAGATATATATATATATATATATATATATATATATAATTGTATTCATGCCCTTTCAATTACCTCTGCTCTTCCAGCATCTCGAATGTGTTACTGTGCACCTCTACTACTCCTTGTTCCCATACTTCGCGGACTCCACACCTTTTCTGGCTATCTTCTAAATTAAGTATACAGCCTACCCAATTTACTAATCCTTGGTGACATTAATGCCCGTCACACACAATTTGGTAACTCCACAGGTAATGGCAACGGAATCAGGTCCTCGAATTTATCGCGAATGCCGTTTTGCGAATCATCAATATCGAACCAACATTTTTTGAACACCCCAGCAATAATAGTTGACTACATCATCTGTTCATTACCCACTGTTTTGATCGTGGATGTTTATAGGCACTACGATAACTTTCGATTAGTCACCACTTGTAGACAAAACGTCATTTTATGCACCTTCCCAGCACATGCGACCTATACCGTAATAAAAGTATTTTCCAACTGGAATGCGGTCTATGCACACATATCCAACTACATTTCCATATCGCATATAACGTACCCAAGATCTCGAGAAGGGGTCGAAATCTCAGCGCTACTAAACACTATATACATACCTCAAACTACCCCCGCAAAAAATCATGAACTAAATCAAACAAAAAAGACGAATCTATTGTCAATTCTTTAGATTCAGGAATCCGGTTCTCAAGGTTCTCAAGACTCAATACAATCACCTCAACACTATAATCAGATACGAATCCAATTAGACTATCGTAATGGAAAACTGTTTTGGTAACTGTTAGACGGACTGACCACAAGAAAAACAACGTTAAAGTCACATCTCACGGATCATCAGGGCAATCTCATCTCTGCTTCCCAAAGAAACCTAAAATTCATTTTCCCATCCCCTTGCGATCTTCAATGTGACTTTTCATCAACGACTAAGTCACCGTATATGCCAAAACACGACGAAATTTTGCCCCATGTCAAGACCTGCCTAAACCACACCTACCCGAACATGTCCTTAACTGACCAACATTTACCGTAAATGCATTACTTTTCTATTTTTCGACAAACTAAAAGTAGCTACCAATATTCTGAAACCCCAAACTTCACTGTCCATTAAGCGAGCACTTGACAGGGACACCATATACTGGGTATCCCTCACTTCTCTAAATTCCTGCTCTCGTACTAAACTAATTGGTGGGCTCGTTAGATTTATTTTTACATACAACAGGCGTACCGCAAGATTGTACCTTTCCATTATCCGACGCACGATTTTTTCCTCTCAGTTACACAACCCAGAGTTTCTGTGGTGCAGTTTGCGGATGGCACCGCTTTCTGAGCAGTGGAACAAAACAATGAAACGGCCTCACGGATAATTTCAAAGATTTTCAACAAATTTTCTAACTGAGCATCAAACCGGTGGACAGTTTCAGTCAACCCCGCTACTGAGATTCCCCATTCTGGCCAAACGTAATCTGTCGATCTCCCTCAACAATGAACGGTTTATATTCCAACAGGAAACCACATACTAGGAAGAAAAAAAGCCTAAACTGGCTCCATGTCGTACAAATGGCACTAGATACGATACGTAACCGTACAAACCTACAAAGCGCCCTTCGGGGCCGTATCAAAAGTTGCCACCCCAAAACTCTACATATCAATCAGACCTACAATCGCCATGTTATGCATTTTTCGTGTACCGTTGTAGATAAATATCAAAACCCTCCCCCAAACGTCCAATCCTTAAACGAATACGCGTAATTCCGTTCAGACACCCTAATAACCTCGCTATAGAATATGTATACATACCACTCATAACAGATAGAATACAACAACTACAAAGGATTTTTGCGACATCATCCCTGCTATATCTTACTGCTAGCCTACATTGTCTGATTTTTACGTGATTAGTTTATTTTACAGACTAGACGAATACTAGAGTCTTTTGTTACTTGAAGTCATGACAACAAATAATATTTCTAGTTTTTAGGGTTGTTTGTTAAATGTGTAAATGCCTATATAGATCTTTCTAGCTCGCATTTTTCCTGTTTATTTACTATGGTGACTTTGTAAATTGTAACTATTCCTTTTGTATATTGCCTCTGGTAATCTTGTGCTGTTCTAATATATGTGCTAATATGGTTATTTTTTATACAAAGAAACTACAACTGCTAAGAATCCGAGAAAAATTCATCTAGATCTGATTCTATTAACTTACCTAAAATAATTCCTGTAATTTAACTACAACTAATAACAAACATGTATAATGTGTCCACATTTCGTTGTTTTTTAAAGATATCTTTGTTAATATCAAAGACAGAAGTTTGCAGTTTTTGCATACACGTACTACTTTGTTGACCTAGATGTCATAGAAAAACCGAAAATGTATCCTTTTTGTTTTCGACTTATAGCCAAACCATTATACTGATATATTTCGTCAACGGTACTTACTTATATATTACGAAGTGTTGAATTCAGTAGCGTGCTTAGAATTTTTCTAGGGGGTGCGGATTTTGAGCACTAATATAATTTTTTTTCAACAAAACGGTGCCCCAGCCCATAATGCTTTGGCAGTGAAGAATTACTTAAAAACCGTTTCCCAAATCGTAAGATTGCAACATTCGGGTCGGTCTTCCCATAGGAAGAAATCCAGTATTGACAGATCTGGAGACGTGGCGGCCATAACACCGAACTGAGTGTTGCAATCCAACCATTTGGTAAACGGTTTTCTAAGTAATTCGTCACTGCCAAAGCGTTATGAACTGGGGCACCGTCTTGCTGAAAAAATATTGGGAAGACGTTTCTTCTAACAAAGAGCAGCTGATGGTTGTCAAGCTAACTATGATTACTATTAAAGAAATGCACGTTTATATTATTACTCAAAAACTGCACCGCCTACAAAAATTTTAAGCATGTCACTAAATTCGGCGCTTCGCAATATATAAGTACCGTTGACGAAATATATCAGTATAATAGTATTAAGTTAGGTTTAAGAGCTTCAAAAAAGTGTAGAAATATCGACTTTGGCTGTAAGCCGAAAACTAAAGGAGATACTAAATTTTCGATTTTGCCATGAAATCTAGGACAACAAAGTAATACGTGAATACATGTGAACTTCTATCTTTGATAATAACAGTTGTGTTTAATGTAATTAATAATAAACAAAAAAAAACGAGTTTTATGCAGCACCCTTATGTAATCACAAATTATTATTGGAACGTAATAAAATATGCATTGTGGCAAAGTTTACAATGTTTTGGATTGTGCAGTCAAATGGCAAGAAGTGAAACTCTGGGCTATCATTCTAGGTACACGAATATACTATAGTTCCACATCATTCTATACATAATAGTAGTTTAAATATATTTGCTGGTCGAAGACCATGTGTTCGTGATGCTTATACTATTTTTCGTCTGATGTCTTTTTTAAATTCTTTGGTTGACTTAAGAAACCGAAATTATAGAGTAGTCATGGTTTCCATAGACAAAAATTCATAGACGAAACATACGCATTTTCACTTACCGTTGTGTAGAACCGCAAGTAATCACTTACCGGATGTGTTTGTTTTTAACAACCATACCAACCAATTATGACGGGTAAAGTCACCGATCTAAACGTACGCATGGTAAATTGATAAATACAAATGATCGGGCGAAAAGTGTTTATAAAGCGCATTATCTAATACTGAACACAATAATCACGATTTACCACTTAAAATAACGTAAAGCAATAAATTCTACACGTGAGATTATGATTTTTTATGATTTACTGCATTTTAACGGTTTGATTTAATATTTTTTCGGTGTTTCAAATATAAACTTTATGGATTTCATTTAAATGTACCAGAAACGAACAGGAAAATAATACCCTGCAAGCGAAATTATTTAATCTCAAAGGAAGTTGTGAAGCAGCTGTACGGATGTAATTACGTTCAACATTTATTTATCGGTACCTATAGTTTGCTATAAATCACGGAACACAAAAATAAACGTCATTTGGAGATTTAGAAGAAGGTTACTAGCCCAAACAAAAACAATATTATATGTCCAACGTCCGCAATGTCAAAATAATTCTTTTGGAGAAAATTTATTATTATGTTAGATTTACAAAAGAGTTTAAGATATATTAATTAAAAGAAATTATATTAGTGCCAAACGCAAAATAAATGTTCTGGCAAACTTTCAACGAGTTCATTTTTTATAAACGTGTAGTACACATTTTTATTTGTGATAAATTGAAATTTCCACAGATGAAAAGTATGAATTTCCCTGTTAAAGTAAAAAAAAAAACGGAATAAGAATTAAATCCAAACTCCAGATAATGCGCTAAGACACCATTATACATTTTACTTAAAACTTCTCATTTCAAGAAAAAGTTGGCAAAAGTACAATGTGTTGTTGAAGTTGGGACATTAAATGTATGTAACAAGAATAAAAGTTTTTCGCTTTTAGATTATTTGTTTGTACTGTTATTTTAACATTATACAATACCAATTTAATATAACCCCTAAAACATTTAAAGTGGACTCACAAGGTTAACATAGATACATTTGTTTTATAATGTACATATTTAATTAAACCTTACACTTGCAAAGAGTTATTTAAGAAGCTTAATAGATTGTTGACTAAAGGGATAAAAAAAAATTGTTTTATCTTATGGGTGTAGTAAAACCTCCACATTTAATTCATAGCAAACTTAAGATATAATCAAATTTCAGCGGAATAAAAGCAAAACATTATCGTGCTTCTTCCGCTCTACGCGTAATTTTCAAGCCATAATACAAACAATTATCATACTAACCTGTATCCATTATTATTACTGTTTTATATACATTTTTCCGTATTATTTATGCAAATGTGAAAATCGAAAACTTTATATCTCTAACAAATATTTGCCTAACCGATTTTGTTATTTCCTCTTTTGAGCAAATTCTACTATAGTCCCATTCACACCCAATTGTGTGTTATTTGCGACAACCTGTTGTTTATGTGGGTAATTTTGTATAATATGAATTCCAATAATAGTGTACAAGAAAGGGGACCTACAACAATTTAAAATTGTAATACATACTCAATAGTATAATAAAATATGTGACAAGCGAACGTAAACATTAGGTTAATACGGTAAATCCAAACTTTCTAATAAAATATCTAGACCTTCCACGACCTTCCAACCTACAAAATGGAAATTAAAAAAAATGAAATAATTTTAATAACATTTTTTTAGGATAATTATGCTCTTTTATAAGAAGCCCATTACACATAGACACACACACACATACACACATCCAGGAATCATGGCCGATCTTGGCGAAACTTGGCCAAAAGTTGTAAAATGAGCTAATAAGTCGATTTAGCGATAATGAAAAAAAGTCGATTGCATAACCTTCTATACCTGCATAAGTATATGTAGGTTGGAAGGTAAAAATTGTAATAATACCCGCTTACTAATTGATGACATAATTAAATGTGGTAACGGTGCGTCAGATTACCTATAAGGTGCTGGGTTTCTAATACAAAATTAAATTCTAACACAAATTTTACCTTTAAAGGCATTTCTCAATTTGAATTAAGATATAGTTCTCTAAAAACTAGCAATTCCCAAGATATTTATGGTGTTTCCACAAAAATGTTACAAATAAACAGTAGTCCACTTATTAAACCACTTACAAAATTAATAAATTTATCATTTACCAGCTATTGTCGTACCCTTTTACACGAAAGGCGAGATTAAGGATCCTGGAAATTGTATATAGACAAATAACGAAGTTTTGTGAAGCAAATAATATCATTTTTGACCGCCAATATGGCTTTCGAAAAAATTAAAGCAGTAATATATTTTTTCTACTCATACTAAATAATATGTACAGGGTGGCCAACTAAGAATGCGAGGTACTGTATCTAGGAAACTATCCATCGTAGAGGCTTGCGGAAAAAAAAGTTATTACTAAAACGGCTCTCGGTATGTTACGTATTGCGTTACGAATCCGATTTTTCATATCTTCTCTAGTAGTAGGTTGAGTTCGAAACACGATGTCCTTTAAGCGCCCCCATAAATAAAAATCGAGGCAAGTTAAGTCTGGCGATCGCGGAGGCCATGGAAACAGACTTCCTCTTCCAATCCATCCCTGTTAAAATACTGCATTAATATGCTCTCGCACATTAATAGCAAAATGTGCTGGTCAACCAACCAATTACAAAAACAATTTTTGCCTTGTTTCCAGAGGCACATCTTCCAACAACAACGGTAATTGATTGGCCAAAAATTCAAGAAATACATTGCCATTTAGGGGTTGCTCGAAAAAATATGGCCCAATAATTCTGCCTCCCAGTATGCCACACCATATATTTAAACTCCAACGTCCTTGGCGCTGAACTTCACGCAACCAATGGGGATTTTCTGCAGACCAATAATGCATATTGTGCAGATTGACTCTCCCGTTACTACTGAAGGTGGCTTCATCGGTCCAAAGAATTTGAAATAAAAATTCTCTATTTTCGCGTATCATGCCTAACATCCCATGGCAATAGTCTAACCTTCGATCAAAATCTTCCTCTTTCAAGGCCTTATGCAAAACGACATGGTATGGGTGCATTCTTAAAGTAATTAAAAAAAGTTTAAACGAATACCTATATATTTTGATGGCTATTAGAACTTACCTATGGTCCTTCAAAATATTTTGTACCGTTGTCCGTGATATGCCCAACTCAGTGGATAACGCTCTTGTGCTAACATGAGGATTTTCTTCAATATAGCCCAGTACACGGTTAATATTTTCTTGTGTTCTTCCAATTCTTTGCCGTTGAAACGTAGGCCGAAAACTACCATTGGCTCGTAAGCTCAACACTAATCGGAGAAAAACTCTTACATCGCAAGGACGCCGATTTGGATATCGAGCCGCCTAAACTTTTTTAGGTACTGCGGCATTCTGAAGACATTAAAAATAAACCGGAAGCATATTCATTATTCGTAAAACGCATTTTGAAAGCACAAAAATTGCTCAAAGTAACGCGAAAGTATTGACAACTATTGACAATTTGAGGATTATGCATGTTTTGTTTAGGTATCTGTTTCCATTGCCTGCTTCTATTAATTGTATATTTCGTATATATCCATAGTGAATATGCATTTAAACAAACAAAAAATAGGCCTTTCGTATAACTTTTAGCATTGCTTACTTGCCCGTAGTAATTTCAAAAAGGGTGATTTTATTCTGGTGTATAAATTTACAAATATTTAAAATCGCAATTTATAGTAATTTCAAAAAGGGTGATTTTATTCTGGTGAATAAATTTACAAACATTTAAAATCGCAATTTCTAGGCAACCTATTCAGAGCCGAAATTGAAGCTGCAGTTTTGTCTACCCATAAGACGCCTCAGCAATGCACAGAGTGATGGTCAGCATTTCGAGCATTTACGGGGGCATTAAAAACCTTCCTCCTTTAAATCGGTCGTTTTTAGGGCCACAACTTACATAATAGAAACAATTCCACAAAAATATAGTTAAAAAAATAAAAATTTAAGGGATTTTCGTATAAAGTTTTCGTTGGCCGATATTTTAGGTTAGGAACAAGATATCAAGATGCGATTTTCGCGAGCTTGTTTAGGCATCATTTAGCTACTTGTTCATGAAAAAAAGTTATACCAATGCATTTAATTTTTTTTGCGAAAATTAACCGTCTCTGTCGGAATGTCGAACAAAGCCCTCTAGCGACGACATATGAAACTAACAAAACTTCAATTATTTTAACATTTATAGCTCAAGAAAAGCTCTTTTCAACGCGCCGAAGTTTGTTAAAATCGGATTAGCCGTTTCGAAGATGCGGGGGGTGATTTAAGGAAACGTTTGAATACCCCTCATCATTTTATTTTTATAGATACGTCAAAAAGTGCCAAACAAAAAAGTTCAGATTATCCTCAAAGATCAGTTATTTTTTATTAGGTTAATATAGCAGAATTCACAGAAACATCACTTTTTTAGATTTAAGATTGCAGTCACGGCCATTTCAGAAACATGAAAATATTTTCCAGGTTTTTGTATTGGTCGTTTTAGTAGTAACTTTTTTTTCCGCAAGCCTCTACGATATATAGTTTCCCAGATACAGTACCTCGCATTCTTAGTTGGCCACCTCGTACAATACTAATGCGTTTGACAAAGTTCTCAATTATTCGAGCAATGGAGTTTTTTTTTCATTACTCGACTGTTGTCAGCCAGTTGTATGCCAAGTTTTTCATTATTCTTCAGGTCTCAATTTAGGGTTGCTTTGGAATCGTTTGTGAAGCAAAAATGAAGATCCCTCATCGCGATAAATTCAAATGTCAATAACAAAAAATACGACAAATCAAATTTGCGAATAATTTACATGAGCAGTGACGAAGACGTAAGTCTAACTCCGCCGGATGTGAAAAAAACAGCAAAGCATATGACCCTTAATTTACTTCGTCAAAAATATAGCAAAAAATATGAAATCGCGTACAAAACGTTCATGGATTGGCGCAAAATCGATAAGTTCCATTTCTGAAAATATACTTCTAGCATATTTTGGCGAATTAGTCGAAAAATACAAATCTTCGTCTTTATGGGCCCATTACTCTATGCTGAAAAGCATCCACAGTAATGTAAACATCGAAACCTATGCTAGATTGCGCGTCTTTTGAAAACGCAAATCTGAAAATTATCAACCCAAAAAATCAAAAACCTTCACTCCTGGGCAAATCAACACCTTTTTAAGTCAAACTCTGGATGACATACATCTGGCAATGAAGGTAAGAAAATATAGATGATTTTTAAGGTTGCCTTAATTATGGGGATCATGTGCGCGTCCCGAACCAACGAACTACATGCGATAAAAATTCAAGATCTTGAAGATTTGAACACCACATTAGTTGTAACAGTTCCTGTCACAAAGACGAAACATGCCAGGAAATTCACAGTAACGGACGATTGTTATAAGATTGTTTAGAAGCATATCAGTTTCCGCCCAAGTCTGCCAGTATGGGGAGGTTTCTACACCTATCTGATGTACAGGTTGTCCCATTTTGGTTGTCCTCGCAGGGTATCTCAGTTATTAGCAAAGATACAGAGATGCGGTTTTCGCGAACGTTGGCTACTTTTTGTGAAACGAAAGATGACACAAACATAATTACTCTAGCTCTTCACATTTTTGAGATACAGGGCGTTTTTGAAAAAGTTGCATTTTGAGACAGCCCCCGTATCTCAGCTATACGATAACTTATAGAAAAAGTGAAAAGTGTTCTTTATATAATTTTTTCCGTAGAATGCAGTGCTGTTTTCAGAATGAGTTTACGGGGTCAGGTCAAAAGTTATCGGGATCAACTTAATTTTTTTTAAATGGGACACCCTGTCTATTTTCTCATAATTAAATTTCTCTTGTTCTAAGCACTTCAAATATATATAACAATTATCACTTATTTTGATAAATAGCGTGGTATTTTGTATTATTAACTGAATTTCTTAGTAGGCTTTGAATTCGTAATCTTCTATTGTTTTTTTGTGCCTAATATAGAAAACCATCATTATGTAATTATATGTCATTGAAGAAGATACAAATTTCGGCAAAATAATTTATTTTATTTCCAGAATTGTTGATTTGAAACTCATATAAATATTGGATGTATTTATTTATAAATTTAGAGACAAACGAAAATAAGAAGAATTAAAATTTTATAAATATTGCTCAATTTGCTGACCATTATGGTCAAGACAAATCCTACATCTCCGAAGAATTTCTTGAATGGATCTTAATAAAATAGGGTCTTAAACGTAGTTCTTCAAAGGCTTCTCTTGTAGCATTCATCAAAGCTTCTTGAGTTTCATACCGTCTTTGATGAATTTTATTTTAAGGTAGCCCACAAAAAAATCTAAAATTGATAGGTCTGGGGACCTTGCTGGCCAATTAACTGGTCCATTGTTACCAATACAATGGTTTTGAAACATTGTATTGAGGTAATCTCTTACTAGTCTTGCATTGTGGCAAGGTGCCCGTCTTGCTGAAAATAAACCTCTCTTAGCTGGGCTAACGGAATATCATCAATCAATTCTGGAAGGCAAATGTCCAAAATTTCCAAATATCGTTGATGGTTCAAATTGCCTTCAAACAGGTAAAATGTTAATCTGCCTCCTAAAATGAAACAGGACACATTGAACCCAAACCTGCCTTGCTGCTGACGGATCACGGTAACATGCCGATTTTCGTTAGACCAGAAACGATTCGTTGCACGATTGTAAATTCCGGCGGAGCTTATATGGCTTTCATCCGACCATATAACTAAACGACCAAAATTACCATTTTCTTCACTTTTCTGAATATACCATCTACAGAAATCGATACGCAATTGAGCATCACCCGGATGCAAGTGGTGGATGACTTGAGGTATATATGGTTTATAATGGTATTTTTAAATATTTTTGATACTTTCGTTTTTGAAATGCCCACCGATTCTTCTATTTTTCTGCAAGACGTATAATTTTCGTTAACAGTGACCTCTGCAAGGACATTTATTTCATTATTTTCTTCGTTTTCTTTTCTATATGTTTTGGCGCGTGGCCTTTCAAACGATCCGTGATTTTCCAAATTTTGTTTTAACCTAATGAATGTTTTTTACACGGTTGCCTTCTTTCCGGATATCTATAATATTCACATTTTATTTAACTCAAATGATGACTAACATTCCAGTAAATATAAATACCTTTCAAAATATATTTCCTTCGCTTGCTCTGCATTAAAATTTGTTTGGTAATAAACCCTAATCATATATAATTTCTCATAGTTCTCGTACCCTAAATTATTCGCCATGGTTTGAAACTTTGTAAAAATTCAAAATAACGAAAAGAATATTGAAAACTTTACTAACAATAAGGATCTCAACAATCAACAAATTTGCAAATATTGACAAATGTCAAAAAATGAAGTTGCCATGGTAAAACAATTGCAGTACCAAAGGCCACTAACAAATCCAGTTAATAATTTGAAATACTGCGCTATTTGTATAAAAAATGATGAATGCTATACATATTTGAAATGCTTAGAACAAGGAAAATTTAATTATGAGAAAATAGACAGGGTGTCCCATTTAAAAAAATGAAGTTGATCCCGATAACTTTTGACCTGACCCCGTATACTCATTCTGAAAACAGCACTGCATTCTACGGAAAAATTATATAAAGAACACTTTTCACTTTTTCTATAAGTTATCGTATAGCTGAGATACGGGGCTGTCTCAAAATGCAACTTTTTCAAAAACGCCCTGTATCTCAAAAATGAGAAGTGCTAGAGTAATTATGTTTGTGTCATCTTTCGTTTCACAAAAAGTAGCCAACGTTCGCGAAAACCGCATCTCTGTATCTTTGCTAATAACTGAGATACCCTGCGAGGACAACCAAAATGGGACAACCTGTACACTGGACACAGTTTTAGAAGATCGTCCGCAACTTTATTAATCGATGCAAGCGCAGATAACACAGCCCTAAAAAGACATGGGGGCTGGAAATCTACAACCGTCGCAGAAGGATATATTGACGCTTCAATAAAAAATAAAATGGATGCTGCGAATAAAATTTTCAGCGCTATTCAAGAAAGTAGCAGCAACAATACCACCGTAAATAACAAATCAAACACTTTTACTGCTGCTAACAAAAATTTGAGCATAGACATGAATTCACCTCCCTTTTCAATTATAAATTATGGTACAGTTAATGTTTTCGTTAATAAGAACGATCAGTGAACTACTTTATTTTTATTTTGTTAATTTTGTTTGATGCCATAATAAAACTTTTAAAAACATGTACATTTAGTATCGTAATTATTTAATACGAATAGAAAAAGTATAGTATTTAACTCGTGAGAAAGGCATTATTCACTCAGGTAAATTATACCACTCGTGGTGCAAATTTTACCTTCGTGAATAATTTCTCACTCATTGAATAATATACTATTTACCTTCCAACCTACATATACATATGTAGCTATAGTAAGTTATGCGATCGACTTTTTCTTCACTATAGCTAAATCGACTTTTAGCTCAATTTACAACTTTTGGCCTAGTTTCGCGAAGATCAGCCACCATGTCTGGATGTGTGTCTGTGTGTATGTCTGTGTGGGTTTATGTTAATATCCACGATAACTTCAAAACGAAAATACCTACGTACCTAAAATTTTGTATTTAAGCTTGTCTTCATTTCGCTTAGAGCTGATTAGATTTTGGGAGAAATCCAGCGGTAGAGATGGGGGCGGGTGATTAGGGGCAGTTTTTGGTTTTTATCAAATATTTCTAAAGCAGCTGCACATTTCAAAGATATAAAAATACCTAGATATAGATATTAAACATATCGATAGATAATGTTCTATGCAATTTTTGGATATGACGCGTAATTTAACAGCAAAAAAAGGTAGAATTTAAGTGTTAGTTCAAATTGTTTAATTACCTGAAGAACGATTAATTTTATAAGAAAAAGGGTAGACGTATTTTTTAAAGAAAATTTAATTTTACATAAATTTTCTTTATAAAATTTTTTAATGTAAAGCGAAATAAATGTAAAAATTAAATAAATATGATTGAAAGTGATGAAGCTGTATTATCGATATTTTTATAGAGGCGGGCGGCTTTGGAATTTTTTTTACGTTAACATGTATTTATGTCTATTAATCTCTATCTGACATGCAGTTTTAAACGTCATTCTGACATAGATTATTGTTTTTGTTTTTACAATGTTGCCTGTTTTCGTTATGCACGTATAAAAAAAGGTTGCATAGTTATCCTAAAAATATTGAAATTAAAATTGTTTCATTTCTTTTAATTTAAGTTAACATCTAGATGTCTATTAACCTCTGTCTGCCATGATGTTTTAAACGTCTGTTTGACATAGATTATTGTTTTTGCGTTTACAATGTTGTCTATATTCGTAATGAACTTCTAATAAAAGAGTTTGCATAATTACCCTAAAAAAATGTTATTAAAATTATTTCATTTCTTTTAATTTGCATTTTGTAGTTTGGAAGGTCGTGTAGTATGTTTGGTACTGTCAAACTACAGTTTAGAATGTTTTGAGCAAAGTACGCACTCTATAGGAATATTTATACATTTAACACATGTGTTTGATTGCGTGTATCATATAATTTAGATAAAAAGGTTAAAGGAGGTGTACAATTTTAATGCACTTAGCTGTAATTTGATTTCAGATCTAAGTAACATAATTATCAATCTGGAATGCTCAATTCAAAAACGTCAAATTTCCGATTGATAAAACGTGGAGTCCCTCACGGATCAATATTAGGTCCTCTTCTCTGTGTTACATATATATATATATATATATATATATATATATATATATATATATATATATATATATATATATATATATATATATATATATATATATTTTCCATATTATTTATCCAACATGGCTTAATGTCTTTATACGCTGATGACACAACATAATTCATCAATGAAAGAGACTAAAATAAGGACATCTCACAAAACGTTGACATTAGCTGAAGAATGGTGTGCAGCAAAGTTTCTAGCTTTAAAGAAATCAAAAACTGTTGAAATGGTTATATCATTCAGGCAACATACTTTTGAAAATTCTGATTTCGCTAGATTCTTAGGAGTAAATTACATCCCAAATTAAACTTTGCAGCACACACAGCCGATGTTGGCATAACTCATTGGTCGACGATGATTTGGAGGCTGGTTTTGTAGGTTTATGGTTGGGGGTTGGTAGGTTGTTGGCCTATAGTTGACATTTTTGGTTTTGAACATTTTGTGATAGTACTCGCATCCTCGGTAGTTGGCAGGGTGCATTCCTCCACATAGGGCGCAGGTTGTAGGCGTGTCCTTCCTTTTTTTACAACTCGCTGTACTATGTGCGCCTCCACATTTCACGCACACAAATGGGCGGGAGCAGTATGCTTTGGTGTGGCCATACATTTGGCATTTCATACATTGCACTATGTGGTTACTAGTTCTTGGCGGATCTATTAATATTTGATTGTGTTGTAGGTGTTTTATTTTATAGATGTCTTTATTGTTGTCCGATAGTGCCAAATTTACGAAAAATAGGGTCATAGGTTCTTTTGTAACTCTATTTTTTACATTTAGTATATTTATGACTTTATGTCCTTGTATAGTGATTTCTTTCTTAATTTCATTGGTAGGTATTAAATGGTGCAGATTTTTAATAACCAACCTGAACGCTCTTTCTTCTTTTGGCTGATAAGTGTGATAAATTATTTGATTTTCTCTCGTGAATTGCGCTAGTAGGGCATATTGTAGGGCGTTATAGTTTGTCTATTTATGAGGGTTTGGTTCTGGTAAGATTTTGGAATTTGCAGCATTTGGGCACTTAATTGGGGTTGACTCGATATATTTTGTGTATATGGCTGGCTAAACATGTAGTTATAGCCGGATCCATTGTCTGCTGGTAACATTGTGGTAATTGAAAAAGAAATTACCTGTTTATGTTATTTCTTTCACTAAAAACTAACTTTGTTATATTGAACTTTCACTTGAACCCCCAGCGCGTTTATCGTTGATGTTTACTCTACGGAGTTCAAACGCAACTGAAAGATAATTAATATGTTTTTAACGTCTTGATAATAAGTCGTAATTTGATAATGTTTTTCTGGATATTTCATATAAGAAATATTTGAATGTATGTTAACTAAGGGTTGAAAAGAAACAGAAAAACATGTTGGGGTAGAAAACAGGTGTCCGCTCGAAACTGCCTTTACCGACCGTGACGAATCGTTGAAAATTTCTATACGCACATTCTTGGTGGTTTAATAATTAATTACGTCGGAACATACCGCAAATCAAAAGACGTCTTTGGTACATTGAAATTCAAGACCTAGATGTAGGGTTTGCTACGGACGAGTGCATATTTTAAAAAGTAATATTTCTTTTAGTAATAAATATGAAAATATTTCCACGTAACATTTCTGGTTCTTTTATAACTTTTAAAACGGGGGTTGATTTGGGGAGTAAAGACAGGTAGTTGCAGTTAGAGTTCGATTCAGGTCGGATCGATCTGATTGTTGAATTACAAACCCTCATTGTAAACTGTTCTGTCTATAAATATTTTACCGTGTACATTTTAGTAATAATAAAACTGCGAATTTGGTTTTTTGCTTTTCTGAGTAATTTTTTTTAATGTAAGTTTTTTTACAAAATTAGAGTGTTCGTGCAAATAAACGTATCGCTAAATATTCGGGTTTTTATAAGCGGTCCTGTAAACAATATATCTATAAATAATCACTATCGTCTTGGGTTTAAACGGCGTATCTTAACCCGTTAAATATTGGTAAATAAGTGATCAAGTAAAGGATTATTATATGCAAACGTAAGTAGGTATTTTAATGTAAATTAATACTCGCAGCAAACAATTCAACGAGCCTATCCAACCTATTAAAAATCAATCATTACCTTGCAAGTAGTATCTATTTAATTACGCACGCACGCTCTTTAAGTTGAAATGTGTTAAAATCTCCTTCACATAACACGACGTAGCTTACCACTAGACGGTCAATTGTTTTGATAAGATTTGAGGTTTGCGAGCAATAAAATATCAGGCTTGTAAATAAATTTTAATGTTTTAATTATTGCCAGGAAAGTCAATGTAAGGCAAGCAGTTGATTTGAGTAATAGTAGCATTTTTTTCAGTAAAGTCAAGATACGTCCCTTAGCGATTGTTTTGTTCTTGAATTTGCATTATAGCGAATAAGTTCAAATTACACTTTTAAAGATGGGTATCTTGGGACACTACATTATTATTATTGTTGTCATTTTATTTAATTACAATTATTGTTAATAACATAATAATGGTAACTAAATAAAATATCGATGACGTGTATGCAATGGTATGAAAATTAAAGTCTGGAAATCAATCATAGACCACTTTTCCTAATGATTATTAGAGAGCGTATTTATATGCCAGAAAAAAGGTCAAAACTTGCATGCAAACATGCTATAAAAATAAAAAAAAATAAAAATGTTATCGTCTAGAATTCATTAAGTGGTCAAACATTTTTGATCCTATTGGGTATAACTTTAATCTGTAACTTTAAACCTATAAAGGCATTCTACGTTTAATTAAATAATAATGCATAAAAATATTGTGTAACTATCTTTTTGCGTCAAAATCGTGCATTTCATATTAGCAATTTTCAGTTTTCTTCAGTAAAAAAAGAAAAAAGAAGAGAAAGAATCATAACAAGAAAAAAAGAGAGAACTGACCTTTTACTGAGGATCATCCGCTTCATTGCTATTAAAACGTTTAAAGCTTGTAAAATTCGCTTTTAAATATACGACTTTGCCCTAAAAAGATAAGTATTTTTAATTATGAAAGAAGTCGTGAAAGTTCTCATTTTTCTAAAAATCTTTTTTACCAAATAACACCAACACCTGATTTGGATATCTGCATTGTTTAACAAACAAAAATAAACAACATAATTAGCAAAGTCTGTAAAATTATAGATGCCATAATGTCTGAAATATGCAAAAACATGCTTGATAAAACTCGACGTACTATTTATTTACCTATAGTATGTCAAATGTATCGTAAGTTATAGTTTGATTCAAGCTATTTGGTTTTTTACCTGGAAAGCATCAGTTAGTAATTGTATTCGCTAAAATATTTTTATTTCATTCAAATGGAATTAAGTCACGCATTAATTTATTCATTTAGAAAAAGATGTTGATACCGACTTTAATGATCTATGTAATATAGTGGATTATTTTATTTATATAATTTTTTTCATTTACATTAAGCTTCACTAAGCTTGCAAAATAATTATATTATTTATTATTATTTATATTTTCCTGCTTTTTCGACCAAGTTTTACTGATTTCTTATATTTTCTAAAAATTTAGGATTTTGTAAATTACTAACTATAGTGACATCAAAATTTGATCTATTAATTAACTATGGAAATAATAATAATTATGGAAATTTAA
>JARFJB010001907.1:1332500-1647500 GCA_036346205.1 Vesta saturnalis | reverse complement strand
AGTGCTATCTAGAAATGATACAAAATACATAAACGTTACTGTTGAACGTATAATACAATAAAGAATTTTCAAATTTGCAAAACAATACATTAATGCTACGTCAGTGACTGTTACTAAGGACGCAACGGATGGTTGCTAAGGAGGCCATTACACAATTCAACAATTTTCAACATATTTTTTGTACTCCTGTAGGATGAAAACACGAATCTTCTAGTTGTAATATAACGAGGAATATAGTATGATTTTAAATCAAGTAACAATTTTGACCAAATGTTTAACATTTAATTTTTAATTACAAATTATTAACACTAAGTTTGTTGGATAAATGTTTACCCATTGAAAAAAAATATGTTTATGACTTTTTTTGTTAGAATTGTTATAACCATACGTAACACACGATTATTTTTAAAAAGCACAACCATAATTTAAATATCCTGTTTTAAAGTTAAACAGTAAATGACGACTTTAGTCTCCATTGCAGACTTCACTTGAATATAACGAAAACGTAGGTGAGGTCGTATCTATATTATGTCTATATCATTGGTATATATTGAATAACGCATACGTGAAGTATGTCACTCCTGGTATGAATTAACTGTTAAAAAGAACGTCATATGAATATTAGACCGGAAATCCTTAGTTTGAGAGATACAGGACATTGAACTTTTAATTTTTAAACAAATTATTAATCGTACCTCGTACATTTTTTACGATAATTTGTTGAAATTTGGCACATATCTTATCCTGGATAGTATCTTTAAAACATACCTACGAACCATACAATACATTTTCAAGATGTTGCTTTTTCGTGGTTGTGTCCCATTTTACCCCTTTAAACTTTTTTCATGTACGGGGCGCGATTACACTGGAAAATGGAATTGACCTAAATTTTGGCCTCTCATTTTTTGCTATCTCTCTCGGTTTATCAGTTATTTTCAAAAATGTTCCCTGATCCTAACTGCTCTTTGAATCAGAATAATGATATATTATCACACAAACACTATGCTATTTTTATGACAATTATAACACCAAAACACATGTAAATTATCGTCACAGTAAGTGTTCTATGTGTCCGACAGCCTCTTCCAAACAGACTTGTGGTCGTCTTTTCCAGTTGGAGCGTATGAGGTGGAGAGTTTCTAGCTGGTTTCTAGTCACGTCGAATCCGTCAACAATGCGATTTTTTAACTGATTTTCATCGTTAATGGAGAGGGAATATACCATGTGTTTAAATAGCCCCACAAATAAAAATGTTCAGGCAACTGTACCACCTCGTCCTATCTATTATTTTCCAAATTGTCTACTCAAGTCCTCTGGAACATTAAGTGAGAAATGCGGGAGTGCACCATCGTGTAGAAACCATATTCTATTGCGATCTTCCGATGAAATATCATCTAATAAATCGCGTAGCGCTTCAATTAAAATAATTTTGAAATATTTTAAAAATTAGACAACAAAATAATGGATTCTAAAATTACCTATGTGGCAGAAAAACTGGTCCCAAGAGATTATCACCAAAATACCTATCGATACATTTAAACTAAGTCTAACTTGATGTCCATCTATAAAAATAGCATGAGGATTGTTGTCAACCCTAAAATGGTTATTATCGAAGCTTATTACTCCATCTTTAGTAAACCCAGCTTCATCAGTGACCAAAACGTGTTTTAAAAAGTGTTCATATAAATTCCTTTTTCTAATTAACCACCGATAAACATTAATGCTCGAGATAAAATCTGGAAGTGAAACGGGTGTAATAATTACTCACGTAAGGTACGCCAATCAGACTGACGATCTATATCTTCTTGTGCTGCTATTATCTTTATAGAAATTGAAGGATCATTTTCAACACTTCCTAATCAATAAGCGTTCTAGGACTTCTGGGTTCGAGCAGCTCGGGAGCGTCCGCAATCATTCTTTCTAGGTTTCAACAAACCCTTGACCTAAGACGCTAATAAATCCTCTGAAAAAGTTTTCTAAAAGGTGCTACTCGATTTGGCCGACGGTCCTGATACAAACGAAGGGCACATCCATACATAAATTCAGTTGTATAAGAATTCAGTTTATTGATTATGTTTATGTTTTGAAACTTTAGAATACAATAAAAGCACACGATTATAATACTCGATCTGATAAAAGGAAGATTCAATAAATGTCAGACAGTTTCCATGATAGTATCAAACATTTGCATTATTAAACAAATGAAAAGGCACAACATGCCAGGCATACCAATCAACGATTTTAATTTTGCAAATATGTCGCGAACTGAAAAAATATTTTCCGGCAAAATTTAGACATTTTTTAAGGAAAATTTCCCCCCACCCTCAGATGTCGGGCTGGAGATTAATTTTACCTGACCCATTTTCGACTTCGAAACTAAACTAAATTTATTTTAACCATTTTGATTTTTTTTAGATGTTTCGTTGTTTCAATATAAAAAAACCCTAGCATTACAAGAAGCGTGAAGGACATTGCTTTTTTTTCAATAACTGGTAAACGGTGAGAGAAAAACGGAAGTGGTCTATAATTTAGGTAATAAAGAGAGCAATCTCATTTTCCTGTGTAATAGTGCCACTGGCGGACCTGGAAAAGTCTAAGGGGGTAAAATGGGACACAACCACGAAAAAGCATCATCTTGCAAATGCATTCTGTAAGTGATACGTATATTTTACAGATACTATTCAGGATAAGACATGTACCAAATTTAAATACATTATCGTAGAAAATGTACGAGGTACGATTAATGATCGGTTTAAACATTAAAAGTTCAACGGCCTGTATCTCACAAACTAAGGATTTCTGGACTAATATTCACATTACGTTTTTTTTCTATTTTTAATAGTTCTATACATCCCTGCATTTGCGGGCACTTTTTTAGTGACACCCTGTATATTAATGTAAGTGCCAATAAGCTTGAACTTTTAAAATGTAAAATATATATAGATACCGGGTCTGTCACGACGAGCTGAGTCGATATGTATATGGAAAACTACTCAAAATATTTTTTTTTAATTTGTATACAGGGGTTATTTAAAAAATCTAGTTTGACTAAAATATTTTCAGTTTCATGCAGCTTCCGGTTATACCGGAAGTAGATCCTAACTCTGTTATTTTCAATGGAATGTACCTTTTTTTATTATATTTTTAAAACCTACGTTAAATCTAAATGTTAATTTGTAAAAAGCATCATATGTCTAAAATGCGCCGTTTTTGAGTTATTTTACGTTTTCAAAATTTTTGTCAAGGTACAAATATTTATTTTAATACTTGCACATATCAAACTCACAGCTGACATAATCTTACAAAATAAATAAAAAAATTATACAGGGCGTTCGAAAAATGGCGTCAAATTTTGCAATTTCAAAAATTAAAAAAGGCAATTTTTTTAAATATCAACCCTATTTTTTTACTGTATTAATGGATTATACGCTAAAAAATAAGGAGACTTTGTAAATATGTCCGTATTTCTAAAATGTATCGTTTTTGTACAATCTTGAAAAATCGACATTTTTGGTAATTAAACGAAAAGTTAATTTTTGGTTAGCTCTACTTGAAAGGAATCAATAATAAACAAATGTTATCGTATCAACAAATTTCCCACATTAAGTGTTACTCGTAATTATGTCTCGTTTAGGTTTTAATAATGAAGCATATTTTAATTTGTTAGTAATATACGGAAAACATGGAAAAGCTATTAAAAGAACTTGCGAAACGTTTTGTGCGCGATATCCGAACCGGTCAAGTCCAACTCATGGCACCTTGACGCGAGGTATTTACAGTTGTAAAACTTACAGCCAATTTGTTGGAAAGCCGGAAAAAAACCCGTAGTTGACAATAAAGATAATGAAATTACTGTTTTGCCATATATTAGAGCACATCCTGAAAATCCATTAGCTGATGCCGAAAAAGTTCTGAGAATATCTACAAAAAGTGTTCATCGAATTTTGAAAAAACACACATTAAATCCATTTTCATATAAATTAACTCAAAATGTAACGCCAGGTGATAAATCTTGGTGAATTTATATTAGTTACTCAAGGAGATGAAAATTTCTTATACAGAATAATTTGGACTGATGTAGCAAAATTTCAGAAAAATGGTATGTTTATCTGACATAACTCTCATTTTGGAGGTAATGTTTTTGCCACAATAAAAAATGATGGTGTGCTAGTGGTACATTTTTATAATGAAGATTTAAATGATAAACTGATTAGTGATGGTTGATGTATTTTTGCATTAAAACCTTGAAATTTGAAATGATTATTTACAACTGGAAACAAATTGGAACCAGTTGTGGTACCAATATGATGGAGCTCCACCTCATAATAGTGCGTTTGAAAATATTTTTTGGAAAGCTGCTTTGAAGATCGTTTGATAGCACAGAACCGTCCTCATAAATGGCCTCCTCGATTGCCTGACCTAATGTCCGTCCAGAAACGAAGCGAAGGAAAAAATTAAAGTAGTTCATTTATTTTACATATAAGCGGTACATGATTTTCTATTAAGTACTTAATAGAGTTCTTAAACTAGTTTTAGGATATACCGCTTCCATACTATAGCGTAAGTTATTTATCAATAGCTGCTAATCCTTTAACAATGGGACGTACCTGTTGTTGAGTTCTAAAGTAAAGATCATAGGCATGTACATGGGTGTATAATTAGCGTTGTTCGCATATTTATGCCATAATTATATCATTAACAACACATTAAAATGTATTAAAGGGCGATTCTAAATACAGTACACATTTTCTAGTTCAATTATTAATAATTAATTAATTTAAAATTATTAAAAATGTGGTCGATAATGGTATTAGGAATTTGTGATATATACGGAGTTGACAATCCAAACAATCAATAATTATCTAATCAACCACGAATTTTTTTAAATCTGAAAACAGAAAAATTATATTATAAATAATATCCTCGTTCCTTCCAAACCTTTAATTAGTATTAATTTCATTATGGTCTAATCAATACTACTCCAGTATTATATTTTTTATCATAAAACAACCCAACGCCACTGGAATCTGCCACACATGTTGATTTATTCCTTCGCTTCGTTCCTGGACAGATTATATCCTCATTAGATTTTTTGTGTGGGGTTCATATAAAAGACATAGTGTATGCCACGCACGGCACGCACAACAAAAGAAGACTATCAGGAAAGAGTTCGAAATGCATTTCGATTTCTTTCTCGGGAAGGAATTCAGAGTGCTACTCATGGCGGCTTTTAAAAAGAATTGAAAAATGATAAAACGTTGCAGGCACTCAGTTCGAGCATTTATTATAATTTAACAATTTTTGTTTTTATTTTAAAATTTTATATTTAGTGTTGTTAATTAATAATAATCATTAATTTAGTTATATTGTTATAATTGTTTCAATTACAAGTTTGGTTTTAAAAGAAATTGTTTTAATGCCTTATTTTGAGTATGAAGTACATACTTTCTTTTATGTGTACTACCTAAATCTCAGTTATGCATATAGCATTTGTTTGTTATTGATTCCTTTCAAGTAAAGCCAACCACAAATTAATTTTTAGTTTAATTACCAGAAATGTCGATTTTTTCAAGACTGTACAAAAACTGAATTTTAGTAATAGGGACATATTTACAAAATTGTAGGTAGCGGACCGCGAAAATTTTATTATTGTAATAAACGTTTGTCAAATCGCCATTGTTACCGCGATAGAAAAGGTAATTAGTGGATTTTTAATATCTTGATGATACGTCGTAATTTGCTAATGTTTTCGGAATATTTTATTTAATGTATTTTTATGTAAGAAATGTGGGATGTTTGTAATTGATATTTGAATAAAGATTGAACAGAAAAACATATATTAGGGTAGAGAAACAGGTGTTCTGCCGAAGCTGGCGGGACAAATTATTCAAAATTTCTATACGCGCGCTCTTGATGTAAAAATGTCACTAGTTAATAATTAATTACTAATGGTACACACTGCAATCAAAGACGTCTTTGTTTGGTACTTGGTGCCTCGAGATTTAAATGTAGGGTTTGTTACAGACAAATGCATATTATTAAAATTAAGATGTCGTCAGAAACTCCCATTGTAAACAGTTTGTCTTTAAAATATTTCGTGCGTGTTCATTTTCTTTTGAACTAGCCAACACTAATTTGTCTTTTCTTTCGGGTGTTAGTTGTAATGTGTTTTTCAAATATTAATCTATAAATAACAGTCACTATTTTTGAAGTTAAACCGCGTATGTTAACGATTTGTGCCTGTGATCAATTAAAGGAATATATACATACATATATATATATATATATATATATATATATATATATATATATATATATATATATATATATATATATATATATATATATTCAAGTGTAAGTAGGTATTTTTATATAAATTAAGGCTGGCAGCAGATAATTCTATAAGCCTATGTAACCTACTAAGAATCGAGCATTGCCTTGCAAAGGTATCTTATTCGCACGCGGGCTCATTAAGCTGAAATCTGCTAAAATAAAGACAGTACAGGGCTCCCTAACTCTTGTATTTGTGTGAATTACCATTATTTGTTGTTTATATTTATATTTGTGTAGAGGTGGGCTGGTGAACGGGTACATGATACCTCTTGGTTATTAATTGCAAAAGGCAATTGCCAAGTGGTTACAAATTTTATTTTTATTGTTTTATTGTGGTATAGATGAATGTGTAACCTGGGAAAGGGTCGCTGTATTTTTTCTAACGCACTCAAACTTATATATCGGTCACGATGTTATAATCTATTTATAACTTACCCTTGTAAGGATTTGTTTTAATGAGTTTTTTGTCAGTTTGTCAAGTAGAATTGTTTGCCTGCGAACTAATTTATCTTTGTATGTAATTTCTTGTAACTGTACCTATGTATTTTATGCTTTAGTAGTTACTAAGCAATTGTATACGTGTAAATTCCTTGTCTATTTTCTTTTGTCCTTGCCTTTACCTTATTATCACCTGTGTAATTTTCCTGTTGTGTTGTATATGTACCGTAATTTGCTTTATTGTTTTACGTGCTTATTTACTTATAGACCGGCATGATTACTTTTAAATGACCACATGTTTGGTATTACGATTTTTATTCTGATTATTTATAACACGATTGTGGGTGTGATTACATGTTTTTTTTTATTGTGTTTATGTGTAACTAAATTACTTTTTATTTATTTTTCAGTTAATGTTATAATTTTGTACGCACTTTAACCTGATTTAGTGATCTTTTGTTATATACCTAACCCTGTTATTGTGGGTTTTTTGTGTTATTTGATTTATTAATGTACTTGTACAATTATTTATTTATGAATACAGTGGGTTTTATTGGTGGTTCTTTCCCACAATAGTATATTAACGGGCTGAACCACCTTTGCGCAAAGCTCGTTAATTTTAATTTGAGTAGTTTCACTGTTTACCTGCCCCTCATGATGCAACACTTACCTCATCCAGCCAATCTAATTCAAATAGCACAGCGTACCTACCAGTAGACGGCCACTTCGTTTAATCAGATTTGAGGTTTGCGAGTAATTAAATAGCAGACTTGCAACTAAATTCTAATCTTTTAATTTTTGTCAGGAAAGTCCATGTAAGGCAAGCAATTACTTTGAATAATAGTAACATTACTGTCAGTAAAGTCAAGATAAATCACTTAGTGACTGTTTTGTTCTTAAATTTGCATTCTTGCAAATAAGTTCAAATTACACTTTTCAAGATAGGGTACCTGGGGGACGCTAGCGTAGAATCCATTAATGCAGTAAAAAAATAGGGTTGCTATGCAAAAAAATTTACTTTTCGAATTTTTTAAATTGAAAAAATTTTACGTCATTTTTCTAACACCCTGTATAATTTTTTAATTTATTTTGTATGATTCTGTAAGCTGTGAGTTTTATGTGTGCAAGTATTAAAAAATATTTGACCAGGTCGCTTGTATTTTTTGTGAACAGTGTCAATAAATTTTGAAAAACATAAAATAACCCAAAAACCGTGCATTTTAGACATAAGATGCCTTGTACAAACTAACATTTAAATTTAACGTAGATTTTAAAAATATAATAAAAATGGGTACATTCCATTTAAAATAACAGCGTTAGGGTCCACTTCCGGTATAAACGGAAGCTGCTTTTTTTAATTTAACTCTGTATACAAATTTTCAAAAAAATATTTTGAGTAGTTTTCCGTATACATATCGACTCAGCTCGTCGTGAAAATCCTGTATACTAAAAGTAACATTATCCATATCAAACAGACTTCGTTTATATAAACATTTCCAAGAAACCACTTATGATAAAACTAATTAGAAAAGAACGTAAACATGTCATTTCCCATGAGAAAGGAACACCCCCTTAATAATTGCAGTATAAAAGAAAAACTTAAAGATATAAAGTCAGTTCTTACTCAATAAGTTTTTAAAAACAACTTATTTCAACCAAGAAATTTAATTGTAAGAATTTTGGGAAATGTATAACCAAACTGCAAAATTTATAAAAACGCTTTCAATGAATCCTGTTTAACACGTTGACTGGCAATACAATTTTTATTTTTCCTCGTCAGGCCATGTTGATTAGACTAATTAATCGTCTTTATACTCAAAATAAAAATGAGTTCACTACGTTTCACTTGTTCGTTGCTCTTTTGTGTTGATCCCATGGGACCAGCACGGTTCCAGAACTGTAAGTTTTAAAAATATTTTTCTGTCACGCCGCTGGTCCCTTGACCTTTGTTTGCGCGGCTGTTGTATTTTGAACATATAGGGGATGCGTTAGTGTTTCCCAGGGATATGCGATATTATTAGTTTGTTTTTGTTGTTTGGTGGCGATCTGTTGTCATTACAGTTCGTTTGTGTTTGCAACCGCTATTATTAACCTACATCTATCTTGTATTTGTAATTATTATACTGAGATTGTTGTGAGTAGGGGTAAGGTAAGATACAACTTTTTCTTATATTATTGTTTTGTACAAAAAGCTGGTATATTTTTAGATGTCTAGAAAACCGCTTACTCAGATACAATTAGAAGAACTTGCAGAGCATTTGGATGACTCAGATTTAACCGAATCTCTTATAGAGCCTTTTCTAGCTTCTGATAGTGATTTGTATCGCCCGTCTTCTAGTAATTCTTTTGAAGACAACTCAAACTCGAACGATAGTCTTGAGGTACCAGAGAGTACAAGAAAACGTAAACAAAGTTCAAAAATGTATCCACAAATTGCGCAAATGCAAATAAAATTACTGAACCTAGTCTAAATATAATAGCTTCAACCTCCCGCGAACCTGACTATTCAGACGATTCAGATACGCCAGTACTTACTGCTTTAGATGATTTAGAGATGGGGTCCAATAGTAGCAAATCACAAAACAATTCCACCGTTCAACGAACCTTCTGGAATAAAGATAAAGGTTGCGGCACTGTTGGTAAATGCAAGTCCACGGGAAATCCATGATGTAATTATTTCACATATTGTAGATCAAACAAATCATTATGCGAGCTGCGTATTTCTTGAAACGCGCTACTTCACGCTATCACGCCTAAATCACAACCAGCTCCAAAATTAAGAATTTTTTGAGCTTCGTGGCATGCATGGGAATAGTCAAAACGCCCACATTGGCCTATTATTGGTCAACAGGCTCCCTATTGAACAAAGATTTTCCTCGTTCCGTAATGAGTCGTAATCGATTTGAAATTTTGCTCAAAACAATATATTTTGCAGACAATACTGAAGCTGTAGCAGGAGACTAGCTGTCTAAAATTCAACCACTGGTATATAAGCTGTTAAAAATTATAAAGAATACGTTAGTGTCGACGAAACTATGTTGTCATTTAGAGGCAGATTATCAATAAACCAATATGTAAAGTCAAAAAGACACAAGTATGGTATAAAACTTTATAAGTTATGTTTAGGCATGGCCTACACACATAATACAGGGTCCGGCAGTGAAGCGGGAAATTTTTATACCCAATTTTTTCAGAAAATGTTTGCCAAAACTTTTTTTACGGGTTTGAGTATAGGAAAGTATGCCGTTTTATGTCTCAAAAATAATTCCGCACTAGTGACAGCTATTTTTATGTAAACACTCTTCTAATCTAGATTGAAAATTTTCCATTACTCGGCGAAGCAGGACAGGTTGAATTCGCTCAATTTCTTGTGTAATGTTTATTGCAAATTCCGGTAACGTTTGTGGTCTATTACTGTATACCCTGCTCGTCAGAAATCCCCAAAGGAAAAATCACATGCTGAAAGATCAGGGGATCTTGTGGGCTATAAAATGTCATGTTTGGAAATGAGTTGACCCGGGAAAAGTTCCCTTAAAGCAGCCATAGATGCGCGAGCAGTATGACTTGTAGCCTTGTTGATTTCCGGAAATCTAGGTAACTCTTTCGTCACAAATGTTCTGATCACGTGTGTGTAGCGGTTTTCCGTAACAGTTGTGGTGTTTGCTCTATCGCCTTGGAAAAAATATAAATATAATACCAGATGATGAAATTGCACACCACACCGCAAGTTTCGGACTATGTAATGGCTTTTGATGTATCTCTCCTGGGTTTTCGTCATTCCAATAGCGACTACTCTTCTTGTTTACATATCCGTTTAAATGGAAATGTGCTTCATCGACATAAACATGTGGTGAATAACGTTTTCATCATCATGTACACGTCGCAATATTTCTTCGCTGAAAATTCTACGAGCAAGCATATCATCATCTGTTCAACGCTTTGACGACTTGAATTTTGTAAGGATCTTTATGTAAAATTCGTCGTAACGATGTGTCGCTAATGTTTAGTGCAGAAGCATGTTTCACTGCAGAACTCAGTGGACTACGTGTTAATGCTACCAGTACTCTATCAATGTTTTCCTCTGTTATTACAGACCTTGTTGCACCTTTATGCGTCAAGCTTGATGTGGAGCCAGTTTCTTCAAACTGTCTTACCCACTGTATAATTTCGTGAGCGGACGGCACACTTCCATGTCATGGAACATTGAAATTATGACGAAATAATTATTGTACCGAAGTCACACACTCGCCGTTTTTATAAAACGATTTTACGCAAAACGCACGCTGAACAGTTTCAAAAAGAAAGAAAGAAAAAACAAGCATAAAGTAAGAAGGTTCTGCAAAAATTGCGTTTTTGTGTTTATCGTGCTATAATGAAAAACACTGTGAAAAATTAGGTTACATTGATTAGTTTAATAAATTTTGTCGTCGACTAGCATTACAATGCCTTGGTTATTAATTAATTAACCGTCAATAATTTGTCACTTTATGGCATGTGTGCTCTAATGCCATAAAGTCGTCTTGACGACGAAATATAAACAAAGAAATTGAACAAATTATTTATTCATTTTAATACCACATACTCATTTGTTGTACGCTACTAGATCCTAAGGTTTTGGCAATTTTCTTCTTGTTTTCGATGGAGTCTGCCACGTACCCTTCAGCAACAGCATCGTTTGTCCAATCGCCATGCAGTTTTAAAGTTCTAATGTCAGCTCCACTGTCTGCCAAGATTGTGACAGAAGTTCTACCAAATGAATGTCCTGTGTATTGATCGGCATTAGGAATATTTAAATACTTGGCAATCTGACCAAATGTGTTAATGCCAATAGGAATACAGGTACATTTATACCCATTGTAGAATAAAAAAAAACTTTTCAATCTTCACATGATTCGGTCTTAAACTCATGTACTTCTTAATGAGGTCCATATAATTTACTCTACTGTCATCGTTTAATACCGTAAAAACTCTAGGTTTATGTGTTTTGGTATCTCTAATATACACCACAAAAACAGAACCTTCTTCTTTAATGTCCCCAACACACAGATTGTACAATTCTATACGTCTGCAACCGCCAAACATACCAAATAGTGCAACTACCTAAAATGTAATCATATTTATTAAGAATAATCTTACAAGTAACAATTTACCTTCATATTTGCCGTTGGGTGCTTCAAGAAAAAAATTAAATTAGTGCTCTTTTGAAAACACTAATGACTTCTCTGGTATATACCCAACAGAAAAATTTTTCAAGAATGTCGAAAGTTTTAATAACTTGCTGATGTCCGCATCCTTTTTGAGACGTAACATACATTTTAATTTGGAGTACATGCACCATAATAAAGACGATTTCTAGTTTTTCGACTAATAAAATAAATACAAAGAAGGATTACCTTTAATAAATGATGTAATGAACTTACCTGATCAAGTAAATACGCAAGCAAAACCTTCTCTGTAACAGTTTCCGTATTATCCTTGCGCATCCACTCAATCAATCTGTCGAACTCTTATTTATAAATGATTTCGTACTTTTTAGGTATAAGACTCAACTCAGCTTCTGCTTTTTTAAGGATTTGTTCATCCACGTCTGTATCCATTTTTGCAAAATTTGACTATTTACAAAAAATAAATGACACTTATAATGCAAAACTATTGCAACTATAATAAGACCGTTCATGAACTCCTGTGAAATTATATTTGTTTTGTAACGATCTGAACTTATTATTTCATTTAAACTCTATCTCAAAGTGGCTACTTCGACGACAAAATAACATATGAAATTCGTTTATAATGCGGGATTATGGCATTCGTTTCCATTATTGCTTATTAGGCAATAATGGAGACTCCTGCCATATTTCCTTACTTTATAAACTAATTTCATATTAAACTATTATCTACTGTCAACATGTAATGTCAAGTTTTACGTCATTTAATAACATATCGTAATGTCTTACTTTACCGCACTAGTGCGGTAAACTATCACTTTACCGCGCTATTGCGATAGAGTAAAAGTGAGCAAAATAATTACTAAAATAAAATCTAACAAAATGTATTAAACTATTTATTACAAACATTAATAATGGAATCCTTGCAATTATCTTGATCTGAGCTCATTTTCAAAACTGTCTATAGAAATATTATTGACAATCTGAGTTTGATTAAACTTTACAATCACAATATTATATAACACGCCTGCTTGGATAATACCATGCTTAATACATTTCGCTGATTTGTAACAAACATTGAACGTGTTGTTAATAATTCAGTTCTATGTAGCCAACTTAACGTGCATTTCGTGCAACGTGTGTTGCACATGCATTTAATTATTTTAATTAGAACGCGTACACATTTCGTTTTCACATTGAGTTTCAGGCATATTCATGCGTAACGACCCTAAAGTCGTTTTTGGTGCAATACTGAAAGGTGGATGTAGCATCCATTATTGCTTTGTTAAATATTTTTTATTAAAGTGCTATAAATTCAGGCACTTTTTTACTTTCACGTTTACCTTTTTTATTTTTACTTTAAGTTCACCTTTTACCATTAATCCAATTTACGGTATTTGTACGATTAATCAAGAGTAAGGTAATCACCTGCGTTAATGGGAAGTGGAATTCTAAAACCCCTTAATCCTGCAAATTTATTCATTTGGGAATTATAAAGAACACAAATCCAGATTTATTTCAACCCTGAAGTAATACTACGCAACAGTTTTCCAAAACACTGACCCAGCATGCTTCCATATCGTTATCTAAAGTGTGACCAAGAACAAGGTATTCTGATTCCATTAATTACTCACAATTTTAATTATTCATTAGGTTATAACGTTACTAACATTAGCATTAAGGTATTTCCGTTTATAATTAAATATAGATTGTGTAATAAAATTTGTTATCCTAGAAATTTTGTTTTAACTTTATTGTATAATGGTTTACTTGTTTATTCCATATTTAAAAAAAAAACAAGTTGGCGTCCGAGTATTTAACAATTAGTTTCGGGAAGAAGCAACCCCGATTTTAAAGCGAATATATATAGGTACATGTAAATATTTTTTGGTTAATAAGGCAAATCGATAATTTTATGAACCAGGCCCACTTTAATCTACGACTGAGCATAAGACACCAAATCTTCTATTTATTACTCACACTGTTAAGTAGCCAAAATTTGTAGCCGTGGTTGTAGAAGTATACTTATAGAACTTAAGGGTATGTACAGATTGAATTACTTATTTCTCTATATAATTAAAACTGATAGTAGATAAAACGTTGTACGATATTCGTATCGTAATTTCATATCACGATACTTGCTGTGTTATCAATTTCCCATGACGCATCGTAATACGAAATATTACGAGACTTAAATCGTAAATAACTATTACGAATTAGCGTTCATTTTCTAAGTTTGTATGGTTTAAACAAAATTTCAATCTTTTTATAGTTGTTTTAATTAACTAGGGGACCACACACCTCAAAATATATATTTTGAAAACCATATATATATATATATATATATATATATATATATATATATATATATATATATATATATATTTTTTTCTTGAGACCGTGCTGGTCCCCCACATACAATAAAACCAATAGAAAATCAACCAGCGGCTCCTCCACAGCCAGCGAGCTGCTTGCTGGTCCCATCACGGACCGAGAGCGGTCATTTAGACTGGTCCCAAATATACTCATATACTCCCAAAACGACTCATCAAATATACATAAGTATTGACAATAAAAAAATAGTGAATTTTTACATTTTTGCAAGTTCTAAAATAGGTATAAAAGGTATAAAGTCTGTTTTGTATGTTAATCTTTAACACAAACACTCTAAATAACACACACAGTTTTTTCGTGGTTAATATTTTGGTAACATGTATTTTTATCGCAGTCTATCTAACTTTACATTTCGTAACTCTTACTAGTTTAGGCAAAATTCTACGGAACTTACCATATTTTAACGTAGCATATGAACTATGAAAGTTAACGCTTTTTGATTTTACATTTACGAACTTTAAAAAGCACTACGGTATAATAAACGAATGAGCAGAATTTCTTGTGTAAAAACACAATAAAACAACATTTGACATAAATTTGATTTATATCCGTTGACCCAAAAAAGAACAAACAACGTCACTGTTGGACTAATTGGTTTTTAACGTTAGATTGCGGTCTATTGATTGTTTCCGCCATTACTTTTAAATCAAATTTGTAAAGGTGGTAGATACTTTCACGCAAATAAGCAATTATTTATTATAAAGGTTTGTTTCACACCATGGCTACAAAATCTAACATGTAAAACGAAATGTCGAATTAAACTAATTGCTTACATCAACTTGAATATTCTACTATTTCTAAGAGTTGTTCAGTAAATTTATATGCAGGCATATGTATAGTTAAATACTGTGAAATGCTTCAGAACATTAAAAAAAGTACGAAAGGATACGTACTCATCAATCAAATTTATAATTAGAAATTTGATGTGCGCGGGAGTATTATTTATGTAATACTTTGCATTTGTAAAATCCTATCTGCCAAACTTTAGCAGATCATTTCCGAAAAAATCTTTTACGCTGTTCTTGTTTTTGTGTGATACCAACCTTAGACTTTGTAAAAATACACGTTTCCGACATTTTTCTAAGCATACGACCGATGAATGAGGCCGAGGTAATTTACATCTACAATGGATTTAATCAAGCTTCTGTGTCAGAGAAATTGAAGTCATTTTCAATCGTGCAAATTGTAGAGAAATATTCGTTTAAATTATTCCAAATAGTTAACGTTATCACTACGCTAACCTATTTAGAGCACATAAAAAGACCAATTTACAATCAGGGTAATTAAAATGCTCATAACGTTTTTTTACCAGATGAACTATGAACTACCGTAATAGTAATTAAATAGCACTTTATATTGATTTTAGTATTTAGGAAGTTAACTAAAAATACAAAAGCAGAACATAGTCATTTCGTTGTTGCTAGATAGAACAGACGCCAAACATTTCACCTTACATAACATTTACCCAAACACTTTTTTCTAGTTGTGTCAGTTAAAGAGAAAATCTATCAACAAACTGCCGATTTAACATTAACAGACATGCTTTAATCAACATATGTAAAAAAATGGCAATATAGTGTAGGATCAATATTAGCTACAGTTATCAGAACGTAAGTGTTTACATAACTAATATAAATAAATACGCATATTAAAATTTACTACATTTTCAATTCTTGAACATATTGTGTAATCTTATTTCCCATTGTCATATCTGTACGGGAGAAACGTTACGAAAACGAGTTAAATTCATTGCACGATTCTTTCTTAATTTAAATACATTACAAGTAAAACATTGTAACAATCTGAAACCTAATTATGTTTAGGTTTGGAAGTTTACGCGATACCTTTGTTGTTTGGCTACATGAACACCAGATATTAAATTACATGAACCTTACACTGCACTAACTAGAATATAATGAGCGATTGGATTTATTTCTATGAAAATACACAAATAAAATAGTTAATACACGTAGAAAATCGAATGTTATTCTTTGCAAAACAAAGTTCATTAGTAGAATAAAAAGGAATTCATTACAGAAAAAAACCTTGCACATCGCCAAGCTTTTTTAATGTCACTCAAATGCAGTGGTTCCCAACCAGAGGCCCGCAAGAACTAAAATATGGTCCGCGAAGATTTCAAACTTTAAATAGACGTGCGCGAGTGAATAATAAATTGTGAGCACGACGCGCGGTGACCGGGGTGAGGGCAAGCGACTGACGAAACAATATGACACGAGCATATCAGTCAATCGTACGTTTTCTTTTGTATTGCTCAGCTGTGGTGTGTTAGTAATCTATTAAGCTGTTTAGCGGTTCTACCAAATCTACCGCAATAACTAACCGTTAGTCCTCAATATTTTGATATAATGTAAACGTAGTAAGTACGCATTTTGCTATGTTAAACTCTTTTGATAAAAAGACTAGAAACTTGCTATTACAAAAGAGAATTTAGACGTTAGTTTACCTATGTATGTGCTTGATATATATATATATATATATACATACACCCGGCGTCAATAAAAAAGTTCATCCTCGAAATAGTTTTAAAAATGCACATACACTTTGTACATGCCTTTAAATGCAAAACTGGTCAGGTAGATTTTCTATCGATTTGTTGCACAAAGCAGGTCCAAACCCCCTCAGGGCGCGATATAGAGCCAATAAATTGAAAATGATTCGTTAAATTACAATACAAAAAAATTAGATTTTTTTTATAAAAGTTTTAGGATTCAATTTCCCACAAGTGGACATTATATTTCATTTTGAGATTTCCTAAAAAAAACCTAAATTGATATTTTTAGCGTTTTCGATTTCTTACAAAAGTATTTGGGATGTGTGTAAATTAAATAATGCCACCCTACCTATGGGAAATTTTATGCCAAATAACTAGTTCTTATCTTAGCATTTATAACGTTTTTCAATTCAATTCAAATATTTATCTTTTATCAAATTATCCAAAGTGTAATCGAAATCAATCGATGTAGAAAGTATAAGAATGTATTTCCTATTATTCTGGTATATTGTGCATATTTTATTTTTAGTATAATTGTGCTTATTGCACAAAGGTTGAGCCGGAAATCAATTAATTTGCAATACCATTCAAGTAATTACATGTAATTGCTACAAGTAACAATACAATTTAAAATTGCCTTGTGAAAATAGGGTATAAATAGGAGAACATATGATTATTAAATATTCAGTTATAACCCGGCGTGACTTTGTCGTAACTATATTGTGAAGATTTATTTTAATAAGAAAAAATGCCCCGTCGCTTAAGGCAAACGGATAGTTCGTTACAGCAAAGGGGAATTATTCTTGGTTTATTGAATAGTCGACAAATTTTAACGGGCATCATGCGTCTAAGAATGCAGGCTTTTATTGAAAATGAAGGATTTTATATTAATTATTAAACTATGATTTGATAGTAGTTTTTGTTATATGTGTTTCGTGTTTACTTTTAGTTAAATCGTTAAATCTAATGCTAATAATAATAAATATAAAAAGTAGAAAGAGATCTATTTTTTAAATTTAATTTCCATTTTTATCGTTAGAAAAAGAAAACGAATTTGGTAAGTTCAAAAACAGTTTTTTTTTTGATTGAAAAACTGACACTTTTATATTAATTCGATTTTTAGCGGTACTTGTGCCGGATTTTTTACATTTAAATCACAATTAATGGGTAATTATATACCAAATAACGTGTTTTTATCTTATCAATTACGACTCTTTTTAATTTCAATTAATTTCATTAATTCATAATAAAAATATATTACTTCTATTATCAATTCCTGTATATGAAGAAAAAGAACTGACTTGGAGCTGTTTTAAAGTCCTTGAAGTAAACCATAATTATATTTAAATTTATTATCTAATTCCATTATAAATAAATAAATAAGACCATTTGTTTGGTTTTATAAATACACATATATTTAAATTCATTAAAAATAAAAAATATATAATTCTTCTTTTTATATAACAGATTTTCAAATCAGTTTCTCGTATTCTCATAAGAATTCTTTCATTAACAAATTGGCTGTTTCAGAGAATATCTACGTGCCCGTAATAATATGGAAAATTTACCTGACTATTATAATACGTTCTTGGTTATTGCCAACATTTAAAGGGTGTCCAAAATTTCTAGGCTAGATCGCTTCGGGAGGTGGGCTTTTTCATTGACATTGGGTGTGCATTGCGATATGCAATTAGAAACAAAGATAGTACAAGTACAATGATCTCCCAAAATAATCGAGCTGCCCACAAAAATGCTTAAAAATATGTTTGAGTGGTTTTTTTATTAAATGCTGTTTTATGGTTAGTCATTACGAAATAAAAACATTTTTTGGAGCCCAGTGTATATTTTATAAATTACGAAGATATGTTACTATATTATGTTTACGCTTTTACTTGTTAAGCTTATATTCGATTGCATTTCTGTTTTATTTTCAGAAAATGCCACCTGAGAGAAAACACAATAACAGTTACGTTAAGTTTGGATCATCGCATTTCCCTTAGTAACTGTAATTTGTTTCAAAATTTCAATTAATGCACTCGATATATTTGACGTGAAGTTTTTTCCCAAAAAGGACTAGACAATTTATATTATGTATTATTATATTTACTATACCAATAATTAGAATATTTAGACTACACCAGTTGCGCATACATACACAGCATGCAATTTATCACAAAAACAGATTCGTAATAGTAAATTAGGTTAGTATAATTAGATTACCATTTTCCCCAATGAAGCTATAACATTCGTATTTAAACATCATACCAAGAACTATACTGACGAGGGTAAGTCGCGATATTTTAACAAACACAAAAATTTAAAACTGATTAATTTTTAGAATGAAGTAATACTCTCCTCGGTTCGTTGAAATATCTTTACATATAAATACCCATGCAATTAACATTAGGGCGCATATAAACTGAACACTCTTATCCACGGCAAAAAAATTGAACTTAAATCTACAAGACAGAATTAAAAAAAATCACAGTATCCCGTGCTAAAGTTTGATGTAATAACATAAATATGACAAACAGTACAACCGGTATAGCCAGTGGCGGATTAAGTTGCTTGGGGGCCCTGGACGGTAAAATCAAAATGGGTATTATATTTTATACCAATTTAAGGGACCTATATAATGAAAAATAATAAAACGATTGTAATTTAAAGTATTTTTTATTTACGTTTACGTTTTGTGTTTTCTTATTCTTTATCAACCGAATAATTGCGCGGGTTCGGTCTATCAAACTCCATAAGACGTATAGGCTTTATTTTACGACGAAATATTAAAGGAAATTTTGCGTTGGACTAATGTCAGCATTATGGACTTTTCAATAGAAATTTACAGATTGTTTTTAGGATTTGTATTACTATACTATACTTTTACACATTTGCAATACATTTCCCAAAAATTTCTGTTTTTTCTTTAAAAACGTGCTTATAACGAGCGGTCTCTCAGATCGCACGTCGATGAGTACGCAGCAAATATAGAGTGTTGATTGGGACAGGTTAAATTATAATCTTATTCGCCGAATTCGGACCTAACTCTATAATCATAATGTAAACAAAGCGGTAATGTATACAGAAACTTAATACACTATTTTAATTATGTGATAAACATATTTGTCTTATTTTGTTTTTCTTTATCTATTATTTTATGAAGAAAATATTTTTATATACGCCTCGGTCTCGGTGGGCCCCCCTGGGCCTGTGGGCCCTGGGCGGCCGCCCAGTCCGCCCACCGTTTAATCCGCCACTGGGTATAGCACACTAATTTATTTTATGCTCCTGCCCAACGGTAACGTTTTAGATAACAACTCCATAAAATTACAAAATGGACGTTAAAAGATAATACCGCACTGGGTGATTTGTAAGAAATTCCGTTTATAAATAACCTAAATTAAATTATTATAATCCCACAATATTATAACTAACGGTTTTATCAAATTATATCAACGCCACAGTAATAAAGTGTTTGTGAAGGAAAAAAAAATATGCTGCCAATTATTTTAACTCATTAAAGTTTTAGCGATATTATTAATTTAAACGCATTTTTTTTTGAAGAGACTGTCTCGATCACGGCTGAAGGCAACTTCCAAAATATGACAGACTGTAAAGTAAACCCAGCGATAAAATTTATTAGCACACGCAATAACGGAATATTCTGACCTGGTATTGGTGAGTATAGCCAGACCCCATCATCGTAATCCCCAGTAACATAAAACAGTCCGGGAGCATAAATACCTATCTTCTGCACAGCATAAAGTTACTTCCAGACAAACGAAACATCAACAGCAGCAAGACAGGACGTACGAAAGAACCATAGTATAACGATAAGCTATAATCAAGTAATACAATCGCAGAGATATAATCCGAAGAGAAATTCCAAGGAAAATCGGAGGAGCTAAAGATAAGGTAATGTAAGTAATTGTAATTTGATTAGATAACGTTGTTTTACCACTTTAGCTCTACGTGGTTTATTAACAAAATATGGTTAATTTTAGGTCTTGAGAACAGCGATTTATAATATCTCGGCAACGAAAGAAATTTAAAAATTACACAGGAAGTGAAGAAATCAAGATAGCTTACTCCTTTAGTGAAACAACATTTTTATATATCAACAATCCAATAACAATTGATACATCTGAACCAAATAATTACCTTATAAGGTGTAGAAATATTTTATATTCGAAAATTCTCTTGTAGAAATGATAATAACATCGATAGAACCAAAAAGAGAATTTTTCTAAAAATGCTTGCACTTTTCGCGAAATGGCTGCTCAAGAAAACCACACCTCAAGAAGATTTTACCAAACATTTTCCTCATCAAAACATTGATACCAATTAAAAATTATTATTAATTTTATTAAATACATAAATAAAAAGTTTACCTCGAGTAGGATTTGAGCCTACGACCTATACTTTGCTAGAGTACCGCGCCAACCAACTGCGCCATCAAGGTTCAAGCCCCAATCGATGTAAATTTTGTCTTTATGTATGATGGCGCAGCTGGTTAGCGCGGTACTCTAGCAAAGTTCAGGTCGTAGGTTCAAATCCTACTCGAAGTAAACTTTTTATTTATGTATCTAATAAAATTAATAATAATTTTTAATTACATATTTACCTTTGAACTTATTCGTTCATAACAAAACTTATAATAAATTGTAAGTTTTGTTGTTACAATTATTTACTAAAATCAGTTAACAGTAAAATTAACAAAAATAATCTATTTCTGTTAAAAAATTTAATTTAGTCAAGTTGCTTTGGTATATGTGAATCCTTGCGATATTGCAGGTTCACATTCCATTATATTAAGTAATTTGACTGTAATCTCATTATATTTAGAATTGACATCAGTTCTACATACATAAAGACAAAATTTACATCGATTGGGGTTTAAACCTTGATGGCGCAGTTGGTTAGCGCGGTACTCTAACAAACTACATGTCGTAGGTTCAAATCCTACTCGAGGTAAACTTTTTATTTATGTATTTAATAAAATTAATAATAATTTTTAGTTACATCTTATTCGTTCATAACAAAAACTCATAATACATTGATACCAAATTTGTGTTAAAACTTTATCAGCAAAATAAAGGGTTCTTTGATCAAAATATTGTTATTACAGTGGTAATTCAGCGGACGTAACAGAGAACTTGAAATAGGTGGTTTTGAAACCGACAAGAAAACCGTAGAAATCCTCTAGATGGCGGTACTATGTCCATTTTAATTTTCAAACAAAAGTGGTAATATAGCAAATATAGAAACAGAAAATTTATACTATCCAAGCAAGTAACGATTAAAACATTAAATATCAACTTTTAATTTGCAATCCAAAGATAATTTTTAATACAGTACCTATAGAAAATTAGTCGATACGAATGAGTCAAATATCGATTTCTGAACGTTACGAAGTATTAAATTGAAGCTTTTTTTATAGAATAACTTACTCACTTTTTTTTTTGTTTAAAGTTACGTGGTATATAAACTATTAGGAAAAATTTCAAACTGTTTTAATGCAAATACATAAGAATCCTTTGGTTAAATATGGGAACACAACATAGTCAAAGGCCCCGTTAAAATATATTAATTACGGGACTATTTGCTCTATAGTTACTGAAATAGTTATTTGTATTAGAAGGCCAGAAAATGGGTGTTTGCGAGTGGGAGTAAACTATTTTATGGCAGAATGACACATAAGATTTTTTGTGACGACGTCATTGTGTAACAGTCACCCTTTTGAAGTTAAACCGCGTATGTTAACGATTTGTACCTGTGATCAATTAAAGGAATATATATATATATATATATATATATATATATATATATATATATATATATATATATATATATATATATATATATATATATATATATATATATATATATATGTTTATAGATGTAATTTGTAGATTATAACGAAGTATTACGGACATAATAACGGATGCGGATGTGGTAACACAACTAGGCTTTGTGTTATGTCTAATTTCTATCAGTTCTGTCACTACAACCAATACCAACTGTAATTTAGTATTACTTTGCCACCCTAGACCCGAAAACGCATAGTTTTTTTGCGGTTTTATCTCTATTCCTACTTAGCTTTGTTTAGAATTTGCTCGAAATCTGTCCACCCTGTTCAAGGAAAAGAAAAAGGCAATGTCTTTTATTTCCTCCCCAAGTTAAGGATACGTGCGATCAGGATAGGATCGCAAAAAACGGGGTTTGGGTTCTGAGGGGTAAGTTACTACCTCAGCATTCGCCTAAATAGCCGCACATGATGTGCGTAACGGCAGTGATCATGACACTAGATGTGTATGAGGAAAACCCACTAAAAAAACCTCATGAAGAATAGACGATAATGGGAACCGAAAGTCAAATGCCCAAATACTAAGCTGATCGTCTTATCGCGGACCCGTCAGCTCGCTACCCTATACAACACACTAAGCTAAGAACAAGGAAAAATGGAAATTCGACTTATGTAAACAACATTCGCGTAAACGTCTTGTATACGTTTACACTTTAGGTTTCTAGTAATTTTCTCTGCATCGGAAACAAAGTGTCATTTAGTAAACATTATTGTTATTTGCAATCCAATTTATAGTTAAAAAAAAGAGTATAAATAAAATATATTTGGTTAAAGAACATTTTGACTTTGAACTGCGATGTTTATCATTTATGCGTTGTTTCTTATATTAATGTGCTGTGTAGTATGACTATGTTCATGTAAAAAAAATGTGATTTAGGGAGCAATAATTTAAAAAAAATATTTCCCTTCATTTTTCCGTTTCTTCTGCTACAATACTTCTCATCCCGTATAATAAATACAAATTGCATTTTTATTACGAGACTAATTGTATTAACCTACATACTAAAGGACAAATACAATTTTTTCTATGAACCAAGTATAAATTATTAAATTGCGCATAACGTTTTTATATTTATATATCGCTCAGTAATAAATAAGTTAGACGGCATAGTTAGAGTGAATAATCAAACCCAAAACCTTCCCCATACAAACCAATTTAATTTTAAAAATGTGAATTTAAATTTAAATTAATCAAAATGCGCGCATGTTTCGACCTGACAGGTCATCTACAGGCTATAACATATCGTTTATTATTATTGATTTATAACTTGTAACTACAAAATTAAAAATTCGAAATATTGAAAATCAACATGATTTGATATTTTAAAACTTGTCATGCTCATTTAATTTAAGTGCAGCTACGTATTTCAAAATCGTACACTACTCTAAATATTGAAAAATCGATGTAAATCGATATTTAAAAAAGCATGTTTACTGTTTTAAGGATATGAACTCTATAATCGTTTTATTATTTAAAGCTTCATATTAAAAGATACATGTGCACAATACATACCGTTTCTCTCACAAATCAGTAAAAAGAGCCTTGAAAAAGACTTTTTATGAAGACTAATCGACAATAAATACGAAGATAACCTGCCAATGCAAAATGCGTATGATAAATGTCAATTGTTTGCGTTTAGGAATGTACGGTCGGAGACTTCTTAATGGTAATTGGACGAACGTTTTACCGCTACAAATTTTTAAATTTAGTTCACGTATTTTCCGGGGTTTTTGTTTGCTTGGTAGAGCTATACATGTTTATCTTATTTTAAAAATAGTAGACTTTTGTTAATGTTGAGCACACCATTAAGGGAATTGTGAGGACTTTTTTATGGTTGAAAAATATTTTTTTGATTTTAAGTAGGTTTAATTTTATTCCTCTGTTGTAAACGTGTAGTATTCCAAAGTTACCGTTAGGGTTAAACCGATGACCAGTGGTAACAATGTGTTGAGCAAAGGAAGATTAGGTGTTAATGTTGTTATGTTTAATGCATTGAAAATGTTCACAAATGCGAGTTTTGAATTTCCTACCAGTTTGGTCAACGTAAGATGCTAAACATGATACACATTTTAGTTTATAGATAGCGGAACGTTCTAGATGGTAGATAATGTCTTCGTTTTGAACAATCATAGAGCCAATATCGGTTTTCCTTTAACACCCCCGTTTCAATGATTTCTGAATGGTTCGGTCCTTAAGTTTGATTTCCCTTATTCTACTGCCAACTCACTTAGTCTTGCAAACGATCATTATCAATTTTCCAATTACTCACGTTTCCAAATTAATATCATACGATATAGTTAATTTATTTCCTAGTATTCCATTTGATGACTGCTTCAATATTATCCTCTTAAACCTATTGGATAATTGTAACTACTACCAATTCCTCATCGCTTGATTGAAAACTTGCTTCAATAATAAGTATTATCAACAACGCACAGGTCTTCCTAAGGGAAATAACATATGTCCTCTATTTTCAAATTTAGCCATTTTGAAGGTAATAATTATGAACTTAAATACTGTTACTTAAATTCTCTACATAACAATATAAAATTTACAATAGAGACAAGATCAGACAATAAATTGAACTTCCTAGATCTGACGATCACCAGACATGACCAGTTCCTAGGTATTCGTACCTACAGGAAATCTACCACCACTGATGCTATAATACCTTTCTCTTTCTTTCTTCCTATGAAAAACAAATTAATTGCTTTCAGATTTATGTTTCATAGACTATACAACTTTAACTCAGAAATTAACATTTTATATATTTTATACACAAGAATAATGGATACAAATCCCACATTATCAAAAAACTCCAACTTAAAATTGCTAAAAAAACTTCAATTAAGCAGCCAAGCTGCATTATCTTTAGAGAATTCTGCTGACTCTTCCATCAAACATTACACATTACCATACATAGACCCGGATTCTTACAAATTTAAACATATTTTAGCCAAATTTTACATCCACATAAATGTTTCATCAAAACCGAATATTAGCTCAATGAGTGTTCAAAACAAAAACATTCTCGAACATCTAAAAGGTTCCGGTATCTAGAAACTAAAACGTGGATCATGTTTAGCATCTTACGTTGGCCAAACTGACAGGAAATTCAAAACTCGTATTTCTGAACATTTTCTATGTATTAAACATACCAACATTAACACCAAATCTTCCTTTGCTCAACACATTCTTACCACTTCCCATCAGTTTAACACTAATGATAACTTTGAAATACTACATGTTTGCAAAATAGGTATAAAATCTTTTCCAACCATAAAAACGATCCTCACAGTTTCCTCAACAGGGTTACTCAACATAAAAAATATTTATTCATATAGACTTTGTATATGATTTTCTTATACTAAAGTTCGCTACTTTACCGGCGGGTTTGCCATTGTCACATTCCGTAATTCATAAAATTTTTCTGATAATGGCTGCAGACATGGACATTGATACACGTGATTTTAACATCTGATTTATTCCTTCATTTTTCAACGAGGGTAGTCGAAATGGTCTTGATTTTCCAATTTTGATATGATTCATCAATGTTTAATTTTTGTTACTCAGTATCACATAAGCTGTTTACCATTTTGACAATTTATATAATAAATTTTACATTAGAATCTCTCTGTTTGAGAACTTAATTTAACCTACATTTTCTTATTGGACCCTGTTTAATTCAAGAGTGAGCTTTAGTTTACCTTTACAATTAACTATAGTACGTCCCATAGTATCAGAGAGCAATAAATCATCTTGAGAGGATCAGGTCAGTGGCGTACTTATTAAAGGCATATACTATAAGGGCTGTAAAATATAAATATCTACAATTTTTAATACACTGAAATCCCTACCGCAGGTCTATGAGTTGTCTGATCTTCAGGCTTAAGTCGAATTTAAAAGGGTCGTCTTTTGTTTGCCGTTTACTTGAACCGTCTTTACTTAACACAATATTTTGCAGGCGGCACATTTACAGCATCTTCGTTAAACTAGCCTAGTTTCAATTTGCTACTGATTTCTGTTTGCCGCTTCCATGCAAAAAACGACACTAATAATATGATTTATTACGCTCTGATATTCTGGGACGTATTTTAATATTAAATAATTTCCTATAAGTATTTACTGTATGGTTTTTAATTTAGACTTAACATAATATATTTCAGCTTCACTTAATTTAAGTTTAAACCCAATATTATATGCTTTGTTCTATTAGCTTACGACTTATGTAAGTATCGTAACCGGAATCCTTGCCATGTGGTTCTACCACTATTTGATTTTTAGCTAAATTTAATCCTGAAGATGACCTGTCAGTTCGAAACATGTCGCGTATTCTGAATAATGGACACTCAACCATTACACGGCATAGTTCAGCTGCAGACAAATAATACTGATAAAATCGTTCAAAATAATGAGAATTTGCAGATTTCAACGTTACACATTCATTGTGCGTGCGATTGCATAAAAAAATCGACTGCTACATAATGTACCTACTATTGTACAACTATGTACTACAAACTTAAGTGCAAACTTGAAATTAGAGACTGACAAATACAGATATGGTCGTGACAAGCACTTGATGTAGCATAATAAATTGCAATTGAGCAGAAACCAGTCGAATTTACGAGGATCAATTCACAAACTGACATTTTCCTAATGAAAAGACGTTCAATAGATTGAATTGATATCTGTAAAAATGGAAAAAATATATTTTCTGGTATATTAGTAACAATAAAAAAATTGAAATTGATTCCTTCCAAAACTATGAGTATTCGTTTAAGAACAACTTTAAAAAAAAATTGTATGCAAAAAATTAATAATATACATTTAATTAGATATGCACAAGCACTGCCGTTTCACGGTAGGCATGATATCATATCATATTACAAATAAAATTTAAAAGCATTTTAATCTTGTGCCGATCTCTATAAATAAGATACAGGAAATTATAACCACAAGAAAGACATAAAGATCAATATGCGGCAGAGAAAAGTAGAATTTATTTCCTTTCAAATGCTCTCCAATCTTACACGTTTTCGTAAATTTTTAAAGCAATAATGGGCCTTTCAGTGTGAGTTTGGAATGACTACTATTTCTATTTCTCAAATTTACTGAAAAAGCTTTCTTTCATTACGACTTTAACTCACACTAACAGACATCAATTAGAAAACCCAGAAAAAGCATTAAAGCCTTTAATTAATTGTAAGTAAAAAAAATATATAATTGTGCCATCTACACAAAATCCTGCAAATTACTCAGGTTTACATTAATGGTGTAAAGTGTATTATTTTAATCTAATATACCTAAGTTAAAAAAAGATGACAATAATAATTAAATCTAAATGCAGTTATTAAAACAAAGCAAGTGCTGATTCTTAAGTAGTGAGTTTCTTCCAAGGGTGCGGAAATGATTGATAGCCAAGAAATTGCTTGCTTTATTACAAGAAAAAGTTATTTTTCAATAAGAATTTAGATAAAAGATTAACCGTTTGTTCATTTAGGAAATCTGTTAATCAATCATTTTTATGGAATGGGCTCTCGTAACTGTTGTCATCAGGTGTTTTCTTAAAAATGATTAAACAATAATGGCTTTATTAGAAGCATCGGCTACTAATAATCCCACTTTTAAAAAATAGCAGAACTCAATAATTGACAATATTTTAAATCGTTGGTTGTAGTTATTATTTTTCTTATGTTTCTTATTTAAATAATCGTCCAATTAACAAAAATAGTAGTGCATCGACTTTTAGAACAAAAATACGCTTTGGCTATCTTTTTAAGTCCAAGCAAATGCTCCTTTATTAGCACATTACGTTCAAAGTGTGCTGTCAAGGATGTTTTAAACAACAAAGCGTTTTTGTTTAGTTAAAAAAATAGTTATTTGTATTACAGAGCCAGAAAATGGGTGTTTACGAGTACGAGTAAACTTTGCAGGCCGAGACGAAGTTTTGTGAGTACTCGCAAACCATTTTATGACAGAGTGATACACAAGATTTTTGTGCCGACGTCAACAGTTGTTATTAAAATCAATACTTTTTAAAATTAAATACCTGTTGAAATTAAGTTGGCAATACTGACAACTAGCAGTAACCAATGTAACCTAAAAAATACAATTGCGAAATTATTCATTACTCGAGTTTTGTAGGTACCTTACCAATTTGTTGACTAATATTTATAGATGTAATTTGTAGTTTATAAGGGACTAAAACGGGCATAATAACGGATGCGTTCACGTACACGGCACGCGATTAGGGTTTGTGTTATGTCAAATGTCGATTATGTCGAATATTCTATTACTATAACTAATACCAACTGTAATTTAGTATTATTTTTACCGGCATAGACCGGAAAACGCATAATTTCCGAACGCATTTGCCCTATTACAGAACGAAGGCACAAAAAAGACTATTTTTCTCCAAACACCTAAATCAGACGTTACGTTGTGGCAATACTTCGTACCAAGAGTGGTTGATTTCGATATTTTTTGGTATATCCATGGTAACTGTACAAAAAGTAACTTACCTTACTCGACAGCATCATGTCACTGGCATTCATCGGATGCCTTTATCTCAATAAGTATAATTTCAAAATTTTCGCATGTTCATCACAAACAACGTTTACAGTAATAAGCAATACAATTTCACTTTTTGTTTTCGTTTTAAGCAAGTGTAAGGTTATTTAAATGTTTTGAGTAATCATTTTCTATGAACACAAAATTAATCGACATTTGACGTCGCCCGTGGCGCCATCTAGCTTCACATTATTTCACCAACATCTGTCACGTTTGAATCACATTTATAGAGAGTAGTGAATATATGACTGAGAATTCACGTCACCATGGTAGCTTGTCGCATTGGCCGTTTATAAACTGTCAAATTTGAATTTTTGACCAATCGCGTGCTTGGAAAGTGCTTTGATATGACCAATCAAAATAAAATAAAACCACTATTCACCTTGGTGCTAAATAGTCGACTATTTTTATCAGCATGCTCAATTGTTATCAACAAAGAATCCACCCGAAAATTTCAATTTTTTAACATATAATAACTGTATTTTTAATTGTCAATAGAGAAATAGTGTAACATTGGTTGTTAGTATTAGTTGTTGTTTAATAAATAAGTATTTACTTATTATTCTATTAGTTCATACAATATCCTTTCTCTGTATTTTTCCTTATGCAACCGAGCTGGTAGCGTAGTGGTGAAACAACCTGCTTAGCATTCGGGAGGTAATGGGTCCGATTCCCGTTACCGTCTACCTTGTATGAGGTTTTTTCATGGTCACTGCGTATATGTACACTATGTGCGGCTAGTAGGCGAATGCTGGGGTAGTATTTTCCCCCTCAGAATCCGTTCCTTCCGATCCTATCCTGAACACACCCATCCTTAATCCCACCATGCATATATACGTAATGTATCTATGTGTGCTGGGAATCCATGATTGTGGCCGAAGGAGCTCGGAAAGCTCGCCTTACCCCTTGGCGAGGGAATGAAATATGTGGCCTTTTTCTTTTTTTTTCCTTATACACATAGAAATGTTCTTGGCTCAGGAAATAATCTTATTAAATATAACACGACCTCGATAAATTAGCTACTATTTTTATTGCTACTAAATTTCTCGTGTATTTAGATGCAATAAAAATAGTCGACTATTTATCGAGGTCTTGTTATATTACCGTCGAATAAACCGAACATTTATTATATGCCTTCACCATGTCAACGTTTCACTTTACAATAACATTATCGTAAGTCTCCTTAAATCATTGAAATGCACTTTCCATAATTGTAGATTTTAGAAAACAGCTTATAACGATCCATGATATTTTTCTATTAATAAATTCCTCAACTTCATATTTAAAATTCATCATAATGGAACATTGTTTGCGTTCTCGAATTCGCTTAGCAAATACTACTCGAGGTTCAATTTTAAGCTGGATATTTTTCTCATTTGTAAATTTACGCTGGTTGATTAAGGCAGTTTGACTCTAAGAATTAAACTTCTGCGCTGTCGTGGTTTTTTTAGTTTAACTCTTGGTCAAATCACCAAGCAGATAAGAAACAATCGGATGAAACTACAAGTTCTACACTTTACCAGACCATTCTAGCACTTTTGTTGAAATGGGGCACGGTCCCGCTTATGAGACAGTATTAAGTACCAAATCTGGCCCGAAAAGACGCACGACGGTGTATAAATATAGCGGTGAGTGTAAATCAATATAGTGTAAATACTTCACTTGCGCACGGTGGAAAGGCGGATATTGTTCAACACACATCGTCACTTAAGCGTAAGAAGGAAGATATTGCTGCTTCTAGTAGTAGCAAAGTGTCGTCTTTTTTTCGTAAGGACACATTTGGAAATGAAGAACAAGAGCTAGCTGCGATTGAATGTATTTAGTCCTACACACAACCTAATCCACAATCAGTCTTTTCGTTCTAAGGATTGCACTAGTAAGCCAATAAAAAGTTGCTCCCAACAAGAATTTGCATGTGCTAGAACCAAATCCAAATCGTGTGTACATTTTACAAAAAGAATGATTAAGATCCACACAAAATGATCTTGCAACGGTTAATTTTGCTATACCGAATGTTCAATTTACGGAGCATAAAAATTTGCTCCTATACTCATAAGATATTTTATGAAAGATAAGGGCATTCAAGAAAAACTTTTGGAAGTTCAAGCCCTTCCAAGTGAAACTTCAGACATTATATACGAATATATTATTAAAACGGTTGACAAATACGAATTAATAACAAAAGTAATGGTAATGTGCACTGACAACATAAATTAGAATTTTGGAGGAGGAGCAAGAGATGGCTAAAGTAACTTCTTTCATAAAGTTCAGCAGATACTTAAAAGACATTAGTTGGGTTAAACTGTATTGCTCATATCCTTCATAACTGTATTCAAAACATCAGCAGACTGCTGGCCCACTGACATCGAAGCCACTATTGTGAAAATCTATGTCTATTTATACATTTATACTCTTCTAGTTGAACAATTAAAAAATGTTGTCAGTTTGATAATGTTGAATACCAAAAACTGTTGGGATACAGTAAAACCAGATGGTTAGCGTTGTTACCTTTGAGAGAAAGAATATTAAAAATATTCAAACCGTTACAGAGTTACTTTCTATCAATGTCCCACATTGATCTTTAATAGTTTTAAAAAGAAGTTTGCTACGGTTTCTTTACTCACAACCTTCTGCATTTTATAGAGGTGTGCTGCAAATGGAATCTAAAAAATCTTCAATGGTTTAAAAAGTTCAAAGTATGCATTGTTCTATCAAATGTAAAACAACAATTAATACAACGGAAAAATGAAGCATTTTGCCAAATGAAGTTAACACTATGCTAGTAGCTTTGGCAAATGAAAGAGTTACCATGTTATGTACTTATATATTTATCCTATTTGGATAAATAGATGCAACACTTAGAAGATTCGAAAAGGCTTCGTTGAGTATTGCTAAAAAGGAACCTCTGTGGTTAAATGTTGGAAACATATTAGCCGTTTTTCAAAAACAACACCCTAATATTCATATAGATGATTCGAAACTTTTTGATGAAATTGTGTGTATTAAAAAATATACAAGTATTTAAAAGATAAAAGAGTGGAAAAAAAGTTTATGTTCCTACTCACAAGAAATGGGCCGGGTTTTTTAACCACTTCAAGAAAGGAGATATACCACACAACAACATATTAAAAATTTTAGAAATATGCACGTATTTACCGGGACCCAACCCGCTACGGAAAGGTTTTTTCTGATATGAAAAAACTAGCCTTACTGTAAGAACTTTAAAAGAAATGGAAAATATAACGTTACGCTCCCTAGGGGTTGAACTACCTACTAGGCTTGAGTGACTTCCCTTGCTTTACCTCTTTCTTGTCGGAACACCCTTGCTCCAACTTTTGATCTCTTCAGACTCCCAGCGACAGCTGAAAGACCTCTTCCTTTCCTCTCCCTCGTTCCCGGACGTGTGCCTTTAAAAGTACATACGTGTGTGACGATCCCGAGATGTCCAAGCTGGAAACGAATGAGCACCACTCGTCTCCGGGCCGTAACCATTGTCTATACTTGAGCGACTCTCGCAGGGCGTGGCTAGGTAACGTTATGCAGGCAGTGGCTGGTGGTCTGCGCTGAACCGCATGAACCGCGTGGAGGTACAACGCTAAAACGCTCCCCTAATCTCACAAGCATAGTGCTAGGTCTAGGACAAGTCAGCGCCTCCGACTCATCGCGGCCATCTCATTGCCGAGCCATCTCATCGCCGGCCAACTCATCGACGAGGCTGACCGAAAATACTGCAACAATCTCGCGTAAAGAATGGATTTATGATGTCGTAGTATTCACTCATTAACTTTTGTATTGTGCATCAAGGTATAAACACAATATAAAAATTCGACAGAAACAAAACGTTGTAGACTAAATTTTTTATTAAAATTAACAATTATTAGTAGTGGAACAGAACATAGAAGAAAATCCATCAATCCGTCAAATTTCTCATAGGCAGAGAGCATCACGATTACAATCTATAATTCATTAATGATTGATTAAAATGTTAGTGGATGTTAATGTGGGCTAAATATTCTTCATAGTCTATTAACTATTATTATCGATTTAAAGCTCATTATCAATTGATTAAGATTTAAGGAAATGTTATGTAAGTAGACATATCTTGTAAATTAATATTAACTATCTTAATGGATTCAACTTAGGATTAAAATTCCAAGATTACAATACTTACCTATGTTCATAGTATATTCAAAACATAGTATATTCAAAATTAAAAGTGAAGTAAATTGATAATCGGTATCGGTATTTATACAAGCAAGTAAAAGAGGGCAACAATTTCGTGGATTTTGTCGAAAACAAAATCGGCGATGAGTTGGCCAGCGATGAGATAGCTCTGGGATAATATGGCTCGGCGATCAGATGACCGCGAGGAGTCGGCGGCGGAGACTTGTCCCATTCAGTTCCTAGCGACTAACCTCGGGGCACCGGGCGCACCCCCGTTGTATTTAGCGTTACATACCAGCAGGGGGTCCAGGCAAGATGACCTTTATTTCCCCCATACTCGTGGGATCTTAATGGACACTATTGTTTTAGAAGCAGCGGAGAGTTCAGCGGTGGATCCTAAGGAAGACACCGCTATGCCAATGGAGGGGATCCAACCGCAGGGATCAGGCTTGCCAGCCTGTAGCTGGATTGTCAGACGTTGGTGTACTGGTTGTGGGGTTGTTAACCTGGAACTGCAGACAAAGAAAGTTCCGGGGCACAAAAGAGCTCCGGAAAGCATAAAAGATGAAGGCTGGGACTTGGACCAAAGACAAGCCAACCCAGAATAACAAAGTCGAAAAGGGGGAGGAAAAGAAGAGCGGGGGAGCTAAGAAACCTCGCTCAGACTCCTCTACTCCCGCTTCTCAGAAACAAACCTAACAACCCAGGAGCCATGTGCAGACTGCATCTTCCAGTGAGGGGCCAAAGGACTCATAATGGCTATTCCACTATATTAGAGGCAAGCGGATCTGATCATGAACAAACTGAGGGAGCTGGTAGTAGAGACACCATCCACTAGCGCAAGCCCTCCACAGTTTGAGGAAAGTAGATATACGGGAGGTATCATATGGATCACGTGTGCCAACGAAAATACCAAGAATTGGATAAAGCAGTCAGTGTAAAGTATGCATAAACTTTTGGAGGGATCAGACTTGACTGTTGTTGAGGATAAGGACCTCCCAAAACGACCTAAGGCACTGGTGTGGATACCAGACACATCAGAAAAAGGAACTGTCAGGTCCCGGCTTGAGCGTCAAAACCCAGGCCTTAAAACGGGAGACTGGCATAAGCTGAGCACCACACGGAGAAGGGTGGTCACCCTGGACTTCTCAATAGATGGGGCGTCTTATGGGCTTCTTGAACAGACTCGGTTCAAGGCCTATTATGGGCTAAGAACAGTGACATTTAAGCCTATACAGAGCGTCCCAGAAGATAATAAGTGTAGTACAGGTGAACCTCCAGCACAGTAAAGCAGATTCGGCTGCCTTATGCAAGTTGATGGAAGGCTATGATGTAGCCCTTATACAAGAACCCTGGATAAACAGAGATAAGATATCAGGCCTTGGAGCAATGGGTGGTGTGCTAACATACAGCAGAGATACTGATAGACCCAGAACCTTCATACTAACTAGAAAAGGAATAAACATATTACCGCTAATGAATTTTTGTGCACATGATCTAAGCTCACTTCAGATGGAGGGGGATCGAGAGAGTTAAAACTCGGATCAGCGTACCTCCATTGGATGACCGGAAGTTACCACCCCTAACTGAAGTGGAGGAACTGGGTAGTAGTTGCAAAGGCAACGAATCGCAATTACTCATCGGTTGTTACCCAAACTCCCACCAGATGGTATGGGGAAGCCAATACTAACCGTAGAGGTGAGTATCATATTGTTCACTATGGCATATTGAATAGGGGAAACACATCTACCTTTGTAACAAGGCGAAGGAAGGAGGTAATTGATATAACATTAGGTACTTCTCATGTAAATACGTTTGTTAAAAATTGTTATGTTTCTGATGAGGTGAGCTGTTCACAGATAACAGATACATATGTTTTGAAAGCGCCGGAATAAACCGCGCGGTAAAGTTATCGTAACCTTCGCAAAAAGATTTGGGAGACCTATAAGGTCGCAAAGTGGCGCGATTTCAGTTTTCGTAGACAATGTCCAAGACTTAGAGATAGCCGTGGAGCAACTAACAGACAATTCTCTCTATATAAGGAAACCTCTCCCTCAACCGTGATGGTCTCCAATAGGAAAGTTCCTTGGTGGATTTAAGAACTCAAGGAAATGAGGACCAACACTAGAAAAATACTGAATAGAGCAAACGTATCAGGTAACTGGGATCAGTATAAAATACCCCTAACTGAATACAACAAAGCACTGAGAACACGAAGGATTCCAGAATGTGCCCAGATCCATAAGATACTCTAGAAGGACACTCAGTGCTCAATAAGTAATCTGGTAAAAGACACCGGACAATATTTGAAGACTGGAAAAGACACCATGACCGAACTATTTCAGGTGCACTTTCCTGGCTCGGATGTAATACATCAATCACCGATTGACTGGCAACAGCAAGGGTCTAACGAACTTAGAAACAGAGCATCAAGGGCGGACTGGGTAATAGCCAGGAAAGTGATTACATTAAATAAAATCAAATGGGCGGTAAACTCATTTGACCCATATAAATCACAGGGAATGGATGAAATTATTTGAAGAATACTACAGAGGGGATCAGACCTTCTGTTTACAAGAATCTACAAGATTTTAAGAGCCACCCTGGCTATGACATACCTTCCGAGAATATGGAGACTAATCAGGGTGGTTTTTATACTCAAGCCTGGTCGGGCCAATTATTCTTAGGCAAAGGCTTATAGACCAATTAGTTTTATGTTTTTTGTACTCAAGGCAATGGAAAAACTGCTGGACAGGCATATCAGGAACAGTGTATTGGTAACCACTCTACCGATTACCAGTTTGCCTTCAGAGCACGCTTATTAAAAAATAGCGCTCCACCACTTGACAAGGAATCCTTCTGAGGACATTCCACGACATAGAAGTAGCCTTCAATAATACATCATTCAACTCTATTTCTACAGCCATGAGAAATCTAGGTCTGGAAGAAACGTGCTGCAGATGGATGCACTGCATGCTAAGAAGCAGGGCGGCAGTCCGGGTGGCCAGGGTGCCATAGAAGGGAGTTTTTATCTCCCCTACTGTGGAATCTTGTCATAAACGGGCTGCTTGTGGACCTCAGCAACGAAGGTTTTATCACCCCTAGGATACACGGATGACTTAGTCATCCTAGTAGAAGGGAGGTATACCAAAACAGTCAGAGAGCTCACGCAAATGGCCTTCAATGTAACAACTAGGTGGATAGAGAACGAAGGCCTAAAAGTCAGTTCCCAAAAAACCTCATTTTACCGTTTACGCAAAGAAGGAATCTAGAGGACGTAGCCCCTCTCCTTCTTGGTGGCGAAGTAATCAATACGTCGGGAGAGGTAAAGTATTTGGGAGTTTTAGACTCGAAGCTTATCTGGAACCAAGACATTGAGAGTATGGTGCACTGGCTACATACTAGGGTAGTCAGACCGGAAATAACCTATGCGACTTTGGCTTTACGAGGGCAATGAGAACTACGCCTACCACTGCAATGGAGACCTTATTGAACCTCCTTCCTCTTGATCTGGTGATTAGGGGAAGGCTAGATTGGGGCTACACAGATTTTAGAATTTACAGTACAATCTACGCACAGACTCAGAGCATATGAGGTTAATTGACAGTATTGGGGGGGCCATATTTGATATGAGAACGGACCATATGACGTTAAAACATCTCGTTGCTACACTTTCGAGACAATAATTCAGGATCGGACAGGGACACAAATTCCCTCCTGATAGTCTAATCTGGTACATAGACGGTTCCAAATTTTATCAGACAGCCAGATGGCCCTGAAAACTCTATCAAGCCTTAAGGCCTGGTCTAAGCTGGTCTGGGAATGTTACGAAGAACTCAATGGCTTAGCAGAGCGGAACACGGTAGTTCTGCTCTGGGTCCCTGGCCATTGTGGGATCGAAGGGAACGAAAAGGTAGATAAACTCGCAAGACACGGATCAGCGGGACTTTATTATGGCCCCGAACCTGAATTACGAGTACCAAGAAAGGCAATCAAATCCGCAGCTATATCAGCGAATGGACCCGCATCATCATCAAACATACTGGCTAAACAGACCAGGGTTAACACATAGCAAGGCATTTGTAAATGGACCTTGCACAAAAATAATCACAGAAGTGCTCACGCTAAGCAGGCCACAGCTTAGGAGCCTTACGCGCCTCCTGACACAGACATGCACCTGTTAAGGACCACTTAAAGAAGATTAAGAAATTTGATAGAGACCCCACATATAGATTCTGCGGTGAGGAACCAGAAACAGCTACACACTAGGGAGAACACAATAAGCTTTATAGGCTGCAGTGTCTCCGGAACTAGTTATGTAGACGGACCCGAATAGAAAAAACGTTTCGCTCGCAATTTTATTAACTATATACTTTTAAAAACCGAAATAAAATATAGAATTAAATAGATTTTTTTAATTTTTTTGACACTATTTCATTATGACATGGGGCGCCATAAACAGCCACTATATTTGTCACTTAGATTAGGGAACACAAAAAACTTTGTATCTAATTTAATAGAAATTTCTGCCTCTCCTTCTCCTTACTGAGGAGTATTTTGTATCCCTCAAAATCTTCGGGTGATGCGTCCATGTCCCGTATTTACTTTTTACATAAATGGTCACCTTATGTTTGTTAAAATCTGACGTTACATAGCTAATTTGGTTGAATTTCATCGGTGATTTGATGCCGCTTTAACAAAGTCATTTGTATCATACATCACATTATCATATTAAACCCTGAAACAATTTAATAATACAATTAAACCTATTAGACGTACCGTCAATGATCTATTAGTTCTAATGTTGGTAGAGCTTTTCTTCCTACTATAAATAACGTTCCTAGATGTAAAGAATATATTAAATGTAGATTGAATGAACCATAGGAATCTGCCGTAGCTGATTACGTGTTAAATAATTTAAAATTTAACATTCAATTCGATAATATGAAAATTGTATCAAGGAAAACTTATTATTATGTCTAAGTGTTTTCCTAGACGTCGAAATAAATGCTTTAGCAATTAAGTATGTTAAGTTATCATATTGATTTACCATATATAGTTAAAACTAAGATAAGATTAAATAAACACGTTTTCAACTTCAACGTATAATAACGCTTACGTCCTTAAATCGTAACGGAAAATTATTTCTTTGTTGATTTTGTTACGATTTAACTAGATATTTAATTGGTGTGTTAAGTTTTCACCAGTGAATACTTTTACCACTTTCAAATTATAGTTTTTCAACACTTTGGAATTCCACTATAATTTGGTTGAATTTTGTTTTTTGATTGTGATATTTTTCATTGTTAGTATTCGTCCGATAGAGGGTGTTCTGATTTGTTATTTGCAAGGCGGTTTAATAACACTTAATCTATGGAAGGTCTAGGGACTCTTTACTAAATTAATATTCCGTAATAAGATTGCGTAGTTGGCTTTTCAAATACGTTCCCTAACTATAATAGCAGGCTTATAGGTATTTGCGTTTTCAAATCTCATACATGTATTTGCCATCTTAATTAATTTTCTTAACCCTCTCTTTCCCACTGATGCCAATTGCCATCATATTATTTAGGCGCGAAGATAAAGGTTAAAATTTCGGTCAAGTACGCATACGCATAGTTGTCGGTGAGCTTGGGATACGGAACGTGCTAGACAGTTTGAATAACCGCGTTGCATGAGGCATGGAAGTGTACGCAGTGCATGACTAATTGTAAGTTAATCTTTATCAATTTTGTACCAATATTTTTACGGTAAGCGTCGCAAATATAACCACCAAAAATTTTACTACACTTGTATGACCTTTCTTTCATGTTCTAATACTGTTACAATAAAGGTTATGTTTATAAATCTGTATGATGTCAAGTGGCATCAATGGGAATTTTTAGCATGTAATGATATTTTATTTCTCTGTGAATAATAGTTCATATTACTTCATGCTACTAATAAGTTTTACGCACATAGGAAAAGAAATATATTTTTTCTGTATTCTTTGTATATAGATGGCTCGAGTCGGTTTAACGAAAGAAGAACGTCACTTGCTCTTGCTGATGGAAGGAGATTTATCAGACGTCGATATTGCCGGAAACGAAGATGTTTTAGACGACGAAGGAGAAGAATCGATAAATAATGAAGAAGTACAGTTTGACTCGGTTTTACATGAAACATCACATATTGGCATTGAAGCTGTTCAGATTGAAGAAAATGATGTGGGGTTTGAAAGTGATGACGATGCTATTCCATTGGCAGCATATGAGTAAGGAAAGTAATCCTATTGATACACCCGAATGGATGAAGAATATTACAGTGGATGCAACATATAATACGGTTTTCACAGTTCCTGAATCTATTGATACTCCGTTCAGTTACTTCAAAGAATTTATTGACAACGACATTATTTTAAATCTGGTCGATCAAATGAATTAATACTCGATGCAAAATCACGGTGTTTCCGTGAATACGACTTATTCTGAAATATGCAATTATTTGAGTATTCATGTTCTAAGTGGAATTGTACATATGCCTAGTTCTCGAATGTACTGGGCACAAGAAACAAGATATGCACCAATTGCCAACGTTATGTCCAGGAATCGTTTCGAGGAATTACGATCAAATTTGCACATCAATGACAATACTCAAATAAAACACCGAGACGATGAAAACTATGACAAGATCTTCAAGGTGCGCCCTTTTGTTGACGTTTTGAAGAGAAACTTCACGACGATTGAACATCAAGAGTTCAATTCTGTTGATGAGATTATAGTTCCTTCCTTAAAACAATATATTAAGAACAAACCCCATAAGTGGGGCATAAAGATGTTTGCGCGTGCTGGAGTAAGTGGGATTATTTATGAATTCGAAGTTTACGTCGGCAAAGGTAGATCTCAGACATCTTCTCTTGGATTCAGTGGAGATATAGTTTTGACATTAATCGAGAACCTTCCGGTTGACCAAAATTTTAAATTATTTGCAGATAACTTGTTTACATCCTACAAGCTGTTTGTAAAACTCAAATGTTTGGGTATTCAATCAGTTGGTCCAGCAAGAGTAAATAGGCTAAAGTGATATGTACCAAAAACTGATAAAGTTTTGAAAAGAGAAGGAAGAGGCTCTTATGACTTCCGTGCTGACACTAACCACAATATATTTTCATTGACATGGTATGATAACAAATCCGTAACAATGCTTTCTACATACAAAAGTGTAGAACCGATTGAAATGGTGCGAAGGTGGTCACAAAAGGATAAAAAGCATATTGAGATTACACGACCTAAAATAATAAAAGAATACAACACAAACATGGGCTGGGTTGATCTAAACGACATGCTAGTATATTTATATAGAACCAGAATGGGAATAAAACGATTCTATTTCCGAATATTTTATCACCTCTTGGACATATATATGCATAGTAAATGCATGACTGGTTTATCGTCGCAACTGCAAAATGAAAAATATTACGAATTATAAGGAGCTTATAGTTTTTAGAAGCGAGATCGGAAAGGTGTTGTTAGACTGCAAATATTAGAGAAAACGTGGACGCCCATCTTCAAGAGAGGAAACTCCTATTTATAAAAAAACGCTCCGTAGTGCCAAAACCAATCGAGGATGTAAGCTATAGTAGCATTGAACATTAACCCGTGCACATTGAGCCAAAAATGAGGTGCCGCCAATGTAAATCATCCACCAGAATGGCGTGCGACAAATGTAAAATGCCCTTGTGCATAACAATAATTGTTATATTCTGTTTCATAAGAAATACGTTGTATCTATATTTTTAAAAATTTTGTTCGCAATGATGCCATATGAAATCTAGTTCTTTTTTTTGTTAAACAATTTTATAAAAATTGTTGTTAATATTTCCTAAACTATGTTACATTGTAAGATTCAAGATTTAATAAAAAAAATTTTTTTTAATCGAAATTTTAATTTGGGAAGGAAAGGGTTAAACTATTAGGGTAAATGCAGGGAATGACGGCCCTGGAGGTAATTGCGGCCTCCTTATTTTTGCGTTAGAAAAGTTAGTACTGACGTTATTTCTCTTTGTATCCCTTCCATACAACCTGCTAGCCGTGTGGATTCGAACTGAACAGTCATACTCTAACCGTTGAGCTGTGATGACGCATTTTGTATTTTGCAAGCAGTTCTTATAGTGTAGTGTAAATTTCAACGACCTATAAAAGTACGTATCCGTGCTTTTTCAAAACTCTGATTATTCCAGTAGATAGTAAATTTATTGTAGTTGATATGTTCGTTCTCTAGTTTTTGATTTTGTTTTTCAATTTACGATAATTTGCGATGACTGCCTGTAGGGTAATGGCGGCCATCGATAGAGAGGAAATCGCGGCCGAACCGCGATTATCCCTTAGGGGCATATTAACTTTCTTGTTTTGTTGCAGATGTCAAATAAGTATACACGAAAAACAGTCAACGCTGCATGGAGTACTGAGGATTTAAAGGCTGCTTGAAAAGCTATCCAGAATAATGAAAGAAGTCTACGAGAAGTGTCGAGGGCATTTAACATCCCTAGAAGTACACTTCAAACTAGAATTAAGAAACAAAATTCTTCAGGTCCAGCGATGGGACTTAATCCAATTTTAAACGTCGTGAACGAAAAAGCATTGGCCCATCAGGTTATTAAGCTGTCAAAATTATTTTATGGTTTATCAGCTCAAGAAATAAAAAGATGTGCATTTGAATTTGCTGGGAAAAATAAATTAAAACATAATTTTTCCGAAAATAAGAAAGAAGCAGGAAAGGCTTGGCTGACGGGATTTCTTAAAGAAACCCAACAGTTGCAATCAGAAAGCCGAAGGCAACAAGTATTCATCGGATTTCGGATTCTAATAAGGAAGAGGTATCATTGTTTTTTTTCCAATTTAAACAAACTGCTAGAAAAATTTTAATTTCCACCCACAAAGATTTTTAATGCAGACGAAACCGGCATAACTACGGTACAGGTTCCAGGTAAAATACTTGCAGGAAAAGAACAAAAGAGAGTGGGGTTTATAACAAGTGGAGAAAAAGGGAAAACAACTACCGTGATGTGTTGTATTAGCGCCGCAGGTCTTTATGTTGCTCCTATGCTTATCTATGCATGAAAGAGAATGAACCCACAGCTCAAACGAAATGGACCACCAGGAGCAATGTATACATGTTCTGATAATGGTTGGATCACTGAAAATTTATTCATAGAGTGGCTTCAGCACTTTCAAAATTCAGTCAAATGTTCAAATGAAGACCCAGTGCTGCTTGTAATTGACAACCACAGTACTCATTGCACTTTGAACGCATATACATTTTGCCGGGATAATGGAATTCATATATTGACAATTCCTCCTCATACTTCACATCGCGTACAGTCTTTAGATGTTTCCTTTTATTCGTCGCTAAAAGTTGCGTACAACGTTGAGCGCAGTAATTATCTAATATCCCATATTGGAGAGAAAATTTCAACAAATGAAATTGCTGAACTATTTAATAAAGCATTCGCTCGAGTGGCAACTCATGAAAAGGCAATCAAAGGCTTTCAAGCCACTGGAATATTTCCAGTTGATCCTGAAATTTTCACAAATGATGATTATTTCCCTGCTGAAGCTTTACACACCGTACACAAATAAATGACACAGAAAATAAAAATGAAAACTCACAAAACAGAAACCAAGAGTTTTGTGATAAAGAAAATTCAGAAGGACAGATTACTTTTGAAACTGAAACAGTCGCTACAATACCTCGTGAAAATGAGATTACACCTCCTGGGAATATTTTAAGAAATGTAAATAGCAACATTATTGAAACTATTACAATGGTTCACAGAGAAAATGAAATGACCCCTACTCCTTTGAAAGCTATTGAAAACACTGTTGCTCAAAACAGAGTAAACGAACTACAAGTATCATTTGATGAATTGTTGCCTTTACCTGGAACCTCCAAAATATCAGAAGGCACGAAAAAAGTAGCCCCAAAAAAGCAACATTCAGAAATTTTTACCTCAACACCTATGTTCAATTCTCTGATTAAAGAGAATGATTATTTGGGGTTTTAATGTGAGGGATACTCGTATCAATTGTAGACTAGACCTCACAACCCTGTTGAGTAATTGAACAAAATGAGATTCATTCAAAGACTGATTTATTTGGTATTATTTACACTTTATATACAGATTTTAACCTTACGTATTTTATTGTTTGACCCAGTTACTAGGTCATGTTTATTCATTTCAGGGCCTTTTTGTGCTTACTAGTTATAATGTACATAGTATGTGTGTGTATTTTCAACCTTGCACATTTTTGTATCAGCATAATAATTAACCTGCTTTATATTTATTCTACTTACTAATCGTTTTATATATTTTTTAACTGTTATGTCTTAATTCTAATTATTTCTCAACCTATTACTAAAATTGTTAAAATAATTATATTTCTCAACTTATTACTCTTATTACTAAAACTTTGTTACAAATACCCTGTTTAATCTGTGCAAGATTAAACAACCTATAAAAACCCTGTTAGAAGAAAAAGAAACAAAAAAACAAGACAGAATTAAGAAAAAAAAGGACAAGCAATATACAAAAGCAGAAAAGAACATGCTTAAAGAAGGATTATCCGAATTCTCTCAAAGGGAAAAACGGAGCAGGACATATAAACCGACAGTAGTTGTAGCTGAACTTTTTACGTCATTTTTCTCTGTTGATGATGATTCGGATAAAGATATGAATGAAGATCTATGCATTATTTGTGGTGAGTTCGGCAAAAACAGAGAACTGTGGATACGTTGCACACTGTGTGGGGGATGGGCCCATAAATCATGTACAAGCCATACAAGTGGACTTTTTACATGCGACTTTTGTAAATATTCTGAGTAGGAAATACCGGCCCTGACGCCATTACCCTACTTGAAGGAGGTAATGGTGGCCATCATGCATCTTTTATTTTGTTGAATATCGTTTTTATTTTTACATTTTATTTTAATTTTTTAATAAAATGTGGTTAAGTTGAGCTTTCTCTTCAATTTAATACATGTCCCATTCTTTAAAATTAATTAATAATTATGAAATTAATAAAAATCCTTAGGGAGCCGCCATTCCCTGCCTTTACCCTATCGGTTACTGAGGACCATAAGTGTAACTGTTATTAAAACGTTTATATTTTTATGAAAATTTAATAAAAACTACACAATTACATACCAGATAAGTACTTCAATTATGAGTCATAATTATGAAATTATCACTTATAATTGAATTGCTTATCTTTTGGGCATGTGATCGTCATTTTACGCTTTGAAGTTATTGAGTTTATTATTTGCGAACGTATTTTAAACAAGATGTATTTATATGAAAGTAAGTTTACACTTTTATACAAATTCGTGTCGTTTACGAACAATAAATACAAGCACTTCAAAGTGTAAATAGCGATCCATGCATGTAACAAACACTTCTTAAAAGCATAACCTAATAGGTATAATCATTGAGTAAAACTCAACGGTATAATTTAACAAATTTTCGGTAACTAAATATCATACTTATTAAAAGCAAACATACAGGTAATGAAATGTTTGTTCAAACTTTAGAAACATTAAATGTAAACAAGAAAGTTTAATTATTTAATATGTGGTGTATTGCGATTTTGAGAACGAAATCCTCTAGATTGTTTCCAACTCGAAACAGAAATACCAAAAGTCGGTAACGTTATTACCACTCTATCTAAAACTGTACTGTTTCTTAAACGCAATCAAGGGAAGCTTACAAAACAGACTATTAAACTAATGAAATCCATATGGTTTACAAATAAACGCTTGTTGATATTGTAATGGATTTGGTAGATTTTCGATTTAAAGCTGGGTAGAATCAATATTAAATGTGTTTAGAAATAATTTAAAATTGATAAGGCAAACAAATATATACCTTTTGTAAATATAAAAGGAGGAAACCGATAATTAAATAAAGATGTTTGTTAGGCTAATAAAAACACTGATTTTCAATTACGATAGTAAATATTGGTGGAATTGCAAAGCTTCAGATAATAGAGTGGGTTATCGTTCCGGCGACTATACCCTTTAGTTCTCCTCGGAACTGAGAACAAAATAAAGTTTCCGAAGCGGATAAGGTTTACCACAAGAACATAGCAACTAAATTTAGTTGGATACATCTAAGCTCCTATTATATAATAAAGATGGAGATATGCTATACGTTAAAGTTTTAACATGAATAATAATAAAAAGGTCTGCGGCACTGTAACTGTATAATCTAGATTTTACTATATCACAGACATTTACATACTACTATTTTAATCACCACAATTATTTACTGCCACTTTATGTTAATTGTTGATATTTTGTTTGCCCAAGAATAAACACTTAGTTTGAGTACTTACACACCAAAGCTCACTTCAAGGGCTTTATGAGCGCATATGTTATATAGCAAATAGCAAGTTGAAGTTTGCGTATTTCGTAATAAGAAACGGTAAATTGAGTTTACACTCATTCCATATAATTTAGTAAATGTTTGTTTTTGAGTACTCAATTAGGAATTTACAATCTCAAACACCCCGAACTCACATTACACCAAGATTCGTGAAATCTTATTTAGATATGGACAATGGGTGTCAAAATTTACGATATTGCTTACGATTTCAGATGCACGAGTTTAATATACAAGCTTACCCTTAAGTGAAAATGTATCGAGTAACATATAAACCCTGGACTATTTTAGGCGTAATAAAATTACACCGATGGTGTTTTCTGCTTGAATGTTATAACGAAGTAAACTGAAAGAACAATTTTCAAGAGAAAAGTTTTTTCTGCGATATAAAAAAAAACGTGTAAATAAAAAAAATATTATTCAATTTAGGTCAAAAAATGTATTAAATTTTGTTTAAAATTAATGTTTGTTTCATAAAAGTTTATTACCATAAAATGGTTTATAAAAGTTTCCAGAACGTTTTAATAAAGCTGGAAATGGTTCATAACAACCGAAGTTCAAGGCATTTGTATTCTGCATTATTCGTGAATTATTTTATTAAAATCTCAATTGGTTTCTAATCCTTATTTATTTGATGTTTAACGTGAATTTTTTACTACTGTGTTTATTTACACTAACACTTTAATTAAACTAATACTTTTTAAACAAGTCAAAATAATAGCTATTCTGGCAAGGTTTTCGCGTTTGTGTAAAACTAATGAGACCACCCAAACATCATCAAAATTATATCCACATGTCTATCATTTAAATTATAAGTGTTTGTTTAGATTAAATTATTAGTGAATTGTTTTAGATAAAGCTATGATAATACACTAAATTGTTAACATATAAAACAAAATATCTCCAAGAATGCAATTAATTATTATGTCCGTTGAAATAGAAATAGTATATAGACTTACTCGCAAGTAAATCTACGTTTAACATACGACAGTTACAAATTACTATTCTAATCTTGATTTATTTAGTATTCCTATAGTAATTTTGCAAACTGCAGAAACGATTTGTAAATAGACGTATAGGTATAGATTAATAATTATTGGAATAAATTATCATCACCCGTTCTTATCATACAGGGTGATTCATTAAGGGTGGCGACCAGCCGCATCTAGTAAGCCGTATGTCCTATAATTTGGGGAAAAAAATCTTATAACAAAATCCGCCCTAAAAGAAAGATTAAAAATGTTTTTGAGTCCATAGTTTTCCGTTAGGTCTATCACTTACAAAATATAATTGCATGTTTTACAAAATATTCCCTAATTTAGGTTGGCAAAAATATCAATTTTAGAAACTACTGTCCTTATTCTACAACTTTTGTTGAAGTCATTTTTCTGTATCACCTATTCTGAAGTGGTGGGGGAAGTTTTCTTTCGTTGACATAAAAAAACTGTAACTTCCATATGCCTGGATCGATTTTCACAAACTGTCATATGTCCATTATTCGATCAAGATTTGCCGATAGTTTTCGAAATTATAAATTATATATTTTTAGGTAGCGGGTTGCGAAAATTTTATTATTGTAATAAATGTTTGTCAAATCGCCATTACTAACGGTACACACTGCAACCAAAGACGTCTTTGTTTGGTACTTGAAAACTCGAGACCTAAATGTAGGGTTTATTACGGACGAATGCATATTTTTAAAATTAAGATGTGCAATAATTAATATGAAACTGTCCAACGTAAACTAATCTTTCTTGATTTTTTTTCATCACTTTTCAAAGACGGGGGTTGATTTTCGGGAGTAGACTTGGTTAGTGAAAACCAGAGGGAAAGCAGTTGCTGTTGAAATTTTGATTGAGCCGGGCACTTTGATTGGTTTTAATTAGAAACTCCCATTGTAAACAGTTTGTCTTTAAAAATATTTCGTGCGTGTATATTTTCTTTTGAATTAGCCAACACTAATTTGTCTTTTCTTTCAGGTGTTAGGTTTCATTTGCTAAGAAGAATACAAGCTTGCATTCATAAGGAAGGAGGACATTTTGAACAATATGTATTAAAATAATTACTATTTTGTTTTTGATTCCTTCAATATCTCTTTAATAATGTGCCTAATAGTTAACTGCGTTATTTTTTTGTAAAATAAAACAAAATTTGATTTTTATTGAATAATGTGGTCGTTTATGTTAATTCAAAATATGTCAAAAACGGGTGCCGAATCGAAAAAATACTAAGTATGATTTTATTTGCAGAATTAAATGTTGAATCCATCAAAAAAATATTTCTTCAAAAAAAGCAGGGGGTGTGTTTTTTTTACTTAAACTGATTAACTTAAAATATTCTACGCCACTGGATGGAGTCAGTTGACTCAAACTCACCTGATAAATTATATTTAATTAGAGATTTAGGTGTACCATATCTCAGTGTAATATCTTTTGTAATTTTTGAGGAATCTTAAAAAAATATTAAAAAAAGTATTTTTGAATCAACCTGTATCTCGATTAGGAAGCATTTTCGGAAAAGCATTTATGATCATTTTTGTCTTATTTTGAATCATAGAATCTCCAGTTTTCGTTTGTCGGTGAGTTTAAAATACACTATGTAACCACAAATTATGGGGACATCCTTTCTCAAGCTTTACCTGCCTATCACGCTTTAACAGGCAGTGATTATACCACATCATTTGCTCGAAAAGGTAAAATAAAGCTTTTAAAATTATTAAGAAAGATCTAAATATTGCTAAAAATTTTGCTTCTTGCGGCCATTCCCAGGACATATCGAAAGAGCAAATTCAAGGCGTGGAAAAATTTGTATGCTGGATGTGTGGTAGGCATAATGATAATAGTGTGAATGAAGCAAGGTTAAATTTATTTCTTAGGAACTATGGTGGTACTGTCTCCCAAGGAAGAAATCCAATTGATAAAGTTAAAAATTTTGATGGGAGCTCGATGCCACCTTGTTGAAAAGCACTAATAAATAAAATCAAAAGGGTTAATCAAGTTTGCGCCATCTGGAATTATGCAACAGAGGCTAATCCACATTTTTTAAATCCTGAAGAACATGGTTGGCTTTTAGTCGATGGAAGATATCAACTGGAATGATTTATTGGACCTCAAACCCCATCTACACTTGATGAGATTTGAGAAATCCCAGCTCCGGACATAGATGAGGATGAAGTATTTTACCATGCAAGTAGTGATGAAGATGAATAGTACATTAAAATTGTATTTTCATTTTCTTATTGATAATATTATTTATTCATTTATATTGCTTGCTACATAGATTTGTTTGTGAGTTTTATTTTTGCTTTTATTTTTTGTACAGTGCATCCCATTTTGGTTGAGACAGTCAGATATCTCGGTTGTTGTTGAAGATAGAACCTTGCGGTTTCCGCGGCCCTGTGCCACTTTATAGTGAAACTCAAGATGGCCTGAACGGATTTTGCCTAACTTCTTTCGTTTATAAATTACAGGGTGTTTTTGAAAATCCACACTGTTTGAATCCCCTCCATATCTAAGAAGTTTCTCAGCGATAATGTCAAATTGAAAACTTGTCCCATAGAGAATTTTACGTAGAATCCAGGGGCGCACTCAATTTTTTTTTCGGGGTATCGTTATGGAGATACGACTCAAACTTATGTATTTATTATCTCATTAAATTACTTATTTTTTTTCCTTCGAAATGATATATAATATATAAACATGAAGTTTTAAAAAATGCTCCAAAATTACTAAAACATTGAATTTTAATAGAGTGCCATGGATTTCAAAGTTTTACTACAGGGATTATTATTTGTGATTTTTTTATAGTAGGTCATGGATGCTACAAACACTGTTGTTGATTTTTGGAGCATTGTTTTATCAAGTGACTGTGGAGAAATCAACACATCTGCTGTCATGATGATAAATTTTGATGGGTTTTATTGTGTTTGTGTTTGGCGATTTTGTTAATTTGTGAAATTTTATAATGCCTGAAAGATTTTTTCAGAACAACGAAAAGTATGATATACAATGTTTCAATCAATGCCATGAAAATGTTGACGAAGCATTAGAATTATATTTAAACAGGTAAACTAGTAATTTACAATAAGACATTATATGACATATTGTTTTTAAAACGTTAGATATCCAGAGAGGAGTGAACCTAGTCGAGCAACGATATTTCGACTAAAGAATAATCTACTAAATTATGGTGCGTATTCTAAACCCCGACCCAAGACGTATAACAAGGAAAATAATGAAGTGGATGAAATAAATGTCTTAGCCAGCGTCCGTGTCTCTCCTCAGACTTCTTGTACGAAGTTAGAAAATGACACTGGCGTTCCCCGGTCACGGGTACAAAGGATTTAAAAAAAAACAGAAATTGAAACCCTACAAAATGAATATTGTCCAGCATTTATACCCTGGTGATGCAGCGAGGCGTGTGAATTTCTGTAATTGGTTTTTGAACCAAACTCGAAGGGACAATAATTTTGCGAGTAAAGTCATATAGTCAGACGAAGCCCATATAAGCAGTGCCGGTTTATTTAACAGGCAAAATACAAGGCACTGGTATGATGAAAACCAACACCTAATTTTTGAGCAACAACAAAAGGGTCGATTTGGTTTTAATGTAGCTTGTTTCTTATTGGGGACATCAATAAAATACCGAATTTTTGAATGGGCTCTCAACGCAAATAGGTACTTGGCAATTTTAGAAGAAGTAATACCAGAATTCCTGGAGAATGTTCCCCTCGCCTATCTTAATGCCATTTACTTCCAACAAGACGGTGCCCCTGCCCACAATTCGAGGTTGATTGTGCCGTTTTTAGAAGAAATTTTCCAGGACTATTGGATTGGAACAAATGGACCGATTAGGTGGCCTGCAAGGTCACCTGATTTGTCAGTGTTGGACTTTTTTTGTGGGGTTTTTTGAAAAATAAAATATACGGTAAGAGGCACAATAATATTGAAGAACTTCGTGCAACAACAGAGGCAGTTTTCCAAAATTTACAAAATCGTCCTTTCATAATTTTAAATGCATTACGACGGATTAAGAAATTCTGTCAATTGTGTGTTAGGGAAAATGGACATCAATTTGAACAATTCAATGAATAAGTTACCGAATAATTTCGAAATGAAATAGTATGAGTAAATGTTTAATTAGTTGCTTATTCTACATTATGAACTTTTTATTACTATTTATTTGTTGCTATTAGTTACCTACGTTTTGTGTTTTGTTAGTGAATTAGTGTTAGTATTATTCTTGTTTCTTTCATGGAAAAATCACAAGCAGTATTTTTTCAATTTGAACTTTTTTTTTGTATGAAAAATCCATACCCTACTATTAAAAATCAATGTTTTAGTGATTTTGGAGCATTTTTGAAGAATTTATGTTTATATATTATATATCATTTTGAAGGAAAAAAAATAAGGAATTTAATGAGGTGATAAAATACAGGGTGTTCCATTGAAAAAATCATAAGTTTGAGTCGTATCTCCATAACATACCCCGAAAAAAAAATTGGGATAAGTTTTCAATTTGACATTATCGCTGAGAAACTTCGTAGATATGGAGGTGGTCCAAAAAGTGTGAATTTGAAAAACGCCCTGTAACTTATGAACGAACGAAGTTAGGAAAAATCCGTTCAGGACATTTTGCGTTTCACAAAAAAGTGGCACAGGACCGCGAAAACCCCAGGTTCTATCTTCAACAACAACTGAGATATCTGGCTGTCTCAACCAAAATGGGATGCACTGTACAACTAGATATTAAGGTTAATTGTAAAGCTTACTAAAAATGATAACTGTTTAGTTTCATTTAGCAAATATGAATTTTTTGTTTTTATTGGGGTAAATATTCAATAAGTTTAATATCAATAGTTTGTTTTTTACATAAATTTTCGGGTTAAGGAATTCTATACTCCCGAGGACGTTTTAAATAATTATATTACGCGTAGCTTTATTACATTTATAGCAATCAATTTAGGCCCGTCTGTCCTTCGAATGCGACCGTTTGTCGAGGTTTTCTTTATATGTCTTCATTACTTACACAATAATAAATATTCTCTCTAAAAAATGGAAGGTAACCTGTGAGGGAGTTGACGGCGTCGTTTTTTGACATTGTATTATAGCGTTTATTTTAAAAATCTTAATCTTTAATTAGGAAAAGTTACAAGTAATTATCAATTATACGAAATGTAGTAATCTTTAATCCAAATAAGTACTCTTTTTAAGGTAAAATTTGCAGTTGGAATCAAGACATTTTTTTTTAGTTATCAACTTTAAGCCCGTCTGCGGTTTGAATGCGACCGTCTGCCAAAGTTTTCTTTTTTAACTTTGTTTAGTAACATATTTAATAATATTTTTACGCAAAAATAACGACGCAAGCGGCAGCGCCTAGGATTTCAACTTAGTTAAGATCTTAGGCCATTTTCACAAAAAGAATATGTTGGTAATACTTGGGTAGTTATGAGCGATTTTAAATAAAAAAAAATTGAAATGTAATAAAGCGACCACTCACGCCTGGCAGGCGGACGGTTTTAAAATTGCAACTTAAACTAGTACCGACATATCAATGTAAACCTTTGGTAACTTATGAGTTATGAGGTATTGTTTTGACTGCCAGCTCTCGAACTATTTGTTTACGCTCCGTTATCTGGGGAATGTTTCTTGATTGTACTTGCCCTTTTGTATACATTTTTTTATACTGCTCTTTTAATTACAATAATTACGTTCACTAAATTAAAAGCACGTTGAGTTTATTTCGAAAAATTTTTAAGTTGCCGTAATTAAAGATATCCTTGAAAAATGTAAAGTAAACTTTTTTTTTTATGAATATTAAGAGACGTTCAAATAAATTATAGGAACTTTAAAAGATTCGATCACGTTTTGTTTATTCTTGTTGTGACGAGTGTTGATCAGTTATCATTTTACGTTAAAGTTTACACCGAAGATGTACAATGAATTTTGAGTAGAAGTAGAATTTTCTAATGAGCGTCTTGCCCGTAACAGTGCTAATAATTATTACACATATTACCGTTTAAAATAAATGTGGTAAAAGAAAGTTTGAGGTATTGCCAAATTCTCACATTTTCTAACTCAATTTAAGCCGCTTGTTACATGTAAAATTCTGACGAAAATATTAACGTAATAACTTTATTGCTGAAATGAAAGTGGATCAAAATATGTATACAACTTAATCACTTGAGTAGTTAGAGACTATTTTTTGTTAATCAGCTCAATAATTAAACATGACGTTAAGATTCCTTAATTACTTATAATTAATGAATACAACTTTGATAAGCGATTGATTATAAGATGGGTACGCATAATTAAAAATGATTTACAATATGCTATCTAACGAAGAATAATCTTATATTTTACACTCACTTGTAGTCTTTTACACAAGAACAAATCAATCAACTAAACATATAAGAACATTTTTCTTTATTAAAAAACGTATAAGAACACTACGCTGTGTTATTCTACGCATATTTTCTCATAGTAAAGTAATTCTTTCTCTTTTTATGGTACAACAAATGACAATTTTTACAAGAATTGAGATGACAAAAACTTACACCAATACGAAATTCTAGATGTAACCTTTCCAAGCCATGTTTTATAACGAAAAAAAGTTTGTACTACATATTTTATTATATCTCAACATAATTGTATGTTTGTTAGTATCACCTGCGAAAGCACATTTAACGTGCGGTTTAAGAAACTTTCAAGAGATATTTTCATGAATTAAAGATAAGTGAAAGTACAAGTTTGGGAATGATAAGGTTGACATATTTTTATAATTTTCAGGAAAGTACTTTACTAAATGCCAACCATCTAAGTGACAACGTAATGTAACACAAACCCAAGCTGTTTTGGATTTTACTACTTTTAATTGTAGTAATTTTTTTTAATAAAGTCTGGTTCAAAAAAACGATAAAGAAAAAGAACATATAGAATAAAATAAACTGAAAATTGCAATAAAACATATGCGAGGCAACAAACACTTTCAATTTTAAACCTTTTGTTTTCACATTTATTTACACTGAAAACTTCAGAGTTAAATACGGTTTTCAGACATTACGTATACATAATAAACGAAGAAAAGTACAGCCTAACTTTTTTCAGAAATGCTATCTTAAAATAAACTGGCGCAAAAAAGTTTTTGTTTAAAGATCCTCTCTGCATTTTTAAACAAAATCGTTAGTAGACTGAGAAGTAGTACGGCCAACGGTAGTGTTAGACGTATATTTACATACATTTTCAATCTTTGTATAAAGGTAGGTATGTATAATTACTATGAATCAAATGTTTGAATTGTACATACATTGACGTTGAAATTCAATTTTGAAGCCGGGTTCTACTGTTGCTCTTTTCAATAAGAAAAAAAATTGGATATTTTTACTCACCAAACGCTACTAGGCAAAACTTTATAAACGCAATATACTCTCGCAAATTGCTACGTAAAAAACATAACATAAGAAAATAATATAACGTATAGGAAAGGTTTTTTTTTTTTCATAAAAAGGTTTAATTTAAAGTAGATAGATAAACACGTCGGTTTCTCAAAATTATACGCATTTAAAAAAAATTTTTTAAAAAAATTTGCTTTATTATATCTTTAATTTTTTACTTTCATCAATTTCTGTTATTTTACGATTAGCTTGTCACGTGGCCGTGATTTTATTAAATATTCCGAAATTATAACTTATTTGTTAATACCGTACATCTGAAATGTAGTAAACATTCAAGCTATTGAAAATAATAACATTAATAACACATAAATGTTTGTAAAGTTTTTAGATTGTAATGTTTTTTTGTTGTCTTTTACGTATTTGAAAAGAAGTTGAAATTTTTACAATAGAAATCGCAATTTTGGTGAATTTCGTTAAATACAATTAGAGATTGCATCATGGAAAATTATATTGAGTATAAAATTATTACGTTTTGTATGGTACATCTTTTATGAATTTAATTGTATTCGCCTGACTGTCAACTTTTCTTTTCGATAAGATTTTTTGGTTTCAAACAAAGAGTTTAGATTTTATATACGTTATTTTAAATATTACAAAGGACCTTTTGGGAACGCAGTTTTAAATTAAAATGTAAGGGGATAGAAGTGAAGATGATCTGAACGATGCCTAAGTCAGTCTAGTCCACGACGTAGTTCAGGGCTCTCCCCCGCACACACGAAGTTTTGTTAGTTTAGTGGTAGTGAACTATTTACGCCCATTTTGGGAGGCTTAGTGAAGCATACCGTTGGAAGTCTTTCTGTTGCCCTTAATTTGGGGAATAATTTAGTGGCTTCGTTCCTCCCGAACTGCTTTGTGTGTACAGCTGACGCGATAACAAATAATTCGCTGTAATTAAAAAAGCTTTTCGTTCTTTTAAAATAATAAGTGTTAGGCAGAATTTAATTCTACGGAAGTATAAATATTAGTGTAACGTACAACTGATTGTAATATCAATCAAAACGCAACTTGAAAGAGAAGCATTCACGAGGAAAAATCGAGCGTAGTTTTAACTTTGATTATATTGCCGACGCTGCCGCCGATGTCATCCTCTGGTTTCCCCAGGTATCTGTATAACAAAGGGGCCGTTCAAAAGCTAAGGTAGACATTTTGTGCATATTTTTTTACTGTGGTTAAAAAAGTTTAATAAATAATCGTTCAATGATTCCACTCTCATGTTTGATGTGGTTTGATGTAGGATATAAATAAACCTTTAGTCTCTCATCCAATTGTATATTCAATAAAATGTTAATGCTGACATGTTTCGGTCATAATATGGAAAGATGACCATTATCAAAGCTTACAAATTCTACAAAAACACATCTAACAATTTACCTAAATAATTATCTGTGAGCCATGAAGTCACTTCACACAGATAACGTCAATATTCCAATACTTAATATTAGTTTTGTAAAGGTTAAAACTCTTCTAAACAATACTTTCAAACAAGAAAACGTGGTAAAATATTGGAGATTAAACTTAATAATTAGGTGTAAGCAACGTCAAGATGGTACTGCATTCGCCAAAATTCGGGGGCAATCGGTTACGACCTCGTTCAACACTGTTACTCCCATGTCCTTTATATGTTTATGTATTTCTAGGTTTTCGTAATTAATTAAGTTTCTGTATCTGTTTGAGCAGTATAGAATGTCTGTGTCAGTATTGAGGTTAAAATTATATTTTGACTCTAAAATGTATGTAGCAAAGTTAAATTTATTGTTAAGTACATTCTTAGTTTTTATCGCTCTTAAGTGTTCACTCACCCTTACCCTCACGTTACGGTTAGTCATGCTTATGTATATAGCATTACAATCCTGGCATTTCAATCTATAAATCGCTGATTTATCTATTTTATTTATGGTGTCTTTATTGTTGCCGATAGCATTGGTAAGGTTGTTAATTACTTTATGAGCAATGTTGTATTTACAGGTTTTAAATACTGTGTGGATTGATTCAGAAATATTGTTGAGGTATGGAATAGAGCCTAAAAATATGACATCTTCTGCTTCTGTGGGTATTAATAAACCGGTATTACTCAATATTGATCATTTATTCTGTTTTTTTGTTAATATTTTGTTACCTATTTTTTCATGATAACCATTACTCTCGGCAACTTTTTTTTTACGAAAACCTAGAAATACATAAACATATAAAGGACATGGGAGTAACAGTGTTGACCGATTGCCTCCGAATTTTGGAGAATGCAGTACCATCTTGACGTTGCTTACACCTAATTATTAAGTTTAACCTCCAATATTTTACCACGTTTTCTTGTTTGAAAGAATTGTTTAGAAGAGTTTTAACCTTTACAAAACTAATATTAAGTATTGGAATATTGACGTTATCTGTGTGAGGTGGCTTCATGGCTCACAGATAATTATTTAGGTAAATTGTTAGATGTGATATAGAGAAAATTTACATGTTGTGTAAAATTGTTGTGTTTTTTGTAGAATTTGTAAGCTTTGATAATGGTCATCTTTCCGTATTATGATCGAAACATATGTCAGCATTAACATTTTATTGAATATACAATTGGATGAGAGACTAAAGGTTCATTTATATCCTAGAAAGTTTATAAATTTTTGTGTGTATTTTATTATTTTGTTGTATATATGTTAAACACGTTGTCTTTGGAAATTAACTTCTTAGTTTTTTTTTATCGTTAAGTTTTAATACAAGCGTATTCATCCGTGTCATGATCCAAATTTATTTAAGTGTTGTTTTCCTATTTGTTATGCTGTCAAATTGTATTAACATTGTATGTGACGAATGCGGTATAAGAAGGAGGCAATTGATTAGTTAAAACCATTTGTTATTTTGGCACATGAATCAGATTTACAATCATTTTCGTAAAGGCCCCTACTGAAACTAGCTAGTATCGCCGCATTTGAAGTATACAAGGTGATTTTAATTTGATAATACATATCTTTAGGTTAATGTACTGTCAGGTTGCGTTGACGCACCCTGTATGTAGGATGTTATAATGACGTGTATTACGTGTTTTGAGTGCGAGGGTATTGAGTTTGAACGAAAAAAAAAATTTTTTTTGTGTATATGCATAATGCATGTGGGTGTATGATACGCCACTGGAAATTTAGGAGAAATATAATTCAGTATGTAGATACGTGTATTTGAATGTTATAGAGACTTTGGTGTTGGAATAAATAGATTCTGATGAATGTAAATGTGAAGAGAAATTTGTCGATGGGACGATAATGTTTGCTACTGTGTTGCTACTGTTTTGCTACCGTAAAGAATGGAATGTTTGAGGATAAATGAGTGATCTTTGCCAGAAGATGTGAGTGTATAAGTGTAGAATGTTTTAGAAAATATGTAGAGAAAGATTTGGTATGTTATCTGTTAGTTATAGAAAGTTCTCGTAATGTTGTGCAATTTGTTTTGAGAATACGTGTATGTATATGGGATTTGAGACCTTAGACTGTACTTATTTTTGCAAATGTTGCGGAAGGAGATCGAGCGCATGTGGGAGATAAGCGTTGAAAGTTGTGTAATGGTCCAGAGTGGCTACTGAATGAATGTGATGGCGAGAAATGGTTTCTTCATGAAGTAATTGGAAAATTTGTAAGTAAAAACAAATATGGCGATGTATTGTAGTTATGAGCGTGGTTGTACAGATGGTAGTAACAGTCGGGACTATGAAATTTTGAATGAATACTATTGGTGAATATAGCGCGGAAGGAAGACATGTTTAAAGATGGATGGCTGAAGGTATAAATAGGAAAGTCAGAGATTGACGAGTAAGTTAGTTGGTTAGTAAAAGGGTTGTTGGTGAGAGACGCGCGCGAGGTGTAGGGTGACTTAGAATGGGTTAAGTTGGAGTTGTATTTGTGAATAATATAGAAGGCAGTCATTGTTTAAACAACTGCGTAACCCGAAAGGGGATGAATCGTATAAGACATTCATAAATAAAACAATTAATAAAATTGAGATTGAAGATAAAATTAGTTTGTTTATTTTCAAGAAAGTAAAAAGTGCATAAGCAGATTTATAAAAGATAACAGTTATTACGTCAGAGTGTTAAGTGCGGCGCGTGTTCTTGTACCGATATTTAGTTAAAAATTATTTATGGGACCACCTTTAAGTAACCGAAATTTTTGGTAGTAAATTAAGCCAATGTTAAGATAATTTTATGACATTAAAAGTTTATTTGTGTAAGGAAGGACTAAACTTTCCTAAAGGTTGCTAGAAATTTTAAGAGGCAACCAAACGTGTACAGATTATTACGTGTTATTGGACTATTTGTGATTATAGAAAGGAATAAGTGTTTGTGAAATTGTGAAGCACTGGTTATGTGGCTTCATGCAATTTAAGGATTACAAATGGACTACAAATAATTGATTTACGGAAGAAAGAAGAAAGAAAAGCGTAGGATAAATGGACAATTTTAAGTAAGGATTATATTTAAGTACTTTGAAAATTTAGTAAAGCACGATTATCTTTTTGTTCAGTTCATTTGCGTAATGTTGGGTAATTATTAATTAGTTTAGAAGCGAAAGGATAATCGTTCTCGAATTATGTTGTTTTGGGTTGTATAGTAGTAAGAGTTTTTGCAGAAAGTTATATTGACAGTGACGTGTGGTTTTGATTTTCAACCACGCTGTTGTGGTATATGTAAATATATTTGTGTTTGTTTCTTTGTCATTTGTTTATTATTTTATGCAGGGCAATATATATTTATCGTTATCTTTTATTTTGTTGTTTATTTAGCCAGGTATGAGACATATTTGTGACGATTACTTAATTGGTGACCTAGTAGTTTGTGGCAAGTTAAAATGTAAACTTTGCATATTTTGGATTTTTAAGATTAATGAACAACCTGAAAGGTTATATTTGCCAGGTTGATTGCAAAAATTTTCATGTTAGTTTCATTAGCGCCGTACACTAATGACGGATCAGCTGTTAATTGAAATTTCATTAAGTATAACAAAAAGTTGGAGTTTTGAGAATTTACACATATTTACGAATGTCAATACGATTCAGAAGTATTATAAAAATCAAATTAAATTTAAAAGATATCGTTCATGTTAGGAATTTTAAAAATTAATTACCGATCATTGATGAAGAATATTTTATTCATTAATACGTAGAAAATATAACTATTGGTTACGTGAATGCAGTTGAAATTGAGTGATAAATTTTATTTTGGAAGTTTTGGTATACGAGGTGTATTCAAAAAGTTTTTAATAACCTGGTAGTACTGAATATATTTGAGTTTGAGTTGAATTGTTTTGGGACGAGTGTTTGTTTTAGAACCCTCGTATAAGAGTTTACTGAGTAAGCACAATCCTACTTTCCACAATCAAGTAGGGTTAATTAACATCCAGCTTAAGACAATTATTTTAGCAAAGTTTCGATTGTGGTGGCGCCTAGAGACATATTTTTCCCGGACTGAGCTGTTTGAATTTAGGTGTAAGGTGTTTGAGCGTAGTAATCATTCATTTTACTTATTATTTCGACCACGCCCATCTCCCTGTTAGCTGGCTTGGCAACCCGCTTACATTCGTAAGCATACACGACGCCTAGTGCGGTTTGGACGTGTAACAGTACGAAATGTAAACCCATTTATTATACAGCATATTTACGCACATTTTAAGTTTGTTCTTTTATGAGATTGAATAATTGAATTAACGTCAATACTGTTTGTGTTTATATGAGGTACAGTAATTACGTTCGAAAGCTAAATGATTATTGAATTATAAGGTAACTTTTAAAGGTTGATTAGTTAATGTATCATATTGTTTTCTGAATTTGAGCATATTTGATGGCGAATTGATTTAAATACGACTGGTTGTAAACAGAATTAAAGTGATTTCTTTTTTTTTTGAAGTGAAATTTCATTGAAAATCACACTTATTAAGTAAAGTACAGTAACATAATTCAGCTGTTTTGGCACATGCTATTTTTCGAGTAGTCGCAAATTTTTTTGGTGATTTTTCTAGCAATTAACATACCGATTGTAGCCACCGTAGTGCCTGAGTTTGGCAAACACGTAAGCCAATTTGTTTTATTTGTTACGGCGAAGCTGTATATTTTCCCGAATTTAGGAATTACACCTCGATTTTGTCGTTTATTAAACTTTAGGATTCTATACATTTTTGGTCGTGTTTGTTTAGTTTTGTTGTAACGTATTTTTCGCTTTAAATTATATGCTTAATCACTGTTTTGATATTTAACACAATAATTTTGGCGCTAAGTTTATCGGCAAGTTTAATGAGTTTTTAGTTTTATTTTCAAAATTTTGCGGCTTTTATATAAAGCTTAAGATTTTGTTGAAGTTTAGGTGAACTTTGCGTAAATATTTCTGGAGTAGAATTTTTAGGTTTATTTTTGAGTGAACAATATAGTTTCCTGTTAGGCCGTTATAATATCTAGTTCATGACGTTTTCCCCCCTTTTTTTACATTTTTGTCCGATTATGACGTTTTTGGAGTTGGAGTTGATGAGTAAACTTTTGCAGCATTAAGTAAGAACCCCGCCCACACCAATGAGCTAGGGCGTGCGCGCAAACTGCCTGTATGGACTTGATTCTCTAATGAGTATTTGGCCTGTAACAAGCTTACAGACAAATGGAAACCTAGTAGATTAAAACCTATAAGAAAGCTCACTTGCGAGATTTGAAATTTGAATTAAACATTTGTAGCTTTTATAATGGAAACTTAAATTTTGGTAACTGATGAAAGACGAAAAACATCTACTAATCACGGCGCTGAAAAAAAAGAACATTAAATTGTTTTTCGTATTATGAATTTCTCCCAAATTACTATAGAATTTTGCTACAAATTTTAGCTCTAAAATTTAAAATAATTTTAAGTAAATGAATATAATTAATAATTTACTACCAATCCCGGCACACATTGCCTCACTCTTCACAGGTATCCACAACGGCCAATTTTTTTCATAAGAAAAGTAGATAACGCAAAAACACTCCCGATACCCAAAATCCCGTGTATACTAAATTTCATAGAAAATGGTTCACACCCTTGCTGGTATATCCATACGCCTTCCATAGCTATTTATTAAATAAAATAATAAATAAACCAAAACCCCCTTTCCCATCTTTTCAAACAAAAAACAGACAACCGAAAAGCCAAACAGGCGTACGAACAAAAACTTGACCAACGTTTCATCGTAATCGGACGAACGATTTACGAATGTATAAAAAACAAACACACATACAATCATTTTTACATACAGAGATTTTACAAATGGGGTTTGATTTCTTCTTTTGAGAAATATTAACCGCCCTTTGGCCGTTCGTCTAGCCGTTTGTGGGTTCCTGTAAACCTCCTAAACAACATAGGATATAAAATTCTTGTTCAGAGAATCAAATTATTTCTCCAATTTTGTCAAAAAGAGCGAACGGCTAACTTTGCGTTCTTACTACGTTGCCTCTACAACAGTTAAAATACTTCTTCTCACTGAATATGTACCTAAGCAAAAAAAAAAATTAAACCTAAGACCTCGAGGCTCGTGCATTTTTGGGTATAAATAAGTGACCATGAAAATCTTTATATATGAAGCGATTTCATTGAGACAAACCGTTTCATTAAGGAAAAGTGTAGTCATTTGGTAAAGTATAACCAAGCCACGTTTCTGCATTAAGTAGCTGAGAGCCTCCTTGTCTTAAATAGTACTTCAATTCACGTTTTAACTCAATACGTAGATAGGTGTGGTTCATTGAAATAATTTTCACCAATGACGGATAAACCACACAAAAAGGTGTAATAGATATATTTGCCTATTGATTATAACTCTCCTCAATATTTCGACACAAGAGAATCATTTAACAGAACAAAAATATAATGCACTGAGCGTTACACTAGCTCAAACAATATGAAACTAGGTAAACCGCAAATTTAATAAATTAGTAATAACTCAATTCTGCTGACTAGCGGCTTCTGTATAGTATTCGTTGGATAATAAGCACGGTCGGCCGAGTTCTCTGGGTGAATCGAAACCGGTGGTTGCAAAAATATCATTATACTGAAACGGGCGTCCTAGTGGGCTCAAACCGAATTTACGGGATATAGAAGTTTATTTAAGCATTTGCGTCACAGTCGTGTCTACTGGAACGGTTAAATATAATATAAAATATGTAACGTTTTATATTATTCTTTCTTTAAAAGGATTGTTTTGAATCTTACCAGCAGGTATGAAAATAGTGTTGCCTTTATAATTGGCTCAAGCTTTATTCAAAAATAAAACCGATAATTTAATTTTAAACTTAACGTTTACTATATACATGGTTAAAACTGCTCTTAATTACCGTCCATACGGACTTAACTGAGAAACTTAACTTAACTTAACATGTACGTGATGTTACAGGTGTTTTGGTATTAACCGTGTTTCTACTTCGTGAAACGGATTTAGTTTCACCTATATTACAATTGAGAAAACATTGGTATTTACTAAAGAATTGAATTGACATTAACGGCGTAAATTGATTAGGTGTCTTGCTTAATAAATAATTAATCAGAATGGATTACTGGATCTTTCACATTTTCGCGGGCGGTATTAAACACGAACTACAGACAGTGTGAACACTTTACAAGCGTTTACAAAGCGGATCTTTAATAAAAATAAAGAGGAGTCTAAAAAGTAGGTATTGATACTTTTAGGAAACAGGAAATCACTTTACGTTCACATAAAGGAGTTACTTCAGGACTGAAGATTGCAGTAATGCTAGATTAAATACATTCCGGTAACAAAAAATTAATTATCAATCAGGTAAAGTCTTAAGCAAACACTTACATTTAAGTCTTTCAGTGGAGGAGAGAGGGGAGGGGGTAAACAATAAACACAGACTTAAAAAAATTTTTAATAATGGAAGAGTGGGATAAAAATTGATTATTACTTAATACTAATATTAATAATTAAGAAAAATGATCACCTAATAAATAGTCAGTGAGGATACCTAATGTAAAGAATGTTAACTATTTACTTTATTGTAATGTCGAAAATGTTTAAAGTTAGTAAAATGACACGAATGTTAAATCTGTCTAAAATGTCGAAATAACTAAAATGATGCAAATTATCCAATATATCGAAAATATCAAAAATGTCGAAAATAAGACAGTTAAAAATGACTGAAATGGTGTAAATGCAAAAATGTTGAAATTGCACAAATTTTCTGAAATGTCGAAAAAAGTGGTAAATCAGAAAAATATTGAAATGACGCAGGGCAAACATAACCAAACTAGCGAAAATGTTGAAAAAGACAAAATTGTGGAAAATGAGAATGTTAATAATATCGAATACGCCAAAAAAAAAAAAATCAAAAATGTAAAAAATACAAAAAAGTATTATCGGTATAATCGAAAATTGGCACCGCTTCAGTGTTACACGCATTATTAAATTATTTTATCAAAAACCTTGCTTATGAATTAAATTCATTGTACTTGGAAACAATTAATGTAGTAGCTGGCTTGACGCAGCATATATATATATATATATATATATATATATATATATATATATATATATATATATATATATATATATATATACAGGTCGCACAATTAAAGATGATTCGGGTCGCGCAAATACGTCATTGCGTTCGGGAACAATCGTCAAGTGTAACCGCTTAAAATCACTTACCAGGGCGGCGTAATTAATCGTTGGTACATGTACAAAATCACATTTAAACTGTTGTTATTTTATTAATTTAATAATTTATATACATTCCTAATCTGTTTAAAAACATTCTAATTTCATTAACTTAAATGTAAAATTTCCATAAGTATTAAGAAAATTTGTTAATAATTATGTTTGTATACGTATAATGACGAAATATACACTTGAAACAATTTACCTGCGACGCTACTGAACTTCTCGAATTGCCGCGAGTAGAATATTTGAAAACGGACGAATGCGCATCTGACCTCCAAATCATCTTTAGTTGTGCGACCTGTATATATATATATATATATATATATATACAGGTATGGAAAAAATCCTGGCAGAATTGGTCCACTTATTGAATTGAACAAATGCAAAAAATATTCAGACCATATTTTTAATAATTTCGTACAGTTGTTCAAATACAGATTTACAAAAAATGAGAATTGGCTCATATGGAAGCCTCTGCACAGTAAGCTTCTTTTCTTTTTTCAAAATTATAACTGTAAAAATTTCAAATCGATAATTTGGCGAATTTTTATAATCGTATTATTATTAATAGAGCTCTGTTTATACATAGATTTGTATACCAAAGAATAATTTTAAATTATAGCTTGAATTACTTGGCTATAATTAAAAATTATTATTAATTTTATTAAATACATAAATAAAAAGTTTACCTCGAGCAGGATTTGAACCAACGACCTGTACTTTGCTAGAATACCGCACTAACCAACTGCGCCACCAAGGTTCAAGCCCCAATCGATGTAAATTTTGTCTTTATGTATATAGAACGGATGTCAATTCTAAATATAATGAGATTACAATCAAATTACTTATATTAATGGAATGTGAGCCTGCAATATCGCAAGGATTCGCACATACCAAAGCCACTTGACTAATATTAAATTATTATAAGTTTTTTGTTATGAACGAATAAATTCAAAGGTAAATATGTAATTAAAAATTATTATTAATTTTATTAAATACATAAACAAAAAGTTTACCTCGAGTAGGATTTGAACCAACGACCTGTACTTTGCTAGAGTATCGCGCTAACCAACTGCGCCACCAAGGTTCAAGCCCCAATCGATGTAAATTTTGTCTTTATGTATGTAGAACGGATGTCAATTCTAAATACAATGGCTATAATTTTCTTAGTTTTTTAAGATCTACAATGATAAAGCTGGTGGTAAGTCTTTAATATAACAATTTCTGGTGGTGGCGTTGGGGATCGGGAAGTAGCTTCTAAGGTTTTTCAAATCGCCCTGTCTGTTTCGTCTACTTCTGATAATTCCTTTCCTTTTCGAGCACAAGTGGAACGGCCCCGGTAGTGAATTTCTAGCTTGTGATGATACTGATGATCCGTCCTCTTAACTTTGTTGACTTGAAGCTGATCGCATTATATGTATTTTTTGCCTCGTTTATCGCCACTTTTCTTTTTAAGGGAAGTTACGATAGTCTCGAATAGGTTTCCATTTGTCATTGCCGGCTTTGCATGCAAATAATTTATTTTTTATTGTGCAAATATACACAAAATATGTGAAGGATAACAATGTAAAAACAATACTTTTCATTATTTACAAATACATCGCTAGGGAAATACATTTATGGATCTACATTATACCTATAGGTTAGATATCTCAACTAAAAGTGAAAGTGTTCGAACGGTCTGTCGACAGTTATGGAATCATTTAAGAGAGGAATATCTGCCCACTCCTTCCCAAGAAGATTGGTTGAATATTGCAGAAAATTTTCAAAGAATGTCAAATTTTCCACATTATATTGGAGCTGTAGATGATAAACATTCCTGCACGGTGACTCTATGAACTTGAATTATAAACACTATTTTTCTATAGTTGAGGCAGTGGCAGATTCTGATTATGAGTTTATTTATGTAGACATATGAGCCTATGGAAAGGATTGTGATTCTTCAGTTTTTCAATAAACTGTATTTTGGACAAAAATGAAAAATGGTACGCTGAATATTCCTGATACAACTGTTTTACTACGAACAGATATAAATTTGCCGTTTGTATTGGTTGAAGATGAGGCATTTGCATTAAGTGAAAATTTGTTACGACCGTTTGGAAGACAAAATCTTAGTGTGACAAAAAGGGTCTTCAATTATCGTTTGACACGAGTCCGAAGGTTTGTAGAATGTGCTTTTGGTATATTGAGCAAATTTCCCATAGAACTTTAAATGTTTCTAAACCATTTGCAAAAGATATTGCAAAAGCTGCCGTAATTTTACATAATGTGGTTCGTTAGAAATGGCTTTCGTTCTAATGACATGTATATTGCTGCATATACAAGAGGGTTACAAAACCTATTTCAAGGTAGATCGGTCAGAGGTGGACGACATGCTAATGAGATAAGAAATGAATTTACAAATTATTTTATCCAGCAGCCTCTTTGCTTTGGCAAATAACGAAAATATAGTTTTCTTATTTATCATGTACATCATTATTACTTTTATATAAATACTTTATTTGACTTTTTCAAAATTTATTCGTCGTCTCATAAGCATGACACAAGATGACTTATTTGCTTCCACTTTTTCCTCTTGCTCCAAGTTTTCATAATTTTCGATCAGAAACTGATAAATCTCCGTCCAAGTTTTTGTTTTCTTCAATCTATCTTTTATTTTGTCCAAAATGCACGGTCAGTTCAATCAGAGTTAAAGGGTCATATACATTCTTTGACACTTTCTTGGCCATCTTACTAATGACTTGCAACGCCGCTTGAATGACACTGAACAAATTGTGACCAATTATGGTGAATCATGTGAAAACATGCATAAACTTGCACTGGTTACAGGACTGATGGCGGTAAAAAATAGCGCGATTTCAGTAGAACAAATCGCGTGTTCATGCCATATTGCGTCGGCGTTACCATAGCTGTAATGGTATCGTCTATGTGGGAAAAGGGCTGACTTAAAAACACACACATTTGGTGTAAAACAATATTGCGACCATTTATTGCGCGCTATATATGGTATGGCTATCGCGCCGTGTGAAAACGCACTAAGGCACGGCGTACTCTACGCCGTGACTAAGGAGAAAACTAAAATATACTATAACAACAGTGTGGTATAATCTACTTAAATTTTGGAAGTGTTATTTAATATAAGCCAGATAAAGTATCTTTTTAAACAAACAGTGAATGAACATATTACAGGTCTTATTGTAAAATACGTTATGTGCTTCAAGTATAATCTTAAATCCACAAGACACAAGATAGATACTTCCCTAAATAGACTTCAAAGTAAAACTGAAATGAACGTTTACTCTAAAAAATGTATATATCAATGCAATTACGCCTAACATAAACTTTAGGAAAGACGGATAAATGTAGGAATATAAATGTCTTATTAAGTATGTCAAAAGTAAATAGAAAGAACATTTACTCGTTAAAGAATACACTCACCGCTAAGTTACCGTGTAATGTTGGTGGCCTATACGTCTATTTGTTAATCCCATTTTAATCTTATACTTACCAATGTATTTATTAATTAACATTTTTTAAATTTGTTTGTGACGTATTATTATTATTTGCTGAAATCTGATCTTTTAATTACAGTGATTTAAATAGGTAAGAATTTGTAATTGTAAATCTAAGTTGGCGTGAATCATTTATCTCCAATTATTAACATTAATCTTTATTAAACTTTCATAATTTAGTTATGCAGCACAGTAGACTTCCCATTATAACCAAGTATTGAATCATGGATACTATAACAATATACATAAGGTTTGTCTGCTGTAATTATATTTAAATTGTCTATGAAGAATACTTGACTAAATCTTGCTTTAGAAAACATTCGGACTGTAAATGCACTTATTTTAGTAAACATTATTCAGTAAGAGCAAATTGCTTATTAAAATTAGTCGTCTTGCAGCCATGCTGGTTTATTCAATCTACATAACTGTGAATATAATTGCACCCTTAATAATGTTTATACTATTTCAATTAAGATTTCTTAGTACACTACTGTCAAGTCAACCCTAACACATAACTGCGGTAAATACGGAACTTCAGTGTTATACATACACTTTATAATAAGCATTGTTATTTAATGCATAAAATTAGAAAATGTAGAAAAAGGTCGGAGTGACACATAAGCGGAAGCTTATATTAGAAAGGAAGTCTTTGGAGAGTATAAGAAAAATGTTTATAACAAAGATAAATTGCGAACTGTCGCCGAATTTTTATTTATCTTCGGACGACGCCTAATATGTCATCTTGAAAAACAGGAAGTGTGAACTGGAAACTGCAATTTTGATACAATATCCGTCATACCCAAATAAAATGGATTATTTCAATTACTAAATTTTGAAAATTGACAATTTAACATGGCACGTCACACTCTTCTATATTGTATATGAATTATAGAGAAAGCTTAATTAAATTTTACTTTTATTGTTACTATAAAAGATCTATTTGTCTGTTCGGTCGCTTTAATTTCGATTAAAATTACATAAAAGTAGAAGATAAATAGTAAAATAAACTATATAAAAGCTGTTAAAGTTTACGAAGGACAGTGACAGTGGAAATGGAAGAGTGCGTAATAAAATTATATAATAATGCAGCTATCAAGATATACATAAATATTTTACTTCCACCAATCTGCACTTTGCATTAACAAGTGTTTCATTCTCACAACTGTTTCTTCCCTCCTACTTTAATTAAGGGCGACTTTGGAATTATACAACACCTAAATGTCACGTCGGGTTATAAGCCACATTTCTTATTCTACCCCACACAATTTGTTTTTTTTATCAAGCGAATGATTAAATGTTCAGCATCGAGTTTAAATTCAGTAGCAGTCACATCAAAATTCCGATAGGATAATATTTAAATTTTTGATTTTCTTGGCCCTGATCAGGTCAAAATAATTTTTCTGTATAACTTACTTAACACAAAAATGAAAGACTACACGTAATATTTCATGTTTCCTATATACGTAATAGGAAAATGAACCAAGTGGTTCATTTGTAAATAATATACATTTCCCAACTTTATATACAATCTACGTTTGTTTATTAAATTGTGTACCAGTGGAGTTTGCCCCCTAACTATTTTCGATTTTTTTAATCGAACACTAGTTTACCGTGTACCCCCTTCGCTTGCTTGTATAAATAATTCTTTTTACTAATAAGTAGAAATTCGGTGGGTTCGCAATTAGAGAACACTGCTAGTGGTGTGTGTTGCTTATGATATAAATAAAATTGAAAAATTAAGTTTTATTTGTTAAAACTAAAATTTATAAATTATATAATTTTGAATGTGATTTTCGCGGTTTTCTCTGGATTTGTCCTTTGTTTGAAATTCCCCTTGTGGCGACCGTGGTCGTCTGAATTATTGAAACATGCAATTGAATAACACGTGCAAAGAAGAGTGTAGTTAGACCAAACATAGGTGATTTTACCAAATGTACATGTGATTTGTGTATTTGCGGGTGTTTTGGATTATTAAATTGATTCTCAGGTAAGTTTTAATGGGACATTAATTAAACTATTGAATGTTAATTGAAATGAAAGTTATCTGCGCAATTACAAGGATTGGTGTTTAGTATATTGATTGTAGGTGAAAATGTGGTCTACATATAAATGTCAATCGCGAGCTTGTTTTCATCTTGCGATATCTCAATTGTAGGCGATTTCAATGTTCATAACTCTAATTGGCTTCAGTTTTCATCTACTACAAATCCTGCTGATCATAGTTCAGAAACACTTGCTATTTCATGTGATCTCACACAAATGATTTCTGAACCCACAAGAATCCCTGACAACCCTTACCATACTCCACATCTTCTAGATCTCTTTCCTACATCAAACCCTCTTGTTTATAAAACTTCCATTCTTTCGCCTTTAGGTCTTTCCGACCATTGTCTAATAGAAATCATTTCTACTATACCTAATTCCACTGTTGTTCGCAAAATCGATAGAACCTTGTGGTGTTCAGCTCGATGGAGTGATTTACGGGATTTCTTTGCAACCTTTCCATGGCGTGAATATTGTTTTAAGTCGTCCTCTTCTTCGGACATCGCTCTTTCAGTATCTGAAGTCATCCTCATGGGAATGGAGTTATACATTCTCAAAAAACAGTACCGTATAGGTCATTCACGTTCCAAACCCTGACTCAATAAGGCTTGTGCTGGTGCAATATCTTTAAAAAATAAATATTACATTAAGTGGAAATCTAATACATCGGTCGATAGTCATGTAGAATACGTTGGTGCTAGAAATATCTGCAAAAGTGACATCACTAAAACTAAAAAGTTGTTCGAACAACGAAAATGCAGTGAACTAGCTACATCTCCTTTAGGCAGTCGTAAATTTTGGTCTTTAGCTAAAGCCATTAGTAAAAACTTTGGAACATCTTCATTTCCCCCTTGACATCTATTGACGGATCGGTAGTTGCTGATTCTGTAGACTAATGTTTTTGTGGATTTGTTGGCAACAAACTCGTGTCTCAATGATTCTGGAAAAGATGTGCCCTAGTCAACTCTTCTTCATACGTTATGAAACCAATTTATTTTCGGTACAAGCTCTTGGAATCAATCATCAGTAGGCTTGATATCGATAAGGCGACTGGCCCAGACTGTATCCCAGCTATTGTCTTAAAGAAATATTTCCCGAACTAGTACCAGTCCTATCTAAGCTCTATACGAACTCTATGTCTTCTGGGGAATTCCCTTCATCATGGAAGTTAGTAAATGTTCAACCTATTCCCAAAAAAGGCGATAAGACCGATCCCTCAAACTACCGACCAATTGCCATCACTTCCATTATGTCTAAAATCATGGAAAAAGCCATCAATCAGCAACTGCTCACGTTTCTTGAAACTAACAAACTCCTTAGTGATCACCAATATGGGTTTAGGCAAAGTCGTTCAACAGGTGAGCTTCTTTCATATGTGACCCAAATTTGGAACAATACAGTAGAGTAGTCCGGTGAAACAATTGTAGTCGCTTTAGATATCTCAAAGGCATTTGACCAAGTTTGGCATAAGTGTTTACTTGCCAAACTCACCTCGTTTGGGTTAACTGATACGCTCTTCAACTGGGTTTTCAGTTTCCTTGATAAAAGTTGAATACGTGTCGTAATTGATGGTTTTTTCAAAAGAAGTTAGCATTAACGCGGGCGTACCAGAGGGATCTGTTATAGCGCCTACACTGTTTCTGCTGTACATAAATGACCTTATTTCTTCAACAACTCACCCCATCCATTACTTTGCTGACGATAGCACTCTTCACTGTAGTTCATCTTAGTCTACTCATAGTGATAATCCACCTTCTATGTCAAATCAAGAAATTAAAGCTGAAATGGCAAATTCAATCAACAAAGACATTCAATGTATTCTCGAATGGGAAGCAATAATCTAGTTCAATTTAATGATGACAAATCTCAGTGTTGCCTTGTGTCCGCCAAAAAGATCGATCATTTCCTGTTGTAAGTATGAATGGCTCAGTTCTTAAGTTTTCAGATTGTATTACTCTGTTGGGTATGACTGTATCTTCAAATCTCTCATGCGTTGACCATCTTCTGTCAGCTACCAAAACAGCTGCTCGTAAAATAGGCTTTTGTACAGATCTAAGCAGTACTTTACCTCTCGACAACTCCTTCTGCTGTATAAGGCCCAAATTCGGCCTCATCTGGAATATAATTCTCACCTCTGGTTTATTGCTCCCCAATACGCTCTCGATATCGTTGATCGTATTCAAAAGAGAGCGATTAGGCTTATAAATGACCCGTCCTTAACTTCTCACATACAGTCCTTTGAGCATAGAAGGATGGTTTTAGTTCTTTCTTTGTATTATCGTTATTACAACAACTATTGTGCTGCTAAATTATATTCTTTGATACCATCTCGGCTATCTTTGCGAGAAACACTCGGTTCGCTCATTCACATCATCAGTATGCAGTACAAATTTCCACTTGTCGTACCAAACGGGCGCAATTCACATTTTTCTACACGGCTTCTAAACTCTGGAATGATCTCCCTAGTTCCTGTTTTCCTCTCGCTTTAGTACGATAGGCCAAATTTAGCCTGTTCAGGTCCACAATCACAAAAAAAAAGATTAATGAACTGAATTTATGACAAGGGGCTGGATAATAATAATTCGGGAAAACGTGTTAGGGACGGTGTCTGGATGAATCCTTGAACGTATAGATGAGTTGTAGCGATTATACACGTTGTTGTGAATTGTTATCAACCATTGGAACGTGATCCCTATGATGGAACATTTTATGTGTTGAAATAGATTTTAATTTTATATTTTGATGTAGTGAAAGTTGATATGAATTGTGAATCTGGTATAATGAACAAATTCGGATTTCTAATTATACGGGGTCTTCCTGGAGGGGCGATATGGTAGATGGCGTGTAATAATAATGACTGAAGTTGGAAGATGGATATGATGGAGGGTATTAACTGGTGTAATGTAAATAACTGTATTGGAGGCGGTTGGTGGATTTCTTTATCCGGGTGGATGAGTGTGACCGGTTTAGAGTGCAAGGGGAGAGGTGAGGTATGCAAGGGGTATGTACAATTACGGATTTTCTGGTGATGGTAGTGGTGGCGAAATTTTATTATGAGTATATATTTTCTTGTATTTTTATTTATAATTCTTGTATGGGAGTGTGAGAGAGAACGGTGTACATGATAACTACATAGGGAAATCCCTTATACTTCAGGAGATTTCCAACTCAGGGGTAGCAATACCCTGGAATTGGAGGAAGAAGGGATGTCGTCCTTCATGAGATTGTTCTTTGAAGAAAGGGATGTAGCTCACGACGTACGACTATTTTCCCTTCAGGACCGGAGCCCAGGAACGGTACTAAAGAGCCCTTATATATTCCTTGGATACATACACCGGGAAAGTATATTAAAAACGATTTTTAAGTTCACTATTTAAGAGGGACACACAGACAGGTAAAGTGTTAAATACTAGATAGGAAGCAGGCAGGAATAATTAATAACGGGTAGCAGGAAATAAAATAAGAGCGGGCAGGCAGTATGATTAACTCATAAGTCAAAATAGCGATGTAGAGGTAAAGTCCGGACATTCGCACTGGTGCAGGTGGGTAGGAATAAGAAGTGATTTTGGGAAGCGAGCGGTTGGGTATTTATACGAGATAACAGGAATGCAGTTGCGAAAATAACTAGGCAATAAATTTTAATAGGAAATTATTTTCTAGGATAGGAAAATTAATTATAACCTTAACACATATCTTTAGTTTCATACTACCACAGGTATTAAAATTTGGTCACTTGAGAGATTGTTTTGACATACAGTAAATATTTTATTTTCTGCAAATTAATGGAAAACTTACAAACTGAACGCGTCTAAGTGCTAATGATGACAAAGTCATAACAGTAAAAATTAAAACTACCAATATATATATATATATATATATATATATATATATATATATATATATATATATATATGTATACAGTCCTACACACAGTATAGGATTGAATCGAGTGGAACTAGCTACCTCAATAGCTCAGATGATTAAGAACCCTACTCTAGATTAGTGGTCGTGGATTCGTGCCCACTCGAGGCAATCTTTTACTGTCTGTACGTTGGTAGTTTTAATAATTCACAATTTTTATTTTATTTACCTTAATTTTTTTTGTTTCGTAATGAATTCTTCAACAATTAAATATTTACAGAATAAGATTAAAATGTAAGTGTGGCAGTGCAGTTATACAATCCCGGGGACCATCAACACATTTTTTTTTAATTACAAGTGGGTTATGTTACATGTTATTTCAAAAGACGCTCTATACTCCTCTTAAAAATTTTAAAATCCAATTATCATTTCTCTAGCTATTGATGATTATATGAATTGATCAAAAAACAATAAAATGCAACCCCGAAACACTGTTTTCCATGTAATTGATACACATTCATCAATTATTCTTTGTCGAAAATTCAAAATACTTTGGTTGAGCAAAAAACACAGATTTAAGGTAAACCTACAAGAAAAAGTCTAAGGGGTGTCAATTCTGTCGAACCAGCAGGCCATTCAATTGTGCAACAACGCCTCATCCACCTACCTGGCTTGTCTGAAATAATGCACACCATCTTTCTGGAAGGTTATTTCCATCCCTTAAAATTCTGAAACATTAACTTCTACAGTTTGCGTTATTGCATGATTGATACATCCTCCAATATATTAACATATCATGACCCTGTCAGATTAAGTTCAATGAAAAATTGCCAAATGATGTGATCGCCTAAAATACCAGCCCAAACATTCAACTTCTGAGGAAATTGTGTATGAGCTTCCCAATACCAGTATGGATTCGGATCGCTCCAATATCTAACATTCACATTTCTATTAAGTAAAAAACGTGCATTCATCACTGGAGTCTCGTAAAGCTTCACTCCCCTGTCTAGATAGTTTTCCGTTAACTCATGCACTATTTTCATCTTGTACGGATAGAATTTATTTTTTTGAAGGACTCTTTGGACTGAATGTTAACATACGTTGTGTAAAAACGCGATCTGGGATGTGGATTGTGTAAGATTAATGTCCATTTCCCCTACGATTTTTTAACGTTTTTATTCTCTGATGGTCTACTCTACTCTTCGTTTTCCATTATCCTTAAAAATTTCGAAATCGACACTCTCAAATATTTCCTAAATATATGACGTTTAGGATGGCACTCGTTAAGATTTCGTTCTGCAAGATGTTTAACATCAAAACATTTTTATCTTCTATGAAGTGCAAACCAATTTGCATAAAACATAAAGGAGAGACTAAAACTGCTAAAAGTGTTTAACACTGTTTGAAAATTCAAATTATTTTATTATAATTAGTTTTGCAATAAAAGAATAAGTTCAAAAGTAAATATGCAATTAAATTTTTTTTAAATACGTAAAGAAAGGTTTACCGAGTAGGATTTGAACCGACAACATGTACTCTAGCAAAGTCCATGTTGTAGGTTCAAATCCTACTCGAGGTAAAATTTTCTTTATGTATTTAAAAATTTTCAAATTATTTGTTTACTTTTTAAAAACACAACGGTGATATGCAAAATGCAACAGGAATCTGATTTGATATACGAAATTAAAATTGAAATATGTTGCTCGTAGTAACCACATTTGTTTTATTTTATTGATAAAAAACGGCCAAATTTGGTTAATCGAGGTTTAATAGTGTCAAAATGCAAGTTGAAAGTAGCTACAAAAGAAATGTTTAACACCTAAAGAATTTTATACAGATATGGTTGGCGTGCTTGGAGATTCTGCTCCTTCCTAAGTATTAACATATTGGTCTCGAGCGTTCAAATTGATGTTCGGAAACCTAGCTAACTCTTCCGTCACAAATGTTCTGATCATGTGTGTATAGCGGTTTGCCGTAACAGTTGTGGTGTTTCATCTATCGTATTGAAAAAATATGGCCCAATAATACCAGATGATAAAATCACACACCACACTGAAAGTTTCGGACTATGTAATGGTGTATCCCTCCTGCGTTTTCGTCATTCCAATAGCGACTACTCTGCTTGTTTCTATTTGTCTTTGTAAGCTTGTTACAGGCCAAATACTCATTAAAGCATCAAGCCCTTAAAGGAATTTGTGTGTACGGCATAGCCGTTTAAATGGAAATGTGCTTCGCCTGGCATAAACATGTGGTGAATAAAGTTCTTGTCATCATGTACACGTCGCAATATTTCTTAGCTGAAAATCCTGCGAACAAGCATATCACCATCTTTCAACTCTTGGACGACTTGAATTTTGTACGGGTGGAAAGATAAGTATTTATGTAAAATTCGTCGTAACAATGTGTCGCTAATGTTTAGTGCAGAAGCATGTTTCACTGCAGAACGCAGTGGACTACGTGTTAATGCTACTCGCACTCTATCAATGTTTTCCTCCGTTCTTACAGGCCTTATTGCCCCTTTATGCTTCAAGTTTAATGTGGAGCCAGTTTCTTTAAATTTTCTTACCCACTGAACGCCTCACCACTTCTCTATGTTTCTGTTTAAATGTCAGCAACTGTCAAACAATAATAAAGTCACAGAAACATTTACTTTTGGCAACAAAAAAATTGGCCGCAAAATCTCTTGATCTTCCGATCTTACCGGAAAAACATCAAACAAGAAATTGAGCAAATTCAACTTGTCCAGCTCCGTCGAATAACCAAAAACTTTCAATCTAAGTCAGAAGACTGTTTACAAAGACATGGTTCCCATTTGAGCGCAATTATTTTTAAGACATATAATGACATATTTTCCTCTACTCAAACCTGTAAACAAAAGTTTTGAAAATAAACATTTTCTGAAAAATTTCCCGCTTCACTGGCGGACCCTGTATTAAAAACATAAAGGATAGTTAGATTTTCAAATTCTCAATAGGAGTATATCGAGTAATGAAATACACATTCATCCGATTGCGATGAATTATGGTGAGTTGTCGTTCTTGTTAAGGTTTCTGCGTTACCAATCTTTTATCTGAGAAAAAGGGAAATGGGTGAACTGATTTCATTTAAATTTTGTACATAGGGGTCTTCGGGATATGGAGAGTTTTTTGAATATTTTTTTATCTGAAAACCAGGGGAAGCGGTATCATCCACAGCGTGAAAAGGGCGTACTAAATTCGCCAGGATTGCTAGTATTCAATAATTATGTAGTAATTACAAACGTCATAATTTTGAAGTATTGGGAGGTCCATTTTGTAAAATTAACTTGTAGTTTTCATTAAACGTGGTAAATGTCAAGGATGTTATTGTAACTTACTACGTAAGTTTATACATAACCCAAGTAACAATTTAAGTTTTATTGTTTTCTACAGGTTAGCTTTAAAACTTTTTTTGAATGGTTTGCTTAAAACTAATATTCCTTGAATACGTCTTTAAAATCTGAATAAAACCGTCTTAAGCAAAAAGTGGAGAATCTTATTAATGTTCTGAAGTCCAAAATATAAAGATATCTTAAAACGTAGTGGTTGTTTAACTATATTTTTAAAACACTCCTTAAGTAATCTATAAAACTATATTTAAATCAGTTATAAAACTTGTATAAGAGTTTAAAGTTTTATTGAAGGGCTATTAGTTCAAGGCTCTCATAAAGGTTAGAAGTTTTATTGAAATACTATTAGTTTTAAAACTGAATTAAAATTTCACAAGAGTTTTGTTCGTAGATGATAAAATGACTAAAATAATATATTTGGTTTCAATTTGTATTTATGAACGCCGGCTGTCACTTTTTATCAATACAGCAGACAGACATTATAATATATAAATGCGCTGTATTGTTTATATTCTGTACGTATAGGAACAGGTAATGTATTATTATCATCTGAAACCGTGCATCTATAACCGAAAAACACAAACGAATCACACTTCTCTGATATAATGCTATACGATACCCACAAAAAAAATAATACGCCAGCAAAATATGTAATATTTACATTAAAAAAATGTTTATAGAAAAATTGTAAGTAATTTGATTTGTACTGTAAACGGCATTACCAGTCTTGCATCTGGTTACAGTGAATAGATGTGCTAAACTTTTATAATTTTATACAGTTGTTTGACAGGAAATTTAATTCAAAATTTGATTTCAAACAAAATGTCAAATATGGCCGACACTTTATCTCCCCTTCTCTTCATACAGCATGTCCGCTAAACCTGTAATTCCATATTGAATCAAAGTAAGATTCAATAAAACCAAAACTACTTAACAACTATATTTATATATATATATATATATATATATATATATATATATATATATATATATATACCTAATAAATAAAAATCCCGTTGCATAGAGCAATTTGCACTTCAATAAAACCTTTTGGATTTAAGTAGACCAGTCATAAAACTATGGAGCCCTGTGAATGGCCGTGATTAAACCAATTAGTTTTATGGTGTACTTTGCGCATGCTCTTTCGTGCAGAAAACACGTGCGTGCCTCGGCAGAACGCATAAGGTATAACCTAAACAAACTTGCTGTAACTGTTTATAGTACGGCGACTTATGCAAATAAAAATATGTCTTTTAAAATAGTACAAACAATAGAAGATGGGCAAACTTGCCTTTCTATTGTTCCCAGCTCTTGGGAAAGTGCTGGAATTCTATACTGGCCAAACAACAAGGCACTGGCAAGAAAACTTCAAAAACAGTTAAATTCTGTGCCGGATAAAAATAAATGGCATAAAATGGTGTGCATAAAGAAGAGGCAATTTTCTACACATACAGAAGCTGAAACAGAACTAGAAAAAATGGAAGCAGTGGACGATACAGATCTCGAAGAAACTATGGCATTAGAAGAAACAGTTCAGAATAAAAGGAAGCGTATTAGCATTAGTCAAGTGCCTGATTTCAATAATCTAGTGCCAACTGATATCATACAACATGTAAGTTTTAATTGTTTTTATAATACAAACAAAACAATGTGTTAAACTGCTTATTTTCAGGATTACAGCACAACTGAAATAGTAAATCTTAAAGACTATAACGTTCAGATACAACAGCCAAAAATTGTAGTTCTGGAAAACGATGTTATAGTGGTAAAAATGCTTATTTTACTTTTAGCATAATTATGTTATAATAGTATATTGCGTTGTAGCCTGCAACAAATACAGTTTACCAATTAAACAAATGTGCAAATCGAAGAAAAAGCATAGGTAATAGTTTATTAATAAAGCGTAGAAATATACATAGGGACATTTAAAAAGAACAAAGAATTTACAAGTACATATGTAAATTTTATTTTATAATTATTAATTCAAAAGTAAAATAACGGGTACTTTGGATGATTTAATTTTGCACTTTAAAACCTTGTTATAATGTCAACTTTTCGATAAATATTTGTCGAAACGTTGGCATTGTATAGAAGTTTTAAGTGCAATATAAAAATATGCAGTGCCCGTTATTTTACTTTTGAATTTTAAGATATGGATGAAATTGAAATCAGAAATAATTATTAGCTTTTTCACAGTGTATGTATAAGTGGAAAAAATATCATATTATTACTATGATGATCTTTGACCGCTACTAATTTGCATTTTATTTCGTCTAATGAATATTCTTTGGGCGGATTTTCCTTGCAGGTCGATGAGTAAATAATTAAATAACTTGAACGAATTGGCTTGTCAAAAAAATCTGAAATATTTGTTAAACTAGCGCCATTCTATAAACTATACCATTTCGGTTAAGTATATACTTTAGGCATACGATATCATTTCTTTGAGTAAGAAACCATTTGTCTTTATCTTGTGAGCCGAATAAGAAGTTGGGTAATACCACAGTTGCAAAATGCAGTTCATTATTGTTTTGATTTTTGTCAAGAGGTTTTTTCAAAATGGGATACTTCTTGTCACTTGAGTAAGCTCACCAAACCTTTTTGCAATCTGCGCTAACGGTCTGTTGTCCGATCTGGTTGTATTTTTCATTTGGTACAATTTACTTGACAATATTCCAAATCTTTGTATTTCATAAACAATATGAGTTAAATTATGAACGTTGCTAGTAATATGACCTTCTCTGTAAATATCGCCATAAATTTCAACAAAAGCACTAAGCATAGCCTTGGCCAGATCTAGACAAGAATTGTACATTTTTGCCGAACATATAGTTACAGCACAGAAAAAGAGTAAAAAGTGTTCATAAGCATCAGTAGGTAAATAATATTTCAATATAACTATACTAATGTAATATAAAAAGGTTCGAAATTCTAACCCTTTCCAGTGTGCTAATACGTTTAACCCTCTTACAGCACGATGGATTTCAGATGGCATTTTACATAGCAATAAAAAAATTGAAATTTCTTCGCTATCTCTTGCTCGCCACTTTGTCTTATAGTTGGCAAAATTTCCGTCACGCCATCCAGTCAAAAGTCTTTTCATAATTCCTAGATCCAGCAAATGAAGAGAATCACCAATAGGGAAATCTTCAATCATATCTACCGGAAGCTGTAGGAGCGGTGTTTCTATTTTGTGATGATCACCATAAGCCTTATTTCTGAATCCAGAATCTGTTCTTTTTTCGCATAATCTGCGAGGATAATAATTACAGTGAGACTCGTAAGAGTATTCTCCAATAATGGTACATTTCTGACATCCATTTTGGCTGTTGAAGTTTGCTACACCTTAAAAAGAGAACACGGCAACTAAAAATATTTTTGAAAGCATACACTCATTTACCTTTTACAAGAGCTCGTGCAAGAGTATCGCAAATAAAACAACGAATTTTAACGTTGAATTTCCTATTGTTTATTGTAATTCCAATTTTCATTATTTCTGCCATTTCTTCTACAAAATGATTCAAAAATGCATTTAAATCCCTCGGTTTTCCTTTACCCCAAAACACACCAATTACCATTGGTTTTAACTCGGGTATTTCGTAAATGTTAAATAAAATTGGCCAAAATTCATCTATGGAGCTGTTATAAATGGGTAAGCCATCCATACTGATATTTATTGATATGTTATTCAGTCTATGTTCGGAAAACAGTACTTCTTCTAGACAAGACTTCAAACCCTGGTGCCAATATTGGCCGTCCCTTATTTGGAAAATTAGAGTGACTGTTGCAGGCGTTTTTAAAAGAGTACGTGGGTCTTTTGGCAATATATTTGGCACTAAATTATTGACATTAGTTATAAACGATTTCAAAGCGTTTTGCTTGATATTGTAATTAAGGGCCCATTTTCTTGTCTCCAGTATGAATGTGAAATTTTTTGATTCAGTATCATCATCTTCTTCTTCTTGATTGCGTTCGTCGTTTAGTTCTATCAACCAATAGCTTTTACATCTTCATTATCAATATTTTCACCATAGTAGTTGCAGGATTCAGGTTGCTTAATGTCATTTATTTCCTCTTCTACTCGCTCTGCTATTACAGCACTATTGCTTTGGCGAGTAGTATACAACTGACTATTTTTATGACATTGTATTTTGTATTTTTTCTCCGATTGCCATTTTCTATGAAAACTTCCGCTTTTCTTTGTACGTAACCACTTCTCCAAAAAAGTAGACATCACAATATTTTTTTAACACAGCTCACAGAAGTACACCACACAAAATAAAGTACGCGCACGCATGCAGAGGATGAAAACGCGACTATAGTAAGAAATGTTATGAAATCGGCTGATTCAGCACATAAATAGCAACATAGTTTTAAAGACAGTAGATTTAGAATAATTTGTTTTATAAGGGTCTACATTTTGGTCTTCTGAAAGAAACCTTAAAACTATACACACGCAAAGTTTTATAAAATACTTAATAGCGTAACTAATAGTTTTAATAGGGTCATTTAAAAATTATACTATTCAAAGCCACTTGAGGAACGCTTTAAAACCTATTTTAAAAGTAACAATAAAACTGTTTGACTCTGCTGAGCTTCTATAAAACCATATTACATTTAAGGCAATCATAAGCACAATTTGACTTATAATGGTAGCAAATCTATCAACATTACAATACTATTAAGAGTAAATTGACTTGAAATCCAAAAGGTTTTTTAATCCAGTTTTTAAAGACTTTATAAACCTTTGTTATAAAACTATATGGTCTTCAAGTTATAACTGAATTTATACAAACAACTTTAAAACTATTTTACTATTTCAAGTTATAATAAAACCATCATAAAACTTTAGAAAATCTATTTAGCTTTTAAAACGTTACTTGGGAATGTAACTGTAATCTAGTAAATAATGTAAACTAGACTGTAAAATCGTAGTATGATAAAACAATAAAATTAATATTTTTAGTCCTGTTTTTTTCTTAATTAATTGTACACATTAGTGAAAAAAATTAATTTTAATAATTCGTGATTTAAAAAGTATTACATACACTAAATGCAGTACTTTTACTCGAATTTAATTACTTCTAGTTAAAATGTGTAAAAACTACTGATACCCAAAGATAAGTATTGTAATTATGTGCGATAATTGTGAAAGTTTACATTTCCATACTTGTGGAATGGTTGAGAAACAAAATTACAAAATCTACGTTGCATAATCTATAATTTTTTGGATAAGCACCGATTCGCTGAACTCTATTGAAATAAATAGCTCAATTAATTAATAAACTTCTTTTAACTTACAAACTCTAGAAAATATTAAGCCCATTAATATATTAGTAATTTGTCTTATATTTAAACAAAAAATGAACTTTCAGTTGATTAAACTTCATAATGTTAAAATAAAACAAATTGCTACGACTTATTAAAGAAAAGGGCAAAGCGTGATGTTGGTGATCAAACGGAGCTTACAGAATACACAATGGTCCTCACTAAAGCGTCATCTCATTTATTCGTTCAAAGTGATCTATCGAAAATTTCGATTCCCATAAGATCAAATAATTCAATACATTGAAAATTTCATTTTGCAAAAAGAATGTGTAATATGTTTTAGAAAGAAAAATGTGTTACAGACTTGTAGTAAAGCTGTCGTATCAACACACGTAGTTTGATCTTTAAAATAATGAATAAATAAAGCCTTAATTTAATACAAATTTGTAATCCACAGTTTCAATGAGTAAATGTCATACAAGCTACTGTACATAAAATTAATAAAAGCTTTTATAACAGGGTTAAAAGTAATTAAAGCCTTAAACAAATTATAAGTGAAAAATCGAGAACGTTTAATTCGTTTACAAAGTTTCGTTTAAATCCGTGTGTTTCGTTCCCTTTTAATGTCACGTCTCTAATGTTTGAAGCCGCTAATCATATTTGAAGTTTTAACAAGTTAATGTTCTCATATCAGCAGTTTCTGTAAAATCTTTGTTAACTGCGAAAATAAGCAAATTTAACTTCAAAGAACAAACTTGGTTTATTAGAACAGAGAGTATATAAAAAAAAATTGCTACGCACCGAAAATTCGCTAGAAAAACGTTCAAGTGAAGTAACAGGATAGCAATATTGTAAAATAATTAGCACAAATTCTTTTTCAACTAGTTTTATGTATATAGTCTATCTTAAAATTAAAATTAGAAGAGAAAACACCAAAAAAAAAGTGTAATTATTCGATCAAATTGTGAAAGTAGTGCATATCATGTGGCATTTGGCAATGCAAGATTGTATAGTGTGTTGCCTTACTACATGTAATACCATTTTATGAACAATTAGTACTGTAACAAATTCTCATTCCTTTTCTCCATATAATTAGAATGTACTCTTAAATTTCCATGTAGATTTTTTCCAACAATACGTGTATCTATTATAAATCTCCTAAAGGAGATTAAATTAAACGAGTTCTGAAAACTTATAGTCTACTTCTTTTACATTTTTTTTAAACCCCTTTAAGAAAAAATAAAAAATATTGAATCAAATTAAATGTATTTATTTTTGTAGCACAAATACTTCAAAAAGAGTATAATAGCACAACTTTATAATAATAAATAATAATTATATGTATCATTATCAAAAGAAAATATATAAATAAAATAACAAGCAGTTATGGAAATATAAATCATTAAGGTAAAAGACAAAGTTTATATAATTTAGTCTAAAATGCTTCTTTTTTATTACAAAAATGTAATATTGTATGATGGTCTAAGGTAATTATTTGGTAGTACTAGTAAATGTTTAATATAATTTAATTTGTCTTTGAGTTTTTATTTGAAACATTTGATGTGTTCTTTGTTTCTAATATCAAAGTTCCTAGTGTTTGGCCAATATAATATTACAGTATGTGCAGTTTTATTTAAAAACACCTGATTTAAAAATGTCGTTAGTTGGATCTTTGGTATTACATAAACATTTAACATTGGTTTTTCATCCTTTGAAATATGTTGAGCTATTTTGCGAAAATTTTTACAAAATTAATAACTATGTATATGTATAACGGTGCATGGGTAATCTACTTTATAATTAAAACGTTTAACATATAAACAAATTTATTATAAGCATTATTATAAGTTTTTGTTATGAACGAATAAGTTCAAAGGTAAATAAATGGCGCAGTTGGTTAGCACGGTACTCTAGCAAAGTACAGGTCGTAGGTTCAAATCCTACTCGAGGTAAACTTTTTATTTATGTATTTAATAAAACTTATTCATTCATAACAAAAACTTATAATAATTTAATATTAGTCAAGTTGCTTTGGTATGTGCGAATCCTTGCGATATTGCAGGCTCACATTCCATTAATATAAGTAATTTGATTGTAATCTCACTATATTTAGAATTGACATTCGTTCTACATACATAAAGACAAAATTTACATCGATTGGGGCTTGAACCTTGATGGCGCAGTTGGTTAGCGCGGTACTCTGGCAAAGTACAGGTCGTAGGTTCAAATCCTACTCGAGGTAAACTTTTTTATGTACTTAATAAAAATAATTAATTATTATAAACATGTTCATAATACTTAGTTTTTGAGTTTTTAAATGGTGTAGTATTTCTATATTCTATTCTATATTTATATTTTATATAAATCTATACGTTATCGTCCCCAGTAGATGGTAATATCTTTAAGAATTGCTTAACATGTTAGAACAAATTTAGAAAATATGAAAAAGATGAAAAGGCAAACATTTAAAAACCCAAAAGCTAAGTATTTTAATTATGCATAATGGTGAAAGTTTACATTTTCATATTATTGTAGACATGTATACATAGTGTAAGCAAATTAAAGAAATTATAGTTATTTCACATCTTTTTTTAAACAACCTTATATTTTTTATTTATATTAACCATGTTGCTAAGCTAAAAAAATCAGCATTTGTCTTTGAATTCTAAACATGACTAAGTCAATATCTACTTATTTTCTATTGTTTGTGTGTTAACTGGGCAATTTTTTTAGACAGATAATTTGTATTCTTATTCTTGTCTTTTAAACTAAAGTGTCAATTAAATAGTGACACGAATTGTTCAGAATGTTGTATCTGCAAATCATATGCAATTTTTATTGGTCAATATCGTATGTTACTGAAAGAATAAAAGGTAAGACAACTCCTCAAGGATATTTATTAACATCTAGTTGCTAAATTTGACAATTGATTTTTCACACGATATTCGTATCTGACGACTACTGATATGCGGATTTTCTTCAAAATGAAGCAGAATCTCGAGTTCTTTTTTTTGATTACTGGTATTTTGCGTTTTACATAATCCACACTGCCAGTAGAACCGAATCTTTCCATCAAATTTTCAAAAGTGAGAGAATTAATTCATTTTTAGAGTAATCTATTATTTTACTATTCAACACACAAAACTTTCACAATCTTAAATGGCTACAAAAATGCAACAACAGTTTGACAAATCAAATATTTGTCGCGTGGGAAATTGTTTTCATGACTACTGCGAATAATCACGAGAAAAACCATTGAAATATTAAATTCAGAACATAGGCTTAAGCGTGATCTTTTCTTGCTCCAAATGTAAAAGTTTCCTAACACAACATAAGATGGTACATTACATAATAATAAAGTTATACCTGAAAATGCGATGTTCTGGATAAAATTCGAATTATTTCAAAAACCGTCAATTTTACATGCATGAAACCTATAGAAATAAAGTTTTATAATTCCAGATAGAATCCAAAAATCGAATGATATACAGGGTGTTCAATTAAAAAAGTACCAATTATCGAATGGTATACTGCTTTTTTGGGACACTATGTGTGGTCAAGAATAATTTTGAAATGCGTTCACTTACTAACCATATAATACGATAAATTCATTTTATAGGCATACATATAAAGGACCATTTTACTATATTGTTGACTCACCCTGTACACATAACTCGAAAATAATTTGTTCCGATTTAATAACATTTTTTTCTAAAAACTAGTGTATTAAACATAAAAGTTTAAGCAAGTTATTTACATCAAATGTTAAAAATCTCTCACGCCCACTTTTAGATATTATCTAATTCTTCGTTTTAAATTGTTTTCTAAAATATGAGTATGTACATTTATTTCAACAATTTTCTCGCTAATTATAGGTATAGTTTAAGTACGACCACAAAAATTTGCATGCAGTTAAATCACATGACCTTTTAGGATAATTTATAAAAGAATTTCTACTTAGGACACGCCTTTCAATGAATGACTGTAGCATACTGAGGGTGGCAGCAGATATGTGTGTGACGTTCCACCATCTTGTAGGTAATAATCCAAGGTACATTTATCATCGTGTACTTATAGAAATAAAGTTTTATAATTGCACATAGAATCCAAAAATCGAATGATATACAGGGTGTTCAATTAAAAAAGTAATAATTATCGAATTGTATACTGCTTTTTTGGGACACTCTGTATAGTCAAAAATAATTTTAAAATGCGCACACTTACTAACCGTATAATACGATAAATTCATTTTTTGGCATACACATAAAGCACCATTTTACTACATTGTTGACTCACCCTGTACAGATAACTCGAAAATAATTTGTTCCTATTTAATAACATTTTTTTCTAAAACTAGTGTATTAAACATAAAAGTTTAAGCAAGTTATTTACATCAAATGTTGAAAATCTCTCACGCTCACTTTTACATATTATCTAATTCTTCGTTTTAAATTGTTTTCTAAAATATGAGTATGTACATTTATTTCAACAATTTTCTCACTAATTATAGGTATAGTTTAAGTACGGCCACAAAAAAATTGCATGCAGTTAAATCACATGACCTTTCAGGATAGTTTATAAAAGAATTTCTACTTAGGACACGCCTTTCAATGAATGAATGTAGCATACTGAGGGTGGCAGCAGATGTGTGTGTGACGTTACACCATCTTGTTGGTAATAATCCAAGGTACATTTATCATCGTGTAGTTCATTGACGAATGAAGAATATTCTTTTTCCACGATATTTTGTTGATGTAATGAATTTAAAAACAAATCATTATGGCCATCTTGAACAAAGAAAAGTTCAATAATTCGACGTCTACTAACTTCTGCCCCACTCAAACCTTCAGGGGAAGTTTTGTGAGTTAACATATCCGTTAGTTCATCCGTGATACGTCTAGTAATTTATGTGTAAGTCCCTAAACAATTTACAGTAGTTCTCCCATTACGGATAAACCATTTCATATAATTTTCGTACGAAGATTATGTCGTAAGCAAGTACGTGCAGATTTTTTTTACTATGGTTCTATAAGTTTCTCGTCACACATTGATTTGACAAATGAAAGTTATTGTGGGAGGCATCTTGCATAATTACTCTCACATTTTCAGTTTCTCAGTACCTCCTCAGTACCTGTTTCACGAAATAATTTGTCATTGTATACTATCGTACTTCGAAAAGAAAGGTATTCAATTGCCAAACCAGAAATTTGTTCGCGAAGTGCTTCTAGACAAATTGAAAATGAATACTTCAAATTCCGTGGACTCTTGATGGATTGCTGAAGTATGCTTCGAATATAAAAGTATTATGTTTTTATGAAAAGAACATGGTTGTAATACGAAGTAGAAATAGGAAGTTGGACTTTGCGCAATCTAAAATGCTAAATTTACTAAATATTGATTATAAATGTAAAGAGCAGTTACCACTATGTAAATATTCAAAGAAGGTTTGAATAAATAGTCAACAAAGGAAAATAATAAAGAAAAAAGGAAGGAAAAGATAAAAATAAAGCAAAGCTCGCAAATCTACTAAAAATAGGCTATGCTATTTTGATAGTACATTGCAATTTTGGTTATACTGTATGAATTAAGTTACGACAGAAATGTTATTCTACAAAGGCCATTTGACGGTAGATTGAATTAAATCACAATATATACCTATAAGTTTATGGGGATGATACCATTGATCAGATTATAGAACGCTAATATCGAATATATTTTTTCGGTGTTGCAGTATAGCACTTAAGCGGTGTGAGGTAGCAGTACGAGAAAACTTTTTTGACCTATTTCTCAAAAAGTGGTTAAATTACTAACCGCAGAGTGTTTTGAAATATATTTGGGTTTCTATGGTTAATCTATAAACCACCAAATTTAATCATGATACTGATAGACATTTTCTTTCTATTTCTAATTGCTAAATACACAGACTTCAATACAAAAATGTCTAGTTTTATTTAAAAAAGAATTTTTCACTTTAAGGGTTTTAAAGTAGACCGCTTCTAATAACAATTATAATTAATTTCCCTTAAAATGAGTGAATTATACTTTATAAGCCCTTGTAAACTAAGCGCTTCTTGCGTATATTGCGATATTATATTCGCAGCTCAACGTTTGTATTGTGCAGAATTTAATGTATGGAATGCACCGAAGGACGATACCATCAGAAAATGGATTCTAATGTTGGAGAATACCGGGTCGACTGTAAAATTCACAATCCATGTCGCCCGTACTCTGTTCGAACCCAACACGTTTGAAGAAGTGAGTTTCAGTGCGTGAAAATCCGTTTCAGTCAGTTCGCAATCGCAGTCAAGAACTTGCCGTTAAAAAATCATCGTTGCACAAGATTCTGAAGCAAGATTGTTCAAAACTAACAGTTACGGACTATCCTTAAATGGGCACTTGAACAAACAAAACTGCCGCTACTGGGTCAACGAAAATCCAAGACAAACACGAACAACCACTACATAGTGCAAATGTTATTGTGTAGGCTTCCATGTCTGGTGAAGACGTCATTGGGCCTTATTTTTTTTGAAGACCGGCGAGGGCGAGCACTTACGGTAAACAGCGAACGGTATTGCGACATGTTAAGGAACTGCAAAAGTTTGAAGATTTTAATGTAGAAACATGGTTTCAACAAGATGGGACCACTTTCCAAACCTCTAACCAATTACTTGCGGTTATCAATCAACTTTTCTCGGAAAAAGTGATCTCTCGTCGAGGTACCATAAACTGCCCTCTAAGAAGCCCCGATCTTACACCCTTTGATTATTTCTTATAGAGATACCTTAAATAGAAAATGTATGCAAACAAACCATGAACTCTACTGTAATTGAAGTACAACATCCGCACCGAAATGACTGCCGTTTCCAGAAAGATGTGTAGACGCATTTCCGTTCTAGCAGCGCGAGGATCAACGTTTGGACAACACAATCTTTGACACTTAATTTTCCAAACCTTTAACTAGAAATTAACAAAAAAAACTTTTTCAGACATAGTTTTTTTTACTGAATTTACGAACACCCCTACCCTTTCTGAATACCCGTTATCTGCGTGGGCAACATAATACATGTTTGTGGGACAAAAGGAATGATTGACATTTCTGCAGTATATTATTTTATTCTGTTTCTCATTTATTTTAATATTACTAATATAACGTTAGTCATTATCCACTCATAAGATTTATTGTCAACCTGATTATTATTACAGAGAAGGGACAATTATGTGCAGATATAGTAGGACCGATAGACTATTTGGTTGTCTGTGTGGAGGAGAGTGTTACATACTTCAAAGTGTATGATGAATTTGATGAACCAAGAATGGTCCCGCACTTAAAAATAATATAAAAGACACCAATCTTAAACTTTCTTTTTATTGTCAAATACTAATTGTAAATTATTTTCGGGTTTGCAACGGCAACGTATCTGGATACTACAAAACGTTTTTACCATTATTGAAATTTTCATTGGCTCAAAAGTTATAAAAGTGATTTTACCAAGTGTAATACCTATTTAGACCTCATTTATTTTTTGTGATCATTGACCGAGTGATCATCTAAATTATGACTCCAGCGTTGCACGGCAAAATGTCCCTTCTTTAAGGTGTACGAATATTTTTTTGTAAATTGATTTATATTTAGACAAGCGACTCATTATTCTAAATCCTGTTTTACACTATTAAATTTATTATTTACATCGTGAACGTAGCTTTCCTGCTATTATCTATAATCATGGTGGTTAAATATGGTGACGTCAAATTATCTATGTTCACACAAAAATCTTTTGAGCTTTCAGGCAGGAGATTAGATGCAACCTTTGCTGCCTCTTCCCTCATTTCAGGAGCACATCTTCCATTTTCTTCCATTTTTTGTTTATTACGATAAACCGAAGCCACAATTGAACAGACACTCACAAATGTAAACAAATTATTTGACACTCATGATAGTATCATGACAGGCTCAATACTACTTGATCTCTGTGTGGACATCTCATTACCTTTATTTAATTGCATTTACAACTTCTTGCTCAAATAGTAATTATGTAAAATTGATCTTCACATTATAATTAACAATAACTTACAGATAAACGAATTTGTTACTAAAAAAATGAAGAAGAATCGATACGCTATCACGCGGGACTTTCGTTATTTTTATTTGCATAAACAATTTGTTACTCAAATATTTACTACGTAAATTTGATCTTCGCACTATAATTCACAATAATTTATACATAATCGAATTCGTTGCTAATTATAAACAATAAAAAACGATCGAAAATCGATGTGCGCTCATACGGACATTTCGTTGTTTTAATTAGCATAAACCGTTTCTTGCTCAAGTAAAAATTAAGTAAATTGGTTCTTCCCATTATAATTAACAATTTGTACATATTCGAATTTGTTGATAATTATAAATAATAAAAAATGACGGAGAATGTATGTGCTCTCATCCGGTACTTTTCTTATGTATAAATTATTGTTGATTATAGTGCGAAGAACAATTTTGCGTAGTAACTATTTGAGCAACAAATTGTTTATGCAGATTAAAACGAAGTAAAGTCCAGTGTGAGAGCACATCGATTCTCCGTAATTTTTCATAATTTATAATTAGCAACAAATTCGCAGTTATAGTGCGAAGAACAACTTTACATAGTAACTACTTGAGTAACAAATTGTTTATGCAAATTAAAACAACGAAAAGTCCTGTATGAGAGCACATCGATTCTCCGTCGTTTCTTACTGTTTATAATTCGCAACAAATTCGATTATGTATAAATTATTGTTAGTTATAGGTCGAAGAACAAATTCACGTAGTAACTATTTGAGCAACAATTGTTTATGCAAATTAAAACAACGAAAAGTCCCGCGTTAGAGCGTATCGATTCTCCTTCATTTTCTTAGTAACAAATTCGTTAATCTGTAAGTTATTGTTAATTATAATGTGAAAATCAATTTTACGTAATTACTATTTGAGCAAGAAGTTGTAAATGCAAATAAATAAAGGCAATGAGAATAACTTGCGCCAGGATGGCGAACGCATTTTGTTAAAATTTTCTATCGCTCAAATCATGTATGGTGTTTGTCTTTTACAATTAATCATAATTATAAAATTAATCATTTTCATTTGTAAAAGGATACATAAATCTTTTTGCAAATCTCGCAAATTAGTTATTGCTATTTTACAGCAACAAATTCACAACAAATTTCGTTCGTTTCCTAGTACGCAGTGCGTTTGAGGACGGGTTCTCCAGCTTTACGTTGCACAGGCCCCACCCACTTCATTTCTACTTTACTTCTTGAGCAACAAAATTTTGAATACACTAATAAATTAGCACATAATTAGCACTAATTTTTTAAGAAGTCGGATTTTTTTTCTGTTGGTGGATGGTCCAACTTAATGGACATGGTGTCGTGTGTCCATGATTTGCCGATAATTTTCGAAATTATAAATTATCTGTTAGTCTCGTACATCTTAAATGTAGTATAATTCTCGTAAGTGAATCTAATAACGAATCAATGTTTGGAGAAGCTTTTCTATTGCAACGTTTTCTTTTGTCTTTTACGTATTTGAAAGGCTGAGGAATTCGTTTGTGATCTTCTAAAACAAAAACGATGTTGTTGATCAGAGTAAAATGAAAGTTTAAAAGGGAAATGTGATTTACATTTTTGGTATCGATGTTTAGGAACCCTTTTAGTAAGTTGAGAGGAAACATTCGTTAGTGTCTTTGTAAATATGGATAGTTTTGTATAAATAAATGTTTTCGTTGTTTTAAATTGGGTGATTTTCGTTAAATCAAGTTGAGATTGCATCATGTAAAATCAAATTAAAGAACGCATCCAAATTATTACATTGTATGGTACATCTTTTGCAAAAGTTAAATTTAGCCGCCAGTTCGGCACCGTTTCGTTTGATAAGGTTTGGTTTCAAACAAAGAATTTGTCTTTATATACAGGGCAGTAAAGACATTTTACAATATATCCGTTACTTAAATAAGGTTTCGAGAGGAGGTAAGTGTTGTTGACTTTGCAATTTTTCCCGCCGATTTTCAAGTTTGAATTCGTGGAAGCGCGTGCTTAGAAAATTTTAATAATCTTTTCTTTAATTGGCTAATTAAATGGAGGGGGTTTAAAAAACCAATGTGGCGACAAGTGAAATTATTCACGCGAGTAGTAGCGTAGGTGTAGAAGCGTCCAGTTTTTTCGTTACAGTGAACTATCGTAGCAGGATTCTCATTCCCACATCACCCCAAATAAAGGATCACATAATCGTTCAACCTTCACGAGACCAGTTTGTCGTCACGAGTAGTTGGTCCATAGGGACTTATCGAGATCCAGAAAGGCGTTTAGTGTCTAAAGTTACCAAGTGCTTTCATCGTTCTCTGGAGAAGTCTTCGCTTCTGGCGGAAAAATACAACGTTCGTTCCAAAGTTTCATACGTAAAGTTCACAGTTTGTCGTTAATTAAATAACCTTCTGTAAATAGACCAGCTTTTTCGTTAAGTTAAGTCTTAATCATAATTAACTAAAAGTAATAAGTATCAATCAGAACTAGGTCACAGTAAAGTAAAGTTAATATAACTGTCAGTGTACATATAATCAATTGAAATTTAATCATAACGCGAGTCGACAGAGAGGCCGCCGTGAATTGAATGATACGGGGAGCTGTTAGCGGCGTGTTAATATCAACCATAGATCCGAGGTCCTCCTGCAGGTCCGTTCCTTAAGGTAACATTTCTGTTTTTTTATTATTGTGGTGGGTGATTAAAGCTAATAAATTTATGGTGTGTAATTTGTTTTATTTTGTTATGCGTTTGTAGACACGGTTGAATACATCTTTTAGTTAAAGATTAAGGTTTCGTTGATCAAATTTTAGTACAGGCGTATCCATCCGTATTATTATCCATATTTATTTAAAGGTTTGTTTTTAATGTTTGTTTAAACTGACTAATTTACAACGAAATTAAGTGACAAGTTTTTGTAAAAAAGAAAGTAACCATTTATCATTTTGGACATTTTAATCAATTTTATAGTATATTTTAATAGAGGTCATCGTGAGCTAGCTAGTTTTCCGGTAATAGACAACCTAGGTGATAAGATTGTAAGATTTGTGTTTCGACAATTCGATGGTTCTGTTTTATTTATTTATTTATTCACATTACATATATGTAGGTTATTGCACATGTTTTTTTATGTGAACCTATTATTACACAGCATCTGACGACACGTATTTTTCTTAATGTTTATTGTTTTTTTAATTTGCTCTTCGAATTAACGTCAGTACATTGTGTTTAGTTAAATAAAACAATTACGGTCGAAAGATTTTCAAGCGATTATTTAATTATAGCGTAACAATTAGAGGTCCCTAAAACACTTCTTTTGTGATTTGAACATAATAAATTGCAATTTGAAGAAAGTGGTTATGTACAGAATTAAAGTGTTTATTTTTTGGTTGTTGAAGTGAAATTACTTGAGCATCGAATTTTAATAACGTAACGTAACAATACATTATCGTTTTTTGATCGAATTAGTGATTGATTTTTTTGCGGCACGCAATAATTTTAATTAATCGAGCAAATATTTTTGAAGCCTTTCAAGTTGGCGAGATCTGCTAGTCCCAGTGCCGCCTGGGAAGATTACGTTTATGTCGTTTTAACGCCTATTTGGACTTATATGTAATAAACTATGCTATTGTGTGAAAAATTTAGTACACCGAACCCACCCCGACCGCTGACTAGTCAAGCAAAAGTCAAGTTTATCTATTATCTCGTTTTACTGCCAGTTTATACCGTAACAATGGCGAAAAGACTATTCTGGCCCTGGCTTTCTAAATAATTTGCTCAGGCCAGAAAAGTGTCTTTTCTCCATTGGTATATAATTACTATTACTTGTTTTTTCATAAAGCGATATTTTATTTTGCGTACCTATTTAAATATAAATCACATTTCCCCTTTACTTTCTGTTATCTCAACTATTTCTACGTTAACGAAACGATTCATCATATCGTCTAATCTTCTAGATATCTAGAATTGCGGTTAAAAAGGTGCTGACACGGTTTTAGTATTTAATTGGTAAAATTAGACGGTAACTACCAGAAACACCCATTTCAAAAATATTGTAATGCGCCCCTACTTTTAGGGTTCTATACTTATATTTATAATGCGCCCTTCTGGTTTGGTAACCCAACGCGGTTTTATTTTGCCTCGGCTTTGCTCAATCGGGTTTATTTTATAAACGGGGTGTGGTTCGTAGTACTGGATGGGCTTAACACTGTAACCTTAAATAAAATCCGTAAAGCATTTTAACACGTATATTAAACAAATATTTACAATAAATAAAATAAACGGTAACTAACAAAATATGTATGTAAGAACTCCTGGTCCGGGTCCTGGCGTCACTGGGTGCGAAGTCGCTTCTGTGAACAAAAGATAGTCTTTTTAATCTATTCCTTACCTAAGAGGCAAAGTTTAGGTTACGGTCCTGCATGTACAGTAGCGCGAGCGTTATCCTTGATGCAGTGGTTGATCGGAGCGCCAGCGCAATGAACTCGAATCGTTGAGAAAATCGATATCGTGCTTATATGTTAGTAACTCTGGAGCGCTGAAGCAAGGATGTCCTACTCCTCGGGAAATAATACACGCGAATGCGCGTCTGCAAACGCGAGATCTCGGGACGGTCTTTCTTTAATTAATACCGGTTTAATTTTGGCAATTAGATTATTTATCTAACTAAATTAATTACCGATCTCTATACTAAGTTTAATTATTTATAATTAATCAAGGGAACAAAATACTTAATATTAAAACTACTCTAATCGGTTTACGTAATGATAGAAAAATCTACGTACTCTCTAATTTATTCACAAACGTTCGTGCACCAGGTATTTACGATGGTTATAGTGACTACCAATTTATCTACAAATTTATACAACAGGTTATGGAGGTACTCTTCTGCGATTTAAGACACCGTGTACGGTTATTGTGTTTTGTCTGTAGGTAGTGTATAAGTTTCGAGCGGGATTTCAGTAATGCACAGAAGACGTAGGCGACGGCCTGTCTTTACTGGATATACTAAGAGAAAGGTCGTAGGTCTTTACAGCCCTGTAACAACCCTTCACCCTCAGGTACTTTGTAAGATACGTCGGGGGCTACCCCTGCGTTCCTCTAGGTGTACTTTGTATTGGCGAGTTCCGTCGGGGGCTACCCCTGCGTTCCTCTAGGTGTACTTTGTGGTGGCGAGTGACGATGGGATCTACCCTTCGTGCTACTCTAGGTGTTAGTGTACTTTGTATTGGCGAGTTCCGTCGGGAATACCCTGCGTTACTCTAGGTGTATGTGGTATAACTCCTGGAGCTCAGCCCGGAATTATTTACGGTCTGTAGTGTTTGAGTGTAATTGTGAGATTGTATAACTTTACAACTTACGTGTCTATCAATAGCAGTACAGAATTGAACTTTAGGTTGCCCGGTGAGTCGTGGTGTGCGTTCTCGCCCGATCGCGAAGGACTCTTCGTCGGTGAACAACAGGTCGGTGCTTACACTAAGCAAACGGTGCGGCTGCGGCTACTGGTTTCTGGAACGGCTTGACTTGAATCTACTGAGATTCATCTCTCCTTTATTATGCGCGTCGCGAGTTTATAAAGGTGCATCTGTGGGCGGTTTCGCGGCTACCGTGCGGGGGATGCCGTTATGCGATTGGTTAAAATCGTTCTGACGTGCAGAAACTTACGGTTTCTTAGAAATACACGTCAGCGGTGATGAATAAATTATTTGTTGTGCAATATCGCGTAAACTTATGAAATCTTACATACAGGATGGTCCGCACCTAATTTATACTAAAACACATATGTACATGACGCTGGTTCTTTACAATATACCAACCAAAACATTTGAAGAAGCATAATTTTGCAATGTTGATTAAGTGATTTCATATGTTTACGAAAGAGGCTACGTGTTAAAAAATACAAAGTATTACGCTAAGGTCGAAAATGACATAGTTTCGTGTAAATGACGAACATTCCTCCATACTTACAGACTTACAGTGCATATTTTGCTAATTATGTGCAATTTTGTTGTTAATATATATATATATATATATATATATATATATATATATATATATATATATATATATATACTAGAATTAAAGTAATAAATTAAGTTTAAGTAACACATTGCGTTTTGTAAATTTCTGTTGCATGTTTATTCGAAAATTAGACACACCTCCTTTGTGTTCGCTAATAAAAAAAGGTATAAGCGATTAGGCGTAGCGCCCATTGATTAATATCAGACGGTATTATTATACTGTAATTCAACCTCAAATCGTCCCCTTGTGTGACTGACAGTTGGTTACTCCTTTTGTGGCTTCGTTTTCTAAATAAAAAAAACACCTACTGTTGCAAATAAGATTAGCTGTGAAATTAGTTAGTTACAATAACTTTAAAATTTTACATTCAAAACGAAAGCGAGAAAGTTTAATGCTTATTTTACAATACATTAAATGTATTGAACTAAGTTGGATGTAGTATGAATAATATATTACCCCAAGTACTTGTATTTGAAATATTTACCACATATAGATTGGCGATAACATTAAATCCAAATGCTTAAACGTCATAATTTAAATGAAACATTTTACGTAACATTCTGTATGGAATATTGATATCTACTTATAATACGCTCCTTAATAATAATGAAATTTTCAGATATAATATACAAATGAAATTTAAACATTTCATTATTATTAAGAAGTGTCGCATTGTAGACGTGACCCAAACAAATTAGACATCTGTTAAACTAAAACGCAAACTTGCAAATAAATAATGTGTAAAATACGCACAAATATATAACGTCCTGGACAAATGTTTCACAATTATGCTGTATTAATCTTTCTATTCTTTTTAAATTATTTCAACGAGCATATTTCATTTTAGGGGGTCACATTTTATTAATACAATGTACACACCAAATCTTTTGGCTTTGAGAGCACTTTAAACTTCAAAGGAAGAGCAACAAGTCACCTGCTCTATCTTGTGAATAATATGGATTATTATTTATGTCAACGAGATCTGTTTAAATAGAAATGATTATAAATTTTAGGTAGATTGAAAATATAGTTGCATTATCATTAATCAGCCATTATGGACTAGTATGGCTTTTCAAACCTAACTGTATGTAGTTAGTTACAGTATTTATCAAATTGTGTAGCAGGTGTGGTTTAGGCATCGAATTGATTATTTTACCAATATGAGACAAAGTTTCCGTCCTCGCCACATTTGTTTATGACAAAAATTATTTTCCAACAATTAAAACAGTTTAGTGATTTATCCTGTGGTTAAGCTATACAAAAGAGATGCCATTATGTACTTAAAAAAAAAAAAATAACGACCACTGTCGACAGCAACAACTCTTCTCTGATTATACACCTTTTTAAATTGAATAGGTTCGTACACGAAAAAACAGATATGAGATTTTACCAACAGAGGTTTCATAAATATTATACAAGATGTCCCGAAATCCAACGTTCTACCTTTGAGGGTTCATAAGGTAGTTCGTGATTAATAAAAACATCTACATATGACCCTAGTAAAAATTACTTTTATGGATCTCGTGAAAATTTACACGTTTGATCAGTTTCTGAAATGTCACAAGTATAAATATCCATATTCTAGGATTCTAATTTTTGGAATGCAATCCAGAATCATTTTGCTGTAGGTTACATTCCAAACTAATGTAACACTCGTATGTTTTGAGGGAAGAAAAAATTGAAAAAATGTTTGTTAGCTTGCTTTAACTATTCATACAACTAGAAGGAATGTACCGTACTAATCTGGGTATTTTGCTTAAAAAATTACTCAATTAGTGTAGTTTTTTAAGTAGTATAACATTTAGCGTGGTTTATTTACAATTAAACAAAACATTCATGAAAAACAAACCAAGAGACAATTATAAAATCCTATTTCGTTTGCAGTGCGTCAATTAGCATTTGTAGTTTTGTACTTACACACTGACGGTAGTATTAAGGTGACCATTTATGTAATACGGAAGTACAGGATGTGGACGCATCACCCGAAGAGTCTGAGGAGTACTAGTACTACTCAGCGGGGGAAGGAGAGTGAGAAGAGATACAAAATTATGAGTTTTTGCTCTCTATTCTAAGTGTAATGGTTGTTTATGGCATCCCATGTCATAATGCAATAGTGTCAAAAAATATAAGTAATAAAAAAAATGTATTTGATCCTGTATTTTACTTTGGTTTTTAAAACTACATAGTTAATACAATACAAATACTAATTTGTACATTTTTCCCTTCATAAAAGGGCAACCTTGGAGGTACCTAAAAAATTCATTTTTGTGTATGGCGAGAAATTTGAAATAGTATTCTAGTAAGGAGTCCCTCATACTAACTCATAAGACATGTGTAGAACTCTGAAACTTATTCTCGGGCCTTCGCCCTAAAATTTCGCTGCCAATTTGCCATAATTTGTCATAATTAAATTTTGTACGCTATCTTGTTTTGTCGGCGATCTTGGAGACCATTTTTGCTTTTGGCAGGAAATTTGGATTGTATTCTAGTAATTCATGCTAACTCATAAGACAGGTGTAGGACTCCAGAACTTGTTTTAGGGTCTTCACCCCTTCTTAGGTCTTCCCATACTAGGCGGCAAATTTGAAATTGTCACCCCTACTTAGGGCCCTTTTGGCAGTGTTAAGAGCCTTTTTGACAGTTCAGTTCCTGGAGGTAGGCAAATGCGCGCGCAGGGAGCCTGGTGGAGGTAGTCATGTGATCAGATTGTCACTCATAATTAAATTTTTTTAATTATGAGTCATAATTAAATTCCGGCGCCATTTTGTTTTCAATTGCGAGTCATAATTAAACTCAGCCGCCATTTTGTTTTTAATTATCACGTCATAATTCAATAGCGCGGCCATTTTGTTTTTAATTATGATCATAATCAAATTGTACCACAACCCTTTTGTTTTAATTATGAGTCATAATTAAATTCTGCCACCATTTTGTTTTTAATTATGGATAACCAAACTCGAAATCAGACCACTATATTATTTTACATACAAAGATTGCACATAAAACAACATTTTAGCGCAGCTGAATAACGACATGAATAAAGTTTTAAAACCAAAATGACTGACCATGACAAATGGCAGCAAGTTCTTCAAAGATATCTCACTTTTGCATTCAGTTATGTGAATCTGCTAGCATATCAATCAGCGGCGATGATGATATTGGAGATTTACCGACACGCAAAGGCCTGGCACTCCTTGCTACATATAGGAAGACGGGCGCGGATTTCTTGCACATACTGAATACAGGCGGTTATATATTTTGGAATGAAAGGGGTACTGTCACAATAAAGGTGAGATCATCCCACATTCCTACATTTAATGAATTAAAGATTTAATAAAACAGTGAAAATAAAGATGTGGCGTTATTTCACCTAAAAAAATTCCTACAGGTATATTGATTTACTCCAAAAACTTAAAACAGCTTAAAACAATAGCCCTCATTCAAGTATAAAGGGTGCCCCTGCGGCTGTAAACGACGAAAACCTTTTGGCAGCGTGGAATAACCTGTACGCGAAAGGTTTAGGCCCAGCACGTTAACCTAAATATAATGTCGGTGAGTACACCGAAACGAAATGGAGCGAGGAAGTTTTTACAATTAGTGTAATGATAAAAAGACGACCACCAGTTTACCAAATAATCAATCTTAATAATCCTATTTTGGGTGCATTTTACGAGGAGGAATTGCAAGTTGTTACGGTTGATAAAGAAACCCTATTCAAAGTCGATAAGATTTTGGCAGAGAAGGGTCGTGGACGACATAGGTAATACCTAGTAAAGTGGGGTGGATACAGTGATAAATTTAATAGTTGGGTGTTAGCTGCGAAGATGAGAGATATATAACAATGGAGTTTTATCTTACCTTATTGAGTAACACATCTATGATGTATTTTCCTGGTAATATGACGTCAAATTTTATTACGCAGCTGCCAAAACGAATAAGATTAACGGGTTCTTGGGTTATAGGCATATCGGAAATTCAGTACTCTTGTTCTTTTGCAGCTGTAAGTGCGACACCCAATTTAATTTAATATAGAACTGAGCCACCTGCAGGGGAAGAGGACGTGCTAGAAGCGATATTAAAAAAGGCTGCAGTACATTTTCAACACAACAGCGAGAAAATCAGCTATATTGAGGACGGTTGGTATGTGTTACGTTTCGCTTCGGGGAATTACACCAACATAGAAGAAATAGCCAACGAGCTAAATAACCACGAGCTAATAAGTAAATTGGTAACAATCGAATACCATAATCTAACTAAACGCGTCACTGCGAAATTAAAATCCCCGCTCTCACTATTCGGATTCTCACAAACTTTAGCCTTACAGTATCGTCCGTATCACAACAAAGCTATGGAACCAACACCACCGCACCCCGCTAGTATATGGTTAGGTTTACCGACGCAGATATTTGTTTATTGCGACCTCGTTGATGTCGAATTGTGAGTGATGTTTTATCACCGATTATGCGTATAATAAACATTACTTCAGAAAACTTTGCTTATGAGAGTCATAAAGATGAGGTTCTTTCGCCTGCACACTAACTTTGCGTTGAAAATCAGTTACGAAACCACTTAGAAAAATTTAACTTAATCCTGGTATACCAATCTGGTTTTCGACCTAACCATAGTTGGGGAACGGCACTTTTCCATATAGTAGTCGAAATCACTACTGCTATAGATAATGTTGTATTCTTGTGCTTCTCCACTACTCAAAGGCCTTCGATATGATTAATCATAAAATACTGCTTGCAATTTTTCATTATTTAAACAATGCGGCTATTGAACTATTAAAAATGATCTAGTTGATAAGCAACAGCAAGTGTTATTTAACAATACACACTCGAGTGAAACACAGTGAAAGGCAATATGTTTGCTGATGCTACGCAAATATATCACATGTTTGATCCCTTAGAAGCTAATGCCGAAATAAAAATTTGAATTTAGATTTATCTAATCTCTTGAACCTTTCAAAACAACATGATTTAATAATTAATCAAAAATCAAAGGATATGTTTTTTTGGTAAACATCACATTTCTAGCAGTTTAACCATTAACCTGGATGGAGCACAGTTGGAAGAAAAATCCGAGGTGAAAAACTTAGGTCTCATTATAGACAAAAATTTTAGGTTTAGAACTCACATTAATGGTTTAATCGGGTTTATTCTTGCCTACAAATGTTGTATCCATCAAGGCATGTATTAAAACAGATTTGAAATTACGATTATGTAATTCTCTAATATTAAGCAAATTTGACCATTGTGCTTATGTACTTCAAGCATTGACAGTACAACACAGAAACGTATACAAACAGTCCAAATCTCATGTTTGCGATTAGCGTATGGAATATAAAAAGGAAAGAGTGTTTCACATACACTCAGAGAGGCCAAATGGTTAAACATCTCGCATAGGCGACGCCTCCACGCAATGTGTATTTGCAAAAAAATTATTGACAAGCAATCGCCACCATACCTACATAAAAAATTAACATACCGTACAGATGTACATATTTGAAATATTAGACGTAAATATAAATATATGTTTTCAATACCTAAACACAGAACCTCCTTCTTTAAACGAGCATTTAGATATCAAGCGTCCAAACTCTTAAACGAACTCTCAACTGAATTTGCGGATGACGACATAAAAAGATTTAAATATAACTACAAAAAATATTTATTATTAATACAATAAGCAAGCTAACTTGACTGTACATTTGGTTACCATTACAAACTTGTTCATTTGCAACAAACCTCATTACTGTACCTCACACGCATATGTTAATTTTTTAACTTTTAACTACTACATTTAGTACCTTCTACAGTATAGCAGGCTCAAGTAGAATAACAGATCATGTTTTCTTACCTGAATTATCTGAACTTGCGCCTATTGGTTTATATGTGCAATAACTAATAACATTGTTTACTACTACTCAATTATTACTAAACATTACTAAACCAATAAAGACATTATGATTATTATTACATGCCTGTGATGACACGAGAATTTGAAAACATCGAGATTAATATAAAAACAGACATGGGTGCAGCAATGCCATTCGAGTTTGGGACGTCATGTCTGGAGCTACACTTTAAGAAAGCACAATAATGGTTTGTCCTTATCAACAATATTATATGAATCAGGCCGGTAACGGTATCGTCTCCATTTACAGAGGCGCACCATAGCACACGTATAATATTGAAGTCCAGCAACCATATGTAGACACTACACTATAACAAATTCTCGGCAGTTTCTCAAAAACAAAGTTGATATAATGAAGTGTATTATCAAAATTGGAAATAAAGGTCGAGTTGTGTACCTTCATGTAATTAGGGGTTTTTCCCAGTTTGTTATTGTTGGTTACATAACTGGGAAAAATTCACAAAATTATTACTTTATGTTAATGATTGGAAAAACCGAGTGCTTTATATTGGTTATTTGTAAGGAAAATACAGAAAGCGAATGTACGGTGACTATATTTAAGTAACAGAAAACCAGCAGTTATTCACTCTTGTGTCAATCTGCCAAGGAGTTCTTTCAATACAACACATGTTTTAAAGTTTTAAACCTTTTAAAAGCGTTAAGGAGTTAGAGACTGAGGTAGAATACAGGATATTCAATATTTGCTTAATATCAACATGAAAGGATGGTTGTGGAGCTGGAGGAACTTAAATGTATGCTACCCGAGCGCTTCCATAAGTTTTTCAAGTTTGAGGACCATCGTATACAACAAATTAACGAGCAGCTGAAGAGTAAAGCTGTTTGAATGCGTTCTTTAAGGCCTACAGGCAAAACAACAAATTTCATATCCATTTAGAAAAACGGTTTTATAATTACTATGTTATGTGATGATGAGATTAGATTAATAAAATCAAATCATTTTTGTTGCGTGGTACTTGAGATTGATATGAATGTCAGCAAAATGTAATTGACTCATAATTAAAAACAAAATGCTGGTACCATTTAATGATGACTCATAACTGGTCGAATTAAAAAACCGAAATGCATCTTTCCTTAAATCTTTAATTAACATACGCGTGAAAACGATAGCCTGTCGGCACTAAATCGGAAAAGCATTGCATCAGTCCAAATTGTATTCCCAAATGTACCTGTTGTAATGTGATAGGTCTAAATAACGAAACTCTTACGATAGTGAACCTTAAAATAACGTATATAAAACCCAAACTCTTTGTTTAACCACAAAAAATGTTATCAGATCGTCGCTAAAATTTAAGTTCGCAAAAGATGTATCATACAACATAATAATTTTACACTTAAGATGATTTTACATGATGCAATTTCAAATCCATTTAACAAAATTCACCAAAATTTAAAATAACGAGAACATTTATTTACACAAAACTAATCTACCTGTATTTCACTAAAACAAGAGTGTTCACGTGCGAAAAAGAGACGTAACATTAAAGACAATGCGTATTATGATTGACAAAATTGACAAAACACGAACTACTATTATTTACAAAAAAACTACTTAATTATCAACAAACTTAGTAAAAGGGACTCCACTACCTATCGTTATTTATTGTTACCCTTCAATTGAATAAAAGTGAAACTTAGAGGATGGAAACGTTTAAGTTGTCACGGTTCACGGCAATAATAAAACAGATTTGATAAATAAATATTAAATTAAATAACAAATAAACAACTAACACTCGGAAATCTAACTTAAAAATAAGCATTTGGTCGCAAATAAATACAGCAAGTCCGGTTAGTGGCGCGAGAGCCAGGAATCGCGTAGGGAGCAATTTGGTTGAAACGTGATGTGATTGAAGGGTATGTAAGTGAAAAAATATGTATGTATACATGTACATTTAGAGATTCATACAGTAAGTATAAACTCTATTATTTATATCTTTCTTGACTCTGTTCATATTTCTACTTCTTACTTCCTTGCGAGCCGAGGCAGTATACAAATAACTGTCCCGTAATAGGACGATACCGTTAGTAGGGAATGCTACATCGCCCGGGGCACGATTTACTCAACAGAACAATACAATTGCCTCGGATCGACCTGGCTACAAGGAGCGGTCAAGGTCGAAACAGGCAGGCCCCGTTGCATGGTAAATAATTTGGAATTTCGAATGTGATGTACGAAAGACACTTGGATATTCTGTGCGTATCGGAGACAAAGCGCAAAGTAAAGGATGCTGTAGTATAGCACTATGGTCAGGAGTTGAGACTAATATGCATGGCGCAAAAGCAGTTAGGGTGATCGTAAGTGAAAGAGCGAAAATATGTGTTAAACGATACGAATTGGTATCTCCCCGGGTAATTTGGGTTAGAATGGAGTTTCAAAGAATTTTTCTTATTGCATGCTATGCACCGCTGAATGGAGACAGGGACCAGGAGCGTAAGAACTTCTGGAATGAAGTAGAAAACGTGTTGAACGTATGTAAGCCGAACGAAAGAGTGATGATAGTGGGGGATATGAATGGATGGGTGGGTGTACAGAGAAAACATACTGAACGCGTTCTAGGAAAGTTCAGAGACCAAAGAGTCAATGAACATCTGTGTGGAGAGAAGCCTGTTTATATCTAATACGTGGTTTAACATAAAAATGTGAATATGTATACATGGCAAAGAGGTAAATCTAAAAGAATGATAGACTTGATAGTATATGAAGAACGGCTTAGAAACCTTGTGAAAGGCACAACAGTAATGCGCGGATCGATGTGTGGATCGGACCACTTTTTGGTTGTATCGAGAGTGTGTTTAGGGAAAATGTGGGTCTGGAGAAGGAAAGCAAACAGTGGGAACGTCCAGAATTAGGGTTGACAAACTAGTTGATAATGGTGCGAGAATGAAATAACGCAGATACTGTGAGTAAAGAGTCGAATGTGAGTGAAACAGTGTGGAACGAACAAATAAAAGGCACTGACGTTAAAAGTGCATGTATAAGCTTGAAAAACTGTGTTGTCAATTGTGCCGTGCGGCTATGTGGAAGAGCGACTGTAAGTAGACAGAAAAAAATGTGCTTGGTGGAATATGTCGATAAAAAAGGCAGTATGGAAGAAAAAGATGCGTACATGGTAATGATTGCTGCACAAAATGAGACTGAGAAAAAGCGATTGTATGAGGTGTACAGATTAAGAAACAAAGAAGCGAAGGAGGCAGTGAGAATAAGTAAAGAGGAAATGATGGCTGTAGAAGGAGAGAAAATGCAGAATGTTGAGGGAAACAAAAAACTCTTATGGAAATGGGTCAAAAATACAAAACGTGGCCCAAAACAGAACGCTGTAAGAGTGATGAATATGAGCAACGAAATAGTATAGGACGATTGTGAAGTGAGGAAATGTTGGCAAGAATATTTCGGAAAGCTGTACATTAACGAGGAAAGTAACACTGAAGGGGTAAATAAAGTGAATGTGAAAGGAACGGTGAATGAAACTGAGAAGAATATTGGTAGAAAAAACGGTAGGAAGGTTGAAAAATGGCAAGGGAGCAGGCGTAGATAAAATCACTGGTGAAATGTAAACGTATGGGGGTGCAAAGCTTATACGAAGATTGTGTGAATTATTCAATGTATGCCTTATGTGTGGAAAAGTTCTGCGGGATTGGAAGAGCGCGATCATTGTACCACTGTATATTGTATAAGGGTAAGGGGAACAAGAGTGATGGCAATAACTACAGAAGAATAAGTTTGCTCAGCGTGTCTGGTAAAGTATTTGGAAGAATACTGAATGATTTGGAAGAATACTGAATGATAGAGTACGAGAAACTACACAAAGTATGATTTGGGATGTGGAGGGTGGCTTCATGCCAGGGAGAGGATGTGTCGATCAGATGGCTGCTCTCCAGCAGATGATCGAAGAGTGTGCAAGTGTAAAAAGGAAGCTGTACTGCGCGTTTGTAGATCTGGAGAAAGCATACGACAGAGTGAATAGGGAGAAGCTGTGGGAAATATTAAATGAATATGGCGTAAATAAAGGTCTAATAAACGGAATAAGGGCAGTATACAACGGTAGTCGGGCATGCGTTAGGGTGAGAGGAGGTGTGAGTGAATACTTTAATATTGAGCAAAGAGTGGGACAAGGCTGTGTGATGTCACCGTGGTTGTTCAATGTATACATGGATAAATGTGTTAGACAAGCATGTACTAATACAAATAGTGTAATGGTTGTTGACGTAAATGTACCACTTCTGGTGTATGCAGATTACACAGTCTTATTATGTGACAGTGTGGATGAGCTACAAATTGCTTTGAGGTAGTTTGATACAGTTTGTGAGAGCATGGACCTAAAGGTAAACGTGAAAAAAACTAAGATTACGGTGTTCACTCGGGAAGGTGGAAAAGAAGTAGAGTATTTACTCTGCAAGATGAAATTGTGGAGCAAGTGGACGAGCTGGTGTATCTGGGTAGAATGTTTATTGCAGATGGTACAATGGAGGGCGAGATTGGATGATGGGTAAATGCTGGAAGGAACGTGATTGGAAGTATGTGGACGATAATGAGAAACGAAAGCATGAGCCTAGCTGCGAAACGACCAATTTATAATGGCGTGTTTGTTCCGACAGTAATGTATGTAACTGAGACATGGGTATGTCAGAAAAAGCACGAAAGAAAAACAAATGCCGCGGGTATGAGATTCTTGAGGCGCGCATGTGGTAAAACGAGAAGGGACAAGATAAAGAATGAATGCATAGTGACGGAGTGTGGCGAGGAAAAGACGATGATGGATAGATATAAAAGTAGTAGATTACGTTGGTTTGGTCACATTGAGAGAATGAACAATGCAAGATTAACGAAGAAAATATATGTGGGTGAGGTCAGAGGTAAGGCCGTCCCTGGTGGGCCGCGTAAAACTTGGCTGAATGCAGTAGAATGTATGATAAAGGAAAGAAAGTAAGGAGTTTTAAAAATAAAAGAGCATGTCAGAGGCAATCTATGAATCTTGCGGAAGCTAAGGAGGTACGCGGAGACAGGAAATCATGGAGAAAGATTGTGAATGAAAAATTAGTAAGAGGCAGGGATTGTTTTACCTACCCCGCAAGGGAATGGCGTGAAGGTTAAGTTAAGTTATCGATACCAATATGTAAACCTAATCTTAATTTAAAAATCCCCTGTAAGCTTAATAAACAAACCCAAAGTTGTCCTCTATTATCACAATAGGGTTTCTAAATGCGATTAACATTTGTAAAAATTTCGAATACTTTCCAAAACGACCAAATAAAAATTATATTAAGTTTTTATTAAGAACGAAGAAGTTCAAAAGTAAATAAGTAATTAAAAATTATTATTAATTTTATTAAATACATAAATAAAACGTTTACCTCGAGTAGGGTTTGAACCTACGACCTGTACTTTGCTAGAGTACCGCGCTAATTAACTGCGTTATCGAAGTACAAGCCCCAATCGATGTAAATTTTGGCTTTATGTATGTAGAACTGATGTAAATTCTAAATTTAATGAGATAACAATCAAATTACTTATACTAATGGAATGTGAGCTTGCAATATCGCAAGGATTCACACATACTAAAGCAACGTGACTAATATTAAATTATTATAACTTTTTATTAGAACGAATAAGTTCAAAAGTAAATATAATACATAAAGACAAAATTTGCATCGATTGGGGCTTAAATCTCGATGGCACAGATGGTTAGCGCGGTACTCTAGCAAAGTACAGGTCGTAGGTTCAAATCCTACTCGAGGTAAACTTTTTATTTATGTATTTAATAAAATTAATACTAATTTTTAATTGACCAAATAAAAACGTTACAATCGAAAAGCTTCAAGTTCAATGAATGAACTTATGCTACATTTCAGATGTACGGTGCAAAAGAATAATTTATAATTTCGAAACTAACGGCAAATATTTGATAAAGTCACGACCAAGTGACATGTTATTGATATATGTAATAATTGCAAATCTATTGTCAGCATATTCTGAAAAAAGATTGATTCTCAAAAAACATTAGCTTGCTTTCAAAATCTGAAAAAGATTTGTACAAGGTTGGTTAGATTCTTAAATATCTATATCTACACTTTATGTGCGTGTTAGAATAGTGTGTCAATTTAATGGTGCATATAATTATGTTCGGTAAATGGCGCCAAGAAAGAGTTTAATCAGATATTAAATCGTCCGGAGGTTTACTTCAAAAGGTTCTACGTATAAGATGTGCACTACTTACAGAGAAAATATAATCACAGCAATAACAGAATAATTTTTTTTGTCTTATTTTAAAATACTTTTATTAACATATAAAAATAATCACAAAATCTTAGGCATTTCTATTTCTACGTTCTTTGGGAATATATACCAATGTGAATGTCTCTAAGCAAAAAATTGCAGTTCTCTGAAATATCCCTAAGCAAAGTAATAAAGTATACGTTATCTATACGTATCACCTCTAATAGTACTCTACAACTTTCTTACAGTAAATTTAATGGTTTGTCGTAAAACAACTAAAACCGGAATAAAATAAAAGCTTACTTCGTATCCATTTCCTAACGAAATTTTTCATTGGCACTAGTTTAAAATAAATTTAACCAAAAAACGTATAATTCACGTTAAGTCATGCATTGTATTTTAACTACTTTTAACACGTAGCGTGACCAAATAAAATGGACAAGGGTACTTAATCCTCAACAGAATTACATCCATCCTAACCTAAATGTTCGCTTTTGCCGAATAGCATAAATTTTTTTGTATCACTAATTATTCAAATTCAAATTGCAAAAGCAATCGATAATGTAAATTTCATTTTTTACACAATCGCGGATCTATTTAGCTTTTGTTCTTCAGAATCTAATCTCGACAATTTATATTCAAAATGAACAACCTGGCTGGGTGTGCATATTGGAGAAAAATTGTTCAGTACTTGAGCAACAGAATATGTACGCGATATTGATTCAGTAAGCTTCATTTCCATTTCATTTGTATAGAGTATTATTACAAGCTTCGACGGAGAATTTAGTAGCTGTTGCTAGCTTAAAATCAACTAATGAAATATTGATTTTGTAGTATAATCCAGGAGTTAAATTGTACATAAAAAATTTATCCCAATTATATCATAATTAACGTATCCTTCAAATAATTTCGTCTCAAAAAATTAAGCAGCTTTTTGATACATAAGATATTCACTAATTAAGTATGGGGTTCCTAATAGGCTGAATATTTTGAGTGTCGTTAATGACGTCCTTTAGCGCAAGATAAGTTTTTTGATAAGAGTATAAATTGCAACGAGGTTATTCAATTACTGCTACACTAATTATAATCACATATGTCCCATTACGAGCCGCACCACAGGAAATTTACATGCAAAATTTTCATGTATAATTCTTATCTCTGAAAATCGTTTTGTTTTTCAAATTCTTTTCGCTGCTGATTTAGTGATAACCGAATCAAAAGCAACCTTTTCTACACCTCATTTTGGATCTACTATGATTCTTGCTAGAATCCTAACTTCATCCTAACATCATTTTTTTAAATTTATATTGTAGAAATACATGCGAACCAAGATTCTCATGATTGGGAACAGTACACGCACTTTCGTAATATAGTTAATGTAGCAATTCGCAATGAAAACAAAGGCTTTTTATAACAACAAACTTCAGCAAAGTGACGGTAAGAAATGTTGGCGGTACATAAAGACAATTAAATCTAGGAAAAAAAAAAGTAAAGAGGTACAAATACCATCTACTCTTCTTAATCCTGATGATATTAATTATTAATTAAACATTCGTTCACAACAAAACATATAATAATATTAATTGTTACTTTATAAATAGCGTGCCACATGTACGTCGTGATAACTCCTCTATTATAATAATAAACTAACATGTAAACTCACTGTAAACTCTACTTTAGAATTTAGTATTGTTGATGAGTCTACAGTACTCAAATATATTAACTCAATCAAATCGAAAAAGCCTGTGGCTATGATGGGATTAGCACAGAACTAATTAAAATGAATCTACCTCACTTATTAAGTGTTTTTACTAATATAATTAATTATTGTATATTAAACTCTGTATTTCCCGGTAGTTGGAAACAATCTTATGTCATTCCTTTACCAACAAAAAAAAAATATTGAGTTTCAGTGGTATGAGGTCATTCAGCATTTTACCCGTGTTCTTAAAAGTATTTGAAAAGGTAATTGAATCGCAAATTAGAAACCAAATACTTCCTGAGATACAGTCAGGATTTAGACCTGGACATAGTTGTAGCACTGCTCTACTGAAGTTCATTGATGATGTATATCGGGCTTTGGATAAAGGATTGTAGACTATACTTGTGTTAATAGATTATTCCAAAGCCTTTGATGCACTAAATAATGACATTTTACTTGCTATGCTTCACTTTATAGGTTTTGGTGACACTGCGGTAAGCTTTATGTCAAGTTATATGACTAATCGTCAACAAGCTGTTAAATGCCGTGAAAAAATCTCTGAATTTAAAACATTAAATAGAGGAGTTCCTCAGGGCTCAATGTTGGGTCCTCTTCTTTATATAATCTATGTATCACGTTTTTCAGAAATGATAAAAATGTTTCCTGTCATATGTATGCCGATGACATGTAGTTGTATTACACATTTGATCACAGATCTCTTACATCTGCCGGAAATCTAATTAATGACGAATTAAAAATAATATCGAAGATTTCAGCATAACATTGCTTGACTATAAATCCTGAAAAATCGGCGTTTATGTATTTTAGTAAGGATAATATTAATATTAATTAAGTTGTTATCGAACTAGGGGATCAAAAAATTTGTTCATCTGAAATGGTCAGAAACTTGGATGTTATTTTTGATTCTAAATTAAAATTCACATCACACATATCTCAGTGCATACGGAGCGCGTATGTTGCTCTCAAGCTAATCTACAGCAATCGTTTTGTCTTAAATCAGGCCACAAAAACTCTTTGTTGCTCAACTTTTCTGCTCTCTAAAATGAATCTTTGTTATGTTTTTTTATGATTCAAGTTTCAAGTTTCTTGATGTTAACAAAATTCAGACATTACAAAATTCATGCTTGAGACTAATATTTGGCATAAAACAAAAAGAACACATTTTTATAAATTAAAAGAATTAGGATGGCCAAGTTTGAAAAATCAACGCATGTTACGAAAAACTAGGATATATCATATTATCATTACTACTAAGTGCACTGTGTATCTCTATAAGAAAATTACCTTTCGCACTGATGTACACAACTTGAATCTACGTTATACAGGTCTGCTTACGCCACCTCAATATAAAATAGCTGCGTTTAAAAGGTCTTTCACTTATCAATTCACTAACCTCTACAACGCGTTACCTCATGAAATTAAAACTTATTCGTTAACGAGTTTTAAACGGCATGTTAAAAAAATCTAAAACATTCAGTAGATCCCGTTAGGTTTCCATAATTAGTTCTAGGTTGATCTAACTTTGCTGCACATGTATGTTGTTAATTTAGTGATAGCTTTCAACATTTTGGGGCTCAGGTGGAACAGCAGAAGCGAGGAATTTACTCCTCTCAACTGAACCTCGCCCCATAAATGTTAAATTTTATAATTGCAAATATTTCAATGAATATATTATATTCTTTAACCTTACCTCGTGGAATTCCATATTCTATAGCACAATATGAATCATTATTAAGAGAAAATACATAAATAACGAACAAGTAGTTATGGTAACAAATTATTAAAGTAATACAGCAAACTTGATCTAAATTACAATTCCATATTTAAAATATTTGTTGAAGGTGAGTCTATAAGATCAACCTGTTCGTTCATTAAAGGTTTTCTCAGTTTGTGTTTATAAATTTCGAATGCTTCCAAAACAACTAATTTATCTTTTTTATTACAAAAATGTAAAAATGTTCTGTGTTAACTCGGCAAATAGTTTAATAGAAAGTTTGTATTCTTGATTTTTAACCCTTTCACCACTGCAGGGACACATATGTCCCAGCAAGGTTTTCAATATTACTGATTGGTCTAAAAGTTCCCATAATTACACGTAAACTTGTAAAATCAGTAGTTTATGATCCACCTAATGATATGGCACCACTGTGCTACCAGCTTAGCGCTAAAACACGTGTTTATAACCAAAGTTGTAGTGTGCTGTTTTAGTCTGTGCTTTTTGAAGCTATTTTAGAACAATAAAAGTATTGATTTATTTTATAAAAACACATGAGAGTGTTTGTGTACTGTTTGTACAGTGACAACAGCAGTTGGTAAGTAAAATTAATAAATAAATCTATATAATTTTTAACAATAACCTCAAATAATTTTTTGTGGAACATTTTCGTCCCAGCCGTAATTTTGCCTGGGTTGAAAATATCCCAGTAGTAAAAATATCAATGTTTATTATAATATTTTATATTATACTATTTGTTACAGATATGAGCAGAGGCGGTCCTTTTAGTCAGAAAGAGTTTGAAGAAGCTACAAATAATTTTGGAAAATCTGATGAGGAACCATTTGAAGATTCAGGTTCAGAATATTGTCCAGACGAAACAAGCGAAGAAGATAGACTAAGTGATAGTGAAGGTGACAGTATCTGTGAGAGTGAAGATGAAAATGAATCTTTAAATATTCAACGGCAACACTTAGAAATTCACTCTGAAACATCTGATGATGATGAACTAGAGGCAGCAGAACCCCAAAATATGTCCATCCCCACTTCTGAACACTGGAAAAAACCTACCGATAATTTCAAACCGAGAATGACACTGCAGGATGAAAAACAAGGCGTACCCCTTTTGAATTTAGGAAGAGATTCAAGTAAGCTAGATGTTTTCTTACAGATATTCCCAAGAAGCACGTTATTACATATTGCAGATTTCACCAATAAAAGAATCAGGTTATTACAAAGAACAAAAAACCTAAAACTGATATGTATGAAATTTTGATTATTTTGGGATGTGCACTTACTATGTCATACAATCGAGTACCACGTTTTTATCATTACTGATCGAGTAATGAGTCAATGGAAAATACAATTATAAAAAATGCAATTAGTAGTGATCGCTGTACCTTTCTATTATCTAAAATGTATTTCAGTGATCCCACAAAGCCCAAAACTGCTCCAAAAGTTAACTATTTAGACGATTTAGTAACAAGATTTCAGAGAGCGAAAAGTGAGAGTTCGCATCAGGTCATCGACGAAACAATGGTGAAATTTAAGGGTAGATCATCCCTAAAACAATATATACCCAACAAGCCAGTCAAAAGAGGTATAAAATTGTGGGAGCGTGGTGACTCAACGACTGGCTATATCTACGACTTGAATATTTATTGTGGGAAAGAAACTCAAACCATGGAAGGAACTCTTGGAGAAAGAGTAGTAAGAAAATTGTGTGGTACAATTCGGTCCACAAATGTCTGTCTCTCATTTGACCGTTTTTTTACCAACATGACTCTAATGAACGAATCACAATATCCTTGCGTTGGTACATATATCAGCAAGAAAAAAAACACTGCAAAGCTCTCACAAGAAAAAATGTCAAGAGGTGATTCTCAATTCCTCGTCAGTGACAAAGGTGTACTAGCAGTAATGTGGCAAGACATTAAACAAGTTTTGTTGTTATCAAATTGTCACAATGATTCCGTAGGACTCGTTAAAATAAAACTGAAGACTGGTGAAAAATGCGATTTTCCTTGTCCCGACGCAATAACGTTTTATAATAAATATATGGGAGGCGTCGACTAGGTCGATCAAAAAATATCTACGTATGATATGGACAGAAAATCTGCTAAGTGGTGGCGAAAAGTTTTTTATAAATTCCTGGATACTTTTTTTGCGACATTCAGAATCAAAAAAGCCGATACCACTATTGAATTATTTAGTTCCATTAGCCGAACAAATGATAAAATTAGGTCGATCTAAAGCTAAGGTGAAGCGACGTCTTGGTGGACGAAATGGAAGGGTTACTAAAAAACAAAAGACAATACTGAACGTTGGAGACCACCTACCAACTCAAATTCAAACTAGAAGGAGATGTATCAGCTGCACAAAACAAAATAAAGAGACTCGCACTGAAACTTTGTGTGTAGCTTGTCATGTACCTATTTGTAAAAATTGTTTTCTCCCATATCATGCTTGAAGTTGTTTGTCCCATTATTGATTACTGCAGGGACATATATGTCCCATGTCCTTAAAAAGGATTTAAAAGGATTTAGAGCAATTTTGTGCCGATAAATTACTAAGTGGGTTGGAAACTGATCACTACAAATGAGTATCTAAGAAATTACATTTTCTGTGATGTATTCAGTGGTGAAAGGGTTAAAGTGTCGATTATATTTGAAATGTAACCATTTGCTTGTGCAATTTGTCTTATAATTGATATTTGTTTGGTTCATGGTAAAGACATTGCTTTATCTACTAATGATATATATATATATATATATATATATATATATATATATATATATATATATATATATATATAGGGTGGGGTACCATACACGCCATGGAGTTTCTATAGGAGCCTATAAGAATTGTTTCTTAGAGCATATACAGGGTGTTTAGCAGTACAATTTAAAAATAATTTCAACTGTACAGGGTGTTCATAAAAAAATATCCCTATCAAAGTTATATATTTTTTAATGGAACACCCTGTATACTATGTCTTTTGGAATCTACGACTAAAATAAAGCCAAGTTGCAATAAAATTCCCTATACCTAAAACCTACCGTTTCAAATATATTTAATGATTTTTTAAATTGCAGGCTTGAATTCAAAATTTATTTTTGCTACGTTTATTATTATTGAAACAGCGTAGTCTCTGTCAGTGCTTTGCACAAGGATTATTGTGTAAGACAGCATAAAATTTTTGTTAAGAAAATATACAGGGAACTCAAAAATCAAATTTCAACTGCAGGTACCTAATATTAGAAATAACTGCCTTATTTTAATAAAAAAATGTGTTGTAAAATTTTACAACCTTTCAAATTATACTAGGGTCCCTCACTCTAACAGTTTTTGAGTTATTTTGATTTCTTTCTATTTTAAATATTACACATAATTTTTCAATATTAAGGTGGCCTTGAAATACAAGATAACATCTTTTTTATTTTGTAGAATAAATAAAACTTAGTACTAATTGAAAAAATACGGGATATTAATAAAACATGAAAATAATGTAATTACGTATAGAATTTAAAAAAACACCTTAACAACATAAATACATATTAATAAATAAACAACCAATAATAATTACAACTACAAACAAATGTTTCTACTTTAATAAATGTTCGAAGTGGCGTCCATTTTGATCAATACAAAAGCGTATTCTGTCCTGGAAAAACCTCTTTACATTTGAGTTGCTATTGCTTCAAAGGTATTGCGTATTCTTGCCTTCATATCATCCGGTGTAGTAGGAGGTAAGTTATAAACAATACCTTTTGTGTAGCCCCATAAAAGAAATCTACACAAGTCATATCTGGGGATCTTGCCTGTCAATTTTATGTCCCTCCTCGTCCTATCCTTTTTATTAGGAAAGTTCTATTTAAATATTGACTGAACTCGGACTTCAAAATGTGCCGGAGCACCACCTAACTGCAGCCACATCTGTCTTGTAATATCTAAAAATCAGGTAAATTATGTTGAAAAAATCTTCTAAACTTTTGACCGTTTAAATTTACATTAAAAAAGTGAGGCCCTATTACGTGCGATCCCAAAATTCTGCCCACACGTTAACAGACCATCGGTGCTGATGATCAAGGGTGCGAACTGAATGGGGATTTTCATCACTGTAGTAATGAAAATTTTGTCTGTTGACCAATCCGTTATTTAACGTATATTCGTCTGAAAATAGCACAAAGTGGAAAAAATTATCATTTTCATCCACTTTATCGGGAGACCATAGGCAAAAATCAAGTCTTCGAATGAAATCATTATCAAGAAGATCCTGATGTAACTGAATACTGTATGGATGAAATTTGTGCCTTTTAATTATTCTACCAACGCTTCATTTGCTGATACCCACTTCTCGACTTGTGCGGGAATTCTCAAAAAGGGCGACAATTACCTCAAACTCATTATCTCCATCTCCAGTAATTTTCAGGTATGCTACACTTCCTGTTCTACGGAACACTTCCAACAATCGTTGCAATACTCTTTTGTTGGGATGATTGCGAGTGGGATATTTTTTAGCATAAACCCTTTCTGCTAGTAATACATTTTCTTGGCATTCTCCAATCGTTAATCATATCAATTCTTTCGTGTACAGAGTATGTTTTCATTTTTACACAAATAATAATAATAAAAATAATTAAATGTTGCTAATGCCACCTTGCATCTTCAAGTAACCTAGAGTATCGGAATTATTATAACTTAATTAAGAATTTCAAAATAACTCAAAAACTGTTAGAGTTAGGTATAGAGAACGCTAGTATAATGTGAAAGGTTATAAAATGTTACAACAAATTTTTTTCATTAAATACAGGGTGTGCTATTTAAAATAAAGCAATTATTTGCAATATTAGGTACATGCAGTTGACATATGTTTTTGAGTGCCCTGCATATTTTCTTAACTTTATGCTGTCTTACACAACAAACCTTTTGCAAAGTACTGACAGAGGCTACGCTGTTTCAATTATAATAAACGTAGCAAAAACAAATTTTGAATTCAGGCCTGTAATTTCAAAAATCATTAAATATCTTTGAAACGGTAAGTTTTAGGTATAGAGAATTCTATTACCTTTATTTTATCGGTAGATTCCAAAAAAACATATAATATACAGGGTGTTCCATTAAAATATATAACATTTATAAAAAATATATAACTTTGATATGGATCTTTTTTGTCAATGCCCTGTATAGTTAAAATTCTTTTTAAATTGTGCTCCTAAACACCCTGTATACGACTTTATTTTATTCGAATTGTAATGTCTGTATGTGTAGGTTCTCTGAATATGGAGAGCTCAAAACTTGTTCTGTGTATTAGTCTTTATGTTTAAATCTAGAAAATTAATGGCTCTATTTTGTAGATTTTATGTTAGAGTGTAAATTGTTAAGATTAATTAAAAACTCATCAATGAAATCTGATAAACTATCAAAACAGGGTAAAATATTATCAACATAGTGAAACCAAAATACAACCTTATCAGAAGCCATTCAATTCAAAAATTTGGTCTTCTAAATAGAGATACTACCTAAAATGAGCAAAATTGGACTGCCCGTAAGTAAACCATCTTTTTCTAAATAAATCTTATTATTAAATGTGAAATAATGTTGAGATCACAGAGATCAAATAATTAATAATATTTTAGAAAACGTATAAACATATCATGTAGTGGTAAGTTTATGTTTTGTAGTTTACTAATTAGTTCTACAGAATTCTTAATAGAGTTTTTTGAACCGTACTTTAAATTGTTTGTTATTACGTGGTTTAGTTTATTTGCTACAATATGATTAAGTGCTTGGATTAAAAAAATTACTGGTCTAATGGGCATATTTGGTTTGTGGATTTTGATGCGGCCGTATAGTTTTGGTGCTTGTGCGCTTTTGTATAAAACTTGTTTCTCTAAAACTGTAAAGAGTAGATGTTGCAGTTTCATAAACTGTGACAAACATCCTTTCGAAATTTGGTTGTAGGATTTCTATTTGAAATTTCTAAATTTTCGATACTAATAAAATCATTAACTTTCTGCATAACTGCTAAATCTCTTAAGTAAATTAACAATTTCAAATTTGCATTCTATTGCTAAAGTACCCTTAATTTTCTAAGTGAATACAGGAAAATGGCAAAACTTGAATTTAATAGTAACTAATCACCTTATGATTTCATAAAACATAAACTTTTTACATTTTTGTAATAAAAAAGACAAATTAGATGATTTGGAAACACATTCGAAATTTATAAACATAAACAGAAAGTGCCGTTAATGAACGAACAGGTTGGTTTTATAGACTCATCTTTATATTTTAAATATAAAACTATAATTTAATCAAGTTTGCTGATTTACCTTAATGATTTGTTACCACAACTCCTTGTTTGTTATTTTACTTATATATTTTCTCTTGATAACGATACATGTTTTATGGAACGCGTAGAGAAATAAATAATTATATAAAATAAATTGTGCAATTATATTCGAAATCGATACCAAATAACGCACAAATATCATTTGAAAGAATACCGCCATAACTCCGCGTTGAATATGTTTGTCGGTTGTATAAACACTAATTTTGAATACCTTTGTGTGATTAAAAATATTGAGCGGCTCAAACAACTTTGACTACTGACGTTCCCATTCTATTTTGTTAACACTAGCTCCTTTTAGTGAATTTTTTATTATAAATTCTACTTGTTTCTATAAATACCAAAATGAAATACGGATAAAATAATATTCCGGTCAAAATGCTCATAAATAAATGAATTCCAAACAACTTTTATTCTAAAATGTTTTTTTTCTAAAATGTTTAGAAATCAAAATGTTACGTATAATGCGCCTCGGAAGGACACATACGATATAATACATGACAATAACTCTTCGTATGTTTACTACTGGAAGCGTATGTGGTTACTAACCGCAACCCGTAAACATACAGAAGAGGAACCGTTTATTTTAGAATTCGAATTAATCATACTCGAACAGATTTTGAGAAATCTATTCAGAGTTGATAATCGTAATGATTTATTTCGACCACATTTTACGTTACATTTATATCTGTGAAAAATCACGATCATTAATAAATGAAATCACTGTGTTTAACATAAATTAAATCTAGTAATACGCAAAAACACACTTAGAAGAAAGCACATGTAGCTCGGTAAAGAAATGTAATATCATAATAATTTTGAAATGTTCTCAACATATTGCTAGTTTAATACATGATATAAGCAACACTTATGTCGAAAGTATTTGTAATAGGTTCACAAATCTTTTGTGACGTAAATTTATTTCATAATATTTTAATTATATTCTCCAGTATTTTGCTTAATGACTACAGCTCTCAATTACCAGGACACCGAAGGGACATCCAGAGGATCGCATAGAGGATTAACGAAGAAGAACAACGTCGGGATAACACCTTGGCCTGTTTTACCATACATACAAACCTATTTCTACCATTCATTCTCAAACGGTAACTAACTATACATAACAAGAGGTGTATGAGGTGTCACTGTAGAGGTACGACCTCTGTGTATAATGGATGAATCAACACAAACTGGTCCTCACAGGGACCCTAGCTCTCACTTATGGCTCCCCGTGCCACACCTCGGATACTGCATTGACCTGCAGGCTAAATTAAGTGAGGGTAACCAGATATGGTGATCTGATGGAGGGCAGCAGTAGCCATCAGTACCAAGATAAGGCGCAAGGGAAATGATCTTAATCCGGCTTATCATTCAATTTTCACAAGCACGACTGAATTAGTTTTAATGGTTACAAAACTGCGGTGCGGAAAGCAACGGAAAACTACCGGACTATTATTTCCCAAGATGTTCAAAAAGGCTGAAATCCAAATACAATCGACTGTCAGTCCGGGGCACCCCTTCAGTGGGGAGACGGTGCTAAGGACCCCCCCGTCAGCCAATGTGAGCAAACTAAACATCCAGTTAAAGAACGTTCGTAGCCTTTTCCAGGCAAGAAAATTGCATGATCTTATTGCAGACAAAATGAAAATGGATATACTTGAGTCAGTGAAGTTCGACGGCCAGAAAGTGGAAAATGGCAGACAGATAATGGTGTAATGTATTACTGCGGTGGTAATGATCCACATCATAAAAATGGGGTAGCAATTATATTATACAAACAAGTTAGTAAATCTGTTATAAACGTTATACCCTTTTCAGAACGAGTCATGTCAGTCCAAATATTGACTTCTATCGGTAAATTGAATTTGATACAAGCGTATGCACCAACAGCCGACAAAGAAGGTGATGAAATAGAGAATTTTTATAGCCAACTACATTACATACAGAAAAGTTTTAAATCAAGAGACACTAGTATTATCCTGGGTGATTTCAATGGCAAAATAGAGAGAGGGGCCCAAGGAGACAACGTATAAAATTTTGGGTTAGGAACACGGAATGACAGGGGTGAGAGGTTGCTACAATATTGTGTAGAAGAACTAATTACAATTAACACGCTTTTTAAATTACCAACAAGGCGGTTATCCACGTGGACATTGCCGCCTGACAATAATAAGAATATAGTTCGTAATCAAATTGATTATATATTAATAAACAAGAAATTTAAAAACAATGTGAAATCAGTAAAAACATATCTCGGAGCTGATGTGGCTTCCGATCGCAACCCGTTAGTCATGAGTCATGACAATGAAACTACGGCTAAAGGAAAATCAAAATAAAATTAGCAACAACAGAGTGAATATAACAGAATTACGAAACAATGACACCACAGCCAGAGTTGCTTCGGTTTTAAATAAAAAAATTAAACTCAAACTCAGCATGACATAAATAAGACATGGAATGAAATAAAAACGATTATAAAAACCCAACAAGAAGAAATCGGCAAGCAACATCTAATGAGGCAGAAATGTAAATTTAACCATGATGGAAGAACGACGAAAATATAAAAGCTCAAACAAAGACAAATACAAAAAAACCCCCAATCACATTAGACAAAAGATTCGAAGAGCAAAAGAAGAATAGGTGATGGAGAAATGCAATGAAATCGAACAACTTCAGAACAGAGATGATAATTTTAATTTACATAAGAAGATAAAGGAAATGACAGAGATGAGATGGATGCAACACTCAAGCATCTTAAAAGACGAAAATGGAAACATTATCATGGACTTAGAATGGAATGAATTCATCAAAAAATTGTTTTATAACGACAGGTCCATAAAATACTATATAAAGTCAGAAGCCCAAGGGCCAGTAATAAACAAAAGTGAAGTTGATAATGGAATTATAATAACAACAGCGAACAAGGCTCCTGGGCCTGATGAAGTGTACAGCGAATTACAACAAGTATCCGATATTACATAAGAAACAAAAAGGCCGGCGACGAATTTCCTGGTTACGGAACTGATGAGACTGGTTTGGCACGAACTGTTGAACTGTTCAGAACAGTAAGACCGAAGATAAGAACAGTCATTATGATAAGCAACCTCCGTCGGAGAAGCTAACTAAGAAGAAGATACATAACAAGAGAGTGAGAATAATGAAAATAATTAGATAAAATATAGAAAGCTTGTTGTCAGGCTATTGCCTAATGGTAAGAAGCTTAAGAAGAAATTTGTCTAATTATTTTCTTTATTCTCACTTTCAAGTTATGTTTGACCAGATTATTTTTTGATTCAGACATTTCATTAAAACGCAGAAATAGAACTATATTAAATTCAAATACCAACATAAACAAAAGCTACTACGACGAAATATTCCCAGCAATAGTCACTAGGGATTACTCTCAGTATTGTTAGAGTGTAGATCCAATCTATTCTTAGAACTTTTTAAACTAAGTTGGTGTAACGATTTTTTTAGAAACTTTCTGTCAATGAGTTTGGTTTTGTATTTTAAGTTAAAAGATGTATTTAAAAAGTAGTTTTTCATTATAAAATAGTGTAATAATAAGTGTTTTTATTAATAGACATCTACATTAGGTTATGGGCCCAGTTTACGCTTGTGCCAGTGTCTGTGAATAAAAATAATGGACTTTTCAAAGTATATAAGACCGCTCAGTTGTGAAGCCGACTGACCTATGTGGAAAAGAAAGGTAAAAGACCTTCTTGATTACCATGAAGGTGCCCTGGGTGTAATTGATGGAAAGCTCAAAAGACCAGATGCGTTGGCAAGTAAAGCTTCGGAAGATCTTTCCCGTAAAGTTAATAGCTACGCAAAATCCATGATTACAAGTGCAGTAACAGACACAATATATAAAAAATTATGGACCAGGACACAGCTCATGAAGCTTGGGAGGCTCTAAAGTTACAGTTTGAGGCTACCTCAAAAGATCAACTGTTCAAGATTTTTTCAAGTTCAGTTGGACACCAGTAGATGATGTGTCAACTTATATTGCCAAATTAAAAAGCATGTGGTATGAAATTAACAACGGTTTAAAGGAGAAAAAGGAGAAAGAGTTGCCTAAGTTAATGATAGTGTGCAGGATTTTAAGTATACTACCAAGTAGCTTCAGTACTTTTCAATCAAGTTGGATCATGTTAACAGAGGGAGACAAGAAAACCTTTGACGAGTTAGTTATTCAACTGTGTGCGTATGAAATGAATTTTCTTAAGGCTGATAGCAGTAATTCAGTAGTACAGGAGGCACTTGAGGTAAAGCATACTTTCAAGAAGACGAAAGGTAAGCCATTTAAATCTAAAGTTAAGAAAGGGGATGTCTGTAACTACTGCAAAACAAAAAACCCCTAGCTTTATCAGTGTCCAAAGTGGATTGCTGGTGGGAAACCAACACGTTTAGAAACCACAACAGCAATCCTTTTCGCAGTTGAAGGGGATTCAGCTGCCTGGTGGGTTGACAATGGTGCTACAAAACATATAAGTAATAGTGCAGACTATTTTTCAGAGTTTTATAAATTTGATCGTGGTATTAAAGGAGCAGGTAAAGAAATTTTGCCAGCAGTAGGGGGAGGGAAGATTTTAGCTAAATCAGGTGTTGATGTTCCTGGATTCTCTAAAAATCTATTCTCAGTGCTAGCTGCTCACGACAAAAATCCAGACAGTTTATTGAAATCAAACGCTACTGGTTGTTGGTTTTTGAATACAGGTAAAGTGATGGTACAAGAGAAACGTTCCACTACGGGAAACCCTGTACAAGACAGAGATACAGCCACAAAGAGTCAAGGTAGAGGTATATATTGTAGATCAGTTGTCAGTGTTACACCTTATGGACACAGAGAGAAGGCAAGTAAGCCAGGAGAACTTGTTTCAGGGGACGTATGTGGACCTTTTAGAGAATCCTATGGAATGAAAAGGTATGTGGCTATTTTCAAAGACAGTTTCACAAAATATCGCTATTGTTATCCCTTAAAAGAAAAATCAGAAGTAAAATTAGTTATAAGAGATTTTCTTCAACATGCTAAAGCTAAAGGGCATAGTGTAAGAGAATTTTTGAGTGACAACGGTGGCGAGCTAGACAATTTACAAATAAGAGCTATGTTACAAGCAGAAGACTCACAGCGCCATATACACCAGAACAAAATGGCGGCAGTGAAAGAGAACTTGCATTGAAATGGCTAGAACTTTCAAGTATTCAAGTAACGAAGCAAATTTTCCTGAAGAATTATGAGCAGAGTTAGTTGCTGCTGCCACTTACATTCTAAATAGGACTGGAAAGTCTTCAACAGAAGGAGTTTGTTCTTATGAGTTGTGGATGAAAAAGAAGCCTAGAATAAAACATTTGCGAATTATTGGGTCCATCTGCTATGCTCATATTCCAACCCAAAAGCGCCGAAAAATGGATAAAAAGGCTATACAAGGTTTTTAGTCGGCTGTGATGGTCATGAAAGATATAGAATCTGGATAGAAGAAGAAAGTAGGGTACTCTTAAGCAGATATGTTACTTTCAATGAAGTTCCAGGATAGTGTGAGGAACGTATAGAATTATCGTTAAAAAATATAGAACATTCAAATGACGGAAAGCAATCAACTCAGGAAAGAGATAATATTCTGCCAGAAACAGAAGAGATGTCGGAGTCTGCAGAAGACAGTTGTTAAGATTCTCAATTTAAACCTCCAGAGGATTTTGAGGAGTCGCTTGAGTCTCTCTCCAGAGCTTTAAGAGATCGCTCCAACTTAAAGAAACCAAAGACTCATGATGATTATGTATTGATAAGTGAAGACATCATGATTGAAACAGGCACTCTAAATTCATACTGTGAGACAGTCAACGGGAAAGATAGTTTCCATTGGAAGCAGGCAATGAATCAAGAGTTACAATCTCTAGAAGAAAATGGTACACGGGAGTTGACCACCTTACCAGAAGGAGCAAAAGCCATACCATGCAAGTGGGTCTATAAAGTTAAGAACCATCCAGATGGTAGTGTTGACAAGTACAAAGCAAGAGTTTTCATCAAGGACTACAGTCAAAGACGAGGTATTGACTTTTTTGAGACATTTAGTCCTGTTGCAAAACTGAGTACAATCCGTAGTATGCTTAGTATTGCTGCCCACGAAAATATGTACTTACATCAATTTGACCTCTCCACAGCATTTTTGTACGGAGAACTGGAAGAGACAATATTTATGCAACAGCCTGAAGGGTACAAAGACAGTTCTGGAAGGGTTTGTAGGTTGAAACGCAGCCTTTATGGATTACGTCAGGCACCGAGATGTTGGTCCAAGCGTTTCAGCACATTCCTTCAGCAGGCCGGTTTCAAGATAAGTGAAGCAAACCCTTGTTTACAAATCAGACAGAGAGGAGATATAAAGTTAATAGTAGCGCTTTATGTAGATGATGGGCTTGTGATGAGTTCTCATAAGCAAGAAGCTGATAACTTTGTAAAGGAGTTAGAAACAGAATTCAAAGTCACGGCGAAGCAAGCATCATATTTTCTTGGACTTGAGATTAAACGTTCAGAAGATGGGTCAGCAAGCGTACGCTAAGAAAATTTTAGAGAAATTTGGCTTTCAAAACTGTAAGCCAGTGTCTTAATAATTAGAGAATCAAGCAATGAAACTAAGGATAGTGAGAACTGAACAGACTTTCCTTACAGGCAAGCAGTTGGAGCGTTAATGTATCTAATGGTTGGAGCTCGACCTGATCTGTCCAGATCTTTAGACTGTCCAAGTTCTGAAGACGTAGGTAGACTAAAGTGAGTTTTGAGATACATTGCACACACCACTGAGCGAACCAAACACATAATGGTGAAATATTTTTTTGTTGGAGAAAAAGTACTGGAACATGAAGTCAAAGTCATTCATATTCCAACCGCTCAGCAAGTAACTGATATCATGACGAAGCCCCTTCCTGAGCCGAGATTGAAGACCCTCAGCCGGGATCTTGGACTTAACTCAAAAATCTAAGAAAAAGGGAAAGTGTTACAGTGTAAATCCAATCTATTCTTAGAACTTTTCAAGCTAAGTTGGCGTAACGATTTTTTTAGTTAGTCAAAAATAAACTTTCGGTCAGTGAGTTTGGTTCTATATTTTACAGTTAAAAGATATATTTAAAAAGTTCTGATTCATTACAAAATAGTGTAATAATAAGTGTTTTTATTAATAAACATCTACATTAAGTATAATCATTGATTCTGATAATCAAAAATATAAGTAAAACTCAACACTGCGATATTTTTAACGAATAAGTATTGCCATTAGAAAGCACAAATTCAATCCTAAACTAAACTGGCATCCGCACTTTTAAAAGTAAAAAGCTTCTAAAGCAGCTAGTGAAAGGTAAACAAAAGATTAAATAAACTAACCATGTACAACTGCAATTGATAATCCAAATTTTTTATCAACAGATAGACTTTTAATATCGGCTGGGTTGTATCTGAAAATCAGGCCAATTTAGTAAAACAAACCACAATATATTAACAGATGGCAAAAATATGTTTACCGCAGATCTCAAAATATTTTAAACTGTACTAATTCGTCAAATACAGTAGCCCAAAAAACAGAAGATGACTAGTAATATAAAACAGTTTCAATTTATATTATAGATGACATCATAATGATGGTTTTCGTATTTTTATCTCAAATTTAATTTAGCATTTAGCATCTATTAGTCGTATTAGCTAAACTGGCAAAAATTTACAACAAAAAAAAGTGGTATATGCATATAAACAATAAACTTCTGTTGCGCCATTAAAACGTTAACAAGAAGATTAAATTTTGTTTTCCAATTATAAATTTTTAATTTTAATAAATCTATCACAATTATACAAATTAAATTATAAATCATTTTAATATGGACAACTTAAGCGACATTGCTATTCTAAGTTAATACGAAACAATTAATTTAATAAAATTTCTGCCATCCTCTGATATTTTAATTAAATTCCTTTCTAATTTTCTTATTACGTTTTGGTTAAGGTTGTATAGCTTATATTTAAAAAAAACTAAATAGCTTGTGTCTCACCCTTTATATTCTATAAAAATACTTCGTAATTAAGTTATAATTGATTATCCATTATTAGAAGTAAATTTTCATACCTGAAACAAAATCCGAACATTAATAATTATTAGAAAGATTTATATATATATATATATATATATATATATATATATATATATATATATATATATATATATATAGTGTTTTAACATAAATATACATTTAGTAGAATCACTGATGACGAACTTATTATAACTAATAGAAGTTTTAATAGCAAAGAATCGTGCAAACGGAAAACTTTAATTAACAAACTTTATAGTTTATGAATTAGTAATCTTACATAAGATGTACTAAGAACATTAATTGGATGATGGAATGATATCAAAGCATTAATTTAATGGATTTTTTCCGAATACCATTTTTCTTTTAAGGCCATACATTTTACTTTATTCATTTTTTTAAATATGTAAATAAGATCATAAATCGTAAGACGTTACTGACAATATTTGATTGGCGTAACTACTTAACGCACTTTAATTCAATGCCATATGTTTAATGCACTATTTTTTGTTAATAAATATTTGCTACTACTTAACATTAAAAATGTAATAAATTTAATATAAATACAGAACAGGTGCCAATAGAGATTTTTCTGTTAAAACTAATTTTTATGATTACATGCGATTAGTTCATTAATTAGATTATAACAAATTATTTTCATTACTTTTGTGCAAGGTAACTTAATAGAAACAAATTTAGAATATGCCAGTATTGTATATAAACAGTGTAATTTTAGAAAAAAAATGTTTTTGAATAATTGTCACGTGGTCGTGTTTTTATGGAATATTTACCGTTAGTTTCGAAATTATAAGTTATTCATTAATACCGGACTTCTGAAATGTAGTATAAGTTCATGAAACTAAACTTGATAACGCATAAATTCTTGCAAGCTTTTAGATTGTAATGTTTTTTTTTCTTTTACGTATTTGGAAGTATTCGAAATTTTTACAAATGGTAATCGCCTTTAGAATCCCTAATTTTGAAAACGAAATAAAGTTTTTGGTTTGTTTATCAAGCTTAGATTGGAGTCTAAAGTAATATTTGGTTTACATATTGGTATCGATAGGTAGTGGAATCCCTTTTACTAATTTGGTTGAGAATTAATTAGTTCCGTTGTAAATAATAGTTGTTTGTTTTGTGTAAATTCTGTCAATCATAATAAGTATTGTCGTTAAAATTGCGTCGGTGGAAAAATTAAATGCCGTATTAAAATTATTACTTTGTATACAAAAGTTTTTGACGTTTTAGGCGACAGATTGGCGGAACTTTTTCGATAAAATTTTTGGTCTTAAATAAAGAGTTTCTCTTTTAAATACAAGGCGTTAAAGGCTAGTGTCGCAATGAAATCATGGATATCAATTACATTTAAAATAACTCACTTGTGATGTGTTTTTGGTGAAGCCAATTTCCCGTCGGCTTTCGAGTTTAGTTCGTTTTTGGCGCGCATTAAAAATTTAAGCGATCCTTTCTTATGATTGGTTATTTAAGATTTACGTAGGTAGAATTCAATGTGGCGAAAAGTGAATTATTCACGAGGAACTCTTAATGTAGACGCAGAGGTGTTAACAGGTTAACGTTTCCGCGGCCGGTGAATTATCGCGGAACGCTTTTGTGCAGAAGAAATAAAACGTCCGTTTATAATTCCCAGACTTTCAGTTCATAGCTCCTTGGTAACGAAAAACTCGCTGTAAATTATGCTTCTTTTTTTTAAAATAATGCGTCGTTCAGAACTAGTACATAAATGGAGTAAAGTTAACAATTAACGTGTCAATATAGGCATTAGGGATCGTACAACCAGTTGAGAGATTACTCAAAACGTAACTTGGAAGTGAAGCAGCTCGCCGCTTTCTTTCACGAGGTGGGCCATATCACGGAAGAGCCAATTGATGTAAAGGCTGATCAAATTTAAGGAAATCATTTCCGTTCATATTGTTGCTGTGTTGCTGTTTTTTGTATGTGCTAACGGTTGAATAGGCTGTCCTGTACGGATCAATTTTTTTAATATGTTACCGTTTAAAGTTTAAGGCAACCGTATTCATCTGTGTTATAATCCAAATGTATATGAGTGTTTGTGATTTGTTGTATTGACTATTTTGTACCGAAATTTTATGTCACGATTGCGGTGAGAGGGGAATGCAGTTTATTTGTTATAACCTTTTTTTGTATCTTGGCATACGAGTAATATTTATAGTAATTTAGTAAAGGCAGACGTTGAAACTAATTAATGCCACTGCATTTTAAGTAAACGACGTAATCTACTTTGTATGGAAAATTAATATAACGATTGTTTTGATATTTCTGTGGTGGTTTATTTATTATACACATCTATAGGATAATGAACTTGTGTTTTTTTTAATGTGAATCCAGCTGTGAACCCCATTTCTTATACAGCGCATCAATTACGTGCGCTTTAGTTGTTTGTTTTGTGATTTAGTTGAGATAATCGAATTAATTTTTTTTTTGCTATTTGTTCGAGCGACTAACAAGGGATTATTTTCATTATAACGTAACATTTGAGGAAAGATGCGTTAATTAATTATTTTTATGAATTTTGCAGCGAATTGATTGATCTAATTTTAAGTGGTTGTAAAAATTTAATTCAAGTGTTTTCTTTCCTTTGAACTATAATTTATTTGGAAGTCAGATTTATTAAGTGAAGTAACGTAATGACAGAATTATTGGTTTTTAATCAAATTAGTGACTGATTTTGCGGCAGGTAACTATTTAAGATATACGCCCCATACTTTTGTAGCCTTATTGGGTATTCGAACAAGCTGTGAACCTTCGTAATTAGCCATTTCAACCCCGATTGTGTAATTTCAAATACTCTGGCACCCTTTGCGGTTTTATATCGAACCCAACCCTCTATTGTGACTTATTTATGGTAAGCTATCGTGTGCAAAATTAAGTAACAGTTTACACACTCCACCAACTGAGCAGTCGAGCAAACCCTCAATTTTACCTGTTACCTAGTGCTACTGCCAGTTTATACCGTAACATAGTTACAAAATGCAACAAAACAAAAAGGCCAGGTCATGTCGTCTATGTAACGTATAAAAAATTATTGTTTCAGTTGATAGCTTAAGTAATAAGTGGAGAACTACTAATTTATGTTTTTAAGAAATTTGAACTTTATCCTGTAGTTCTAAGGTTGCAAATGCCAACGAAATGCAATCCAACCAATATGACAAGGTAATTTTTTTTTAAAATATATTTCAGATATTGAAAAATGGTTACATTTAACTGCTAATTGACTTTGACGTTGTAATGGTATAATGCGAAGTTTATAGGTAATATGAAATAAAATTTGCTTTAAATTTTGAGTTATTAATTTAAAAGAATTCAAAATCACTGTTATTTACCACATTTCTGATTATAAGAAATTAAAAAGCTGAACCAGTCACAAAATGCATGAATTATGAAGGACTGTACGTACGGTGATTTTAAAAGTCTTAGTGAAGAAGTGTACCTAACCGGTAATAAACCTTATTTAATTGGTAGACAATAACGCAAGGAAAAGAGAATGGCCAAAGTTAAAAAAAATTATGTGCACATTTTCGTTAGTGACTTATTACGTTTGTATAAAAAATTCACTGTCATGCATTTACAATTTATTATTTTTGTTTAATGTTATAACATAAATATGAATATAAATCAATCAACCAATCAATCAAAACCATTTATTAAATTAACATATTTACATAATTCATTAAATATTTCAGTATGTATTTCAATAAACGTAACATTACTAACCAAATAATACTAAACAATTAATGATTTAACGCGTATAATATAAAACGCAGCTATCTAGGGATTAAATTAAAAACGTGTTAACCCCACGAAAACTACCATAGTATTATATTTACTAACATCCAGTTTTAGTCTATTATATTACATATAAACATATTAAAATTTCATAATAATTTAGTAAGAATGTCATCTGTGGAATATGAATGCAAATGTATCTTAATATGATTCTTATAGGTCTTGTAGTTTCAACATAAAAGACTACTTATTTGTATTGATCCTTGCTTGCAATTTGTTTTACACCTTTACTGCCGTATCTCTAAAATTAGTTTGAGTAAAAGCCTTTATGACTTTCAAATTGTAAGAAAGATGGTTGGCTTTTGTTCTCGTATTTATGACTTATTAGATGAACAATTTCCATTCTATTCTTATAAATGTATGAATGTATCGACAGACTGAGATAAGGTGGAAACACCTATATCGGCGAATGGTTGTAAAGAATACAAAGGTGGTTTTTTAAATATCCTTTTAGGAGTAATTTATGTGTTACATATACCAAATTTAGATAAGTCTTAGCAGCATTTCCCCAAACAAGTAAATAAGAATTCAAAAGTGATTGACATAGACCGCTGTAAATTATTTTTAAAGTATATTCCTCAAGAATATTTTCAAGAGTTAAACAAGTGTACTATCAAAGTAAAAGTTCAGTCACTTCACTTTGAAGGCTTATTTTACAAAATTGGTGGATCCGCTTTGCCTAAATTTTTTGGTATTTTACAATTGATATATTGTTGTTAAAATGTATAAATTCTAATTGTTTAATTGGCGTAGTTTTAAAACTGTTGAATTTTATATACAAAAAGGTATTATAAATTGTATCATTTTGCAACACGCTCGACTTTAAACCCTCATAAATATTTTATTTTCCAATGCAAATCAATAAAATTTGAGAATTATCTAGTTAGATTCTTTTTGAATCTATTACCAAAAATAAATTGTTACAAATTGTTTTCATTTGCTTGTAAATAGCCGAAACAGGAAAACATGACTAATTCTCACTACGTGTAGTAAGTAAACTTTTTTTTATCATAACATTAAGGAATTGCCTCAATACCACAAATGTAAAAATATATTCGTGATTATACGATTATGCGGTTTTGAAAAATGTGCTGTTATTGAATAAGGATGACAAACCGCAACGGTTTTTAATCTAGGAGAGGCGGCACACATGTACTATAGCGCGTAAATGAAAAATTTTTACACGTTTTTACCCTCAATTTAAGTCAATATATTATTTTTTAGTTAGTCAAAATATTATATATACTGGGTGTCCCTAAATTACATAGCCAAAAGGATAATGAAGATTATTTACGTGAAAATAAGCCGATTTAACTAAACTTGCCTTGGTCCAAAAGTTGATAATAACGAAGCTACAGGGTGTCACAGTTGAAAAAATAAATCATATTTTCTTTCATATCTTTCGACTGCTTTGAGCTAATTTAATAAAATTGCTTATATAGGAGTTTCTTGGGATAAGAAATTCAAATTTATCATCGATTTCGGTGTATTTCCTTGAATAAGTGATTTTGATACTTTTAGATAATTTGCATGCATCATGAGCTTAAGATGCGTTTTTCTCGGAAACCGGTGCTCTTAGCGATATCAAGAAGGTATTCCCTTTTTTAAACAGAAAATGTAGGGAAAACTATTATTCCATACCAAAAGGGCCTGCAGTGTACCACAAAAAAGTTGTAGCGGTTTAAACATGTCCTAATGGTCGCTTGTAGCGCCCTCTAGGAAATACACCGAAATCGATAATAAATTTGAATTTTTCATCCCAAGAAACCCCCATATAACAAATTTTATAAAATTAGCTGAATGCAGTCGAAAGATATGAAAGAAAATGTGATTTATTTTTTCAACTTTGGCACCCTGTAGCTTCGTTATTATCAACTTTTGGACTAAGGCAAGTTTAGTTAAATTACCTTATTTTTACGTAAGTAATCTCCCTTATACTTGGCTATGCAATTTAGGGACACCCTATAACGATTTATAAATAAATAACAATAACACTAGTATAATAAAATTAGACACTTTGTTCAAAATGTAAACCGTTCTTTTCAATACACATTTCACAGCGACGTACAATAGAACGTCTTAAGTTAACTAAATGATGCACCCTTATTTCATTGCAACAAAATATGATACTCCTTGGAAAACAAGTAAGTATTAAATTTTATATTTTGAAACGACAGTTTGACTTTTTACAAACACTTGCTTCATCTTGAATAATTTCACTGTTATTAATTATTGTTTTTAAGTTCAAAAAGTTTCATTTGATTTGCCAGCTTTTAATTAGTGTAACATGCCGTTTACATTTACAAATAGCGAACAAGCCGACATTCATTTTATTTATGGGTTCGCAAATTGGAATTCAAAGTACGCAGCTAGGGAGTATCGGAGAAGATTTCCAAATAGACGACAACCTCATCATTCCGTTTTTGTGAGTATCCATCGTCGATTTGTTAACCAGGGTTTGAAAAATGTACATGGGGGGGGGCCGACAGAACAACCGTGGACGAGATAGAATTGGAGAGAGTATATTGCGTGAATTTAATAGGAACCCCACGACAAGTACTCGACGTACTGCTGTTGCTCTTAGTATTTCCCAAAGTAAAGTTTCCCGGGTTTTAAAACGGGATCACAGACGCCCATATCATTTTCAACCTGTTCATGGTTTATGTCCAGGTGACGCCGAACAAAGACTTAATTATTGTAGGTGGGTTCTTAACTCCATTCAAAATAATAGAGATATCTTATCCAACATACTGTGGACTGATGAATCCTGTTTTACTCGTCGTGGTATCGTAAACTTTCACAATCTGCATATATGGGCACATGAAAACCCACATGCCATTCGACCAAGAAGTTTTCAACATGAATTTAGTACAAATGTCTGGATTGGAATTTACGGCAACCACGTGTTTGGACCTTATTTCTTGCCACAACGTGTAAATTCAGAAAATTTCCTACAATTTTAGAAGAAGAACATGTTAATATGTGGGAAGACATTCCTTTGAATTTAAGAGGACATTCTTGGTTTCAGCTTGATGTATGTCCGGCCCATTATGACAGAAATGTAAGAAATTGGCTAAACAATAACTACCCGGGGAGGTGGATAGGTCGTGGAAGTCCAATAGCGTGGCCTCCTAGATCCCCCGATTTAACGCCACTTGACTTTTGTTTTTTTTGTTTTTATTCATGAAGGAAAAAGTGTATACCACCCCGGTTAATACACTTGAAGAACTTCACGATCGCATCAGAAATGCTTGCAATGAAATAAGGGTGCATCATTTAATTAACTTAAGACGTTCTATTGTGCGTCGCTGTGAAATGTGTATTGAAAAGAACGGTTTACATTTTGAACAAAGTGTCTCATTTTATTATACTAGTGTTATTGTTATTTATTTATAAATCGTTATTGCTAAGAATTCTTATTAATTTCACAATTATTAATTAAGTATTGTTACAATAATATATAAGGATTGTTAAAATTAGTGTACTAAATAGATTTCAATTTACAAAAGTCTTGTATTTGAGTATGGTTTGTTACAGTGGCGGCTCTTTAATGAGAGCAAGTGAGCAGCGGTCTATAACTTATTGGAATCTCACTTAAAAACTACATACATGTTTATGGCGAAATTTATACATACATAATTACACAGAAAGTATTGACCGCATAACAATAATAATTATGCATTTCTTTTTATACGAGGATAATAACAATGGATACTAAAAAAAACCGATAACCTACCTATTTATAAATGAAAATGTATTTGAAATTTTAAAGAAACGATCGTTAGGTACTAAAATGGCTCTAAATGTTTTATTATATCTTTTTCATTAAAAACTTTATATTCAATTATTCACATAAAGCACATTACTTAACTTAGTACCACATCAAACACTGAAAATCAAAATAACTCGGAAACGCACAGGAATTTCGAAACAGAAGAAGGTACATTATTTTTGTTAAACTGTATGTAGATGAAAATAACAATTTTTTTAAAAAATAGTCCGCCACTGTGCAAGTTTGTGAACATTCTTATCGCTTGTTTTATGCCCCTTAATTAATAGACATTATCCCCCCAACATGAAAAAGATCTAAGCATTCGTTTATGAGTTATAATGAAAATTTGAGAAAAATAAATTATATTCATCACCCTGCATCTCGGAAACGAAGCCTTCTACGATATATGTTTATAGGAACTTTTGTATATATATATATATATATATATATATATATATATATATATATATCGTAGCAGCTTGTTACCTAAAAGAAAAATGCCTAAGCATATGTCCGTCGAGTTTAAACAGATTGTTCTAAAGGTAAAAGCTTTCTTCGAAGCGGAAAAAATGGCGTAAACGCAATTATTCTTAATGAAGTTACAAAGCGTACTGCGGAATGCTTGGGGATCAGTGAAAGAAGTGTTGTAAGGGTATCAATTGAAGAAGAAGCAAGTAGTACTGGTACAGTGTCAGGGGCGAGGCCAGGAAGTGGTAGACGGAAGTAGATGATGATTTTCTAAAGGACGTTATACGAAGACAAATATTAAATTTTTATATGGAAAAATTTTTCCAACCATAGCCGAGCTGCATCAAAGATTGACAGACTAATGTCCGTATTTTCCACAAGTATGTAACACCACATTAAAAAGATGGGTAAAAGAAATGAATTTTACTTACAAAGTTAGAGAACAGGCGAATCTTGATGGAACCTACTACAATAACTGCTAAAAGAGCGGAATATTTATATTCGATTAAAAGGTATAGAGAAACGGGATGGAATATTTTTTTACTGACGAAACATGGTGCGGCGGAAACTATTCAAGATAATTTGGTTGAGTGGAATTTGTTACCTCAGAAAACCGCGCAAGTTTTGATCAATACCGAGGGACAATTCGAGAAATAAACGGATTTAAAGGGGGAATCAAGCAACCTTCTGGATCTGGAATAAGAGTGATTATATTGGATATTGGCAACGAAAACGGTTTTTTTTTGCCAGGTTGTACCAAATGCTTCGTTGGAAAAAGGTTCGGCCGATTACCATGACGAAATGAATAAACAGCATTATGAAGAATGGTTACGATATGTGTTGAGAGTGATCCCTGATAAGTCGGTGATTGTGTTAGACCAAACACCGTACCACACAATGATAGATCCAGATTTTAGAAACCTATCAACCGCCTGGAGAAAACAAAATATAATTGAATGGTTGAACAAACGAAAAGTTCCGTTCAATTCATTTAACGAAATGACGAGAGCTTCACTTATGGAATTATCTCGAATGTACAATTACAAAAAACAATATTTGCTTGAAAAAGTGGTTTAAGAATTACGAGGAGACAGTGTTAAAATGTTATGGCTTCCAGTAGCCCATTCTGAATGTAATCCAATTGAATTGATATGGGCGTATGTCAAAATAGAGTTGCAAAGGAAAACACAACGTTCAAAATAAAGGACGTTTTGGAACTTTGCAAGTTAACATTTTCAACTGTGCCAAATATCGTTTGCAGTAATTGCATGCCACGAAAGCCGAAGATTATGTATAGAGAAAAGAAAAATTTAGTTGACGTCGGCATAGAACCGTTAGTTATAAATTTAGGCGACGTCAATGGTGATGATAATAACGATTTTCAGGACATTGAGGAAGATGGCAATTATGAAGATAGCGATGAATGTATATAAACGTATTTATTTTATTATTAAAAAAAATAGTTTTCGAGATCTAGAAATTTCGCCTTTTATTGCAATTTTAATATTACGTTCCTACTTAAATTATATTAATACATTTTGCCGCACTATATAAATTGCGATTTCTCACTAGATGCGACATAAGGTCGCGTTGAATTCTCTTTCCCTTTAACTCTGCGTCCAACGAAATGTTTAATTCTATCCCTTCGTTAGCAATTATATAAATTAAGAAAAAGTCGATTTTTCCGTATTTATTGGATTTAATTTACAGCATCCTATAAAAATATTGCGTATAACGCTTAGAATAAGGGAGTTAACAAGTGTGGCATTTTTCCTTTATTACACGGATTTTAAATAATAGGAAGTGATGAAATCAGCATCAACCTCTAAGCAAAGGTGTACTTTGGCATATACCTGAATGTGAAGGCGATTCATTAATTAGTGTTTTAATTATTAACTCAAAAAGATTGGTCGTGCGTGAAGACAGGTGAAAAATGGTCGAGTATATTTCGCTCTAGTACTTAGATAAATATAACAAAAAATATCAAATTACATTCACATTTACAGAAATAAATATTGATTACGATGCAAATTGTTTGATTAAAATCGGCCTAATAGTTTTGGAAATATAAACGTTTAAAGTCAAGTGACTAAACTTTTACTTTGATAGAAGTAAACTGCGAATTTTCGTAATTAGCAATGTATGTGTTGGTCTCATTTTAATTTACACCTAATTACACTCCAAGATATTTACTACTATTTTTCCTGATTCCCGATGATTCACATTTACATATGGTACCAGTACAGTTTTTGTTGTGAATTATAATATTTGATAATTCTTGATTTTCCTAATTACTTAAAGTACTATACGAAAATCTTACAAAACATGTTTTAAAATAATCAGATAAAGATAGTTAATGTCAAGTCATTGTTTTATCTCAACAATATTTGATGTTGATTGTTTATACAAATCTGAAATGCCTCTCGTGATGGTTAGCATAACGGTGTCATCCGCGTAAGAAATTAATTTCGACGATTTTAAAGGATAAGAAAACAGATCATGTATATACAGCTATATATATATATATATATATATATATATATATATATATATATATATATATATATATATATATACTGGGCCCAAAATCGAACTATGGGGCACCACACATGTTAACTCATTGCTTATTACTTCATTTATATTTACTCTTTGTGTATGTTATTAAGGTAACTCAATGTTTTCTCTAATGTTAGTACCTTATCTATTCCTTGAAATCTGTTCAATCTCACTTTGCCTAAATAGCAAATCTTATCTTCTGTAAGCTGTTTGACCAGAGGTATGCTCTAGAATAAATTATCGGCATATATTTTATAGTTTTGGTCCTTTATATCGTGGCACATTCTCAAGACATCACCTGAAGCGCCTGCTTCTGAAACAGCTTCCCATTCTCCAGCTTGTCCTTGAAAAACTTCAAAATAATATGCATACCCTGATATACCTGGACGAACCCAAACCTGATAACCCCACTTTTTGGGCTTTTTGGGTAAGTATTGTTTTAGACCTAAACGCCCCTTGAATGGTATAACCATTTCATCCACCGACTTATACTCTTCAGGCTGGACGGCGGAATGAAAAGTATCGTGAAGCTGGTTTAAAACAGGACGTACTCTAATCAGTTTGTCTGTATTGTTTTCGCTAATGGTATCATCATCCATAAAATGCAAATACCTACTAATTTCTTCGTACATCTTTTGGCTCATTGCTTCTGAAATAAATGTCATTCGTAAACCTTCTGATGACCAATAATGACGTATTCGTGGATATTTAATATAGGTCATCATTATGGTAATTCCGAAATAAATTTTCAGTTCATTTAGACTAAGATTGAAGTTTACTTTATTATTTCTATGAGCATAAAGATTGGTTTGAAACACAATTTCTCGTAAAAAATCTTCTGGAAAAAATAATGAAAGTATTCCAAAGGTGTATCAAATTTTATGTTGGTCTTATGTTCCTTGGATACTTTTGGAATATCACCAGAATAACCGTTGTCTTTTGTCAAAGTCCATATAGAAGTATTTTTGGTTTTGTCGCTCTGCTTATTTGCCTTTTGCGTATTTGCGATATTATTTGTCTTTTGCTTATTTAGCCTTGTGTCTCCCCCGTCAATATTATCTTCTTCTAGGTGCTCTGATTCACTGTCACTTGAACTTGTTCCTTCTGATTCTGGCAAATACTCTTCTTCACTTTCTGAAAACTCAAATTCATCTTCTGACAAGTCATTATAAATTAGAGACTCAAGTTCCTCTTCGGTTAATATTCACCTTTTATCCCTTAATTCCTTATTTTCCATTCGCATTTTTGGACAGTGGTTTTGGCATAGAACTTCCCTGTGCTAATTGATGGCTGCAACCAGGTTCACTCGACAATGCATTCTCTTGTTTATGCATAATTAGCTGTAATAGAAATAAGAAAATGCATGAAAATAGCTAAATAAGAAAATTTGACATGTATATGTTCTCATCTGAGGACAAAAACTTTATTGCCATTATTGAACATTGTCCTCAAGTGAGGACATACAATAAAATCGAGATTTATGACAAATAAATATGAAATTGAGAAAACATTTATTTGTTCATAAAACTACACTAATTGGGACAACTGAAAATATTTTTACTTACGTTTTAAATGGCCTAATCAAAGGTAATCACGATGTTGAAGTTGATATTCTCAGAGGCACGCACACAAATCAGAAACATAGGTTAGATCCAATTGATGGAGCTCCAAAAATTATTAAATAACTTGTTATGTCATCTTGCGGTCAATAGCGTAATCTTTCAAAGTTTTATGAATGATCTACGGTAAATTGCAGTTTACAGAAGTATTTAGATAATTTACAATGAAATAATGAAATGTCCTCATTTGAGGACACGGCGCATGAGAGGGTTAATGTAACTTAAAACAAAAGTTCCAAATAAACACTGCTGTGTGTTGGTCTCATTTTAATTTACACTAATTACACTCCAAGATATTTAATACTATTTTTCCTGATTCCTGATGATTCACATTTACATATGGTACCAGTACAGTTTTTATTGTAAATGATAATTCTTGATCTTCCTAATTGCTTAAAGTACTATACGAAAATCTTACCACACATGTTTTAAAATAATCAGATAAAGATAGTTATTGTCAAGTCATTGTTTTATCTCAGCAATATTTGATGTTGATTGTTTATACGAATCTGAAATGCCTCTCGTGGTGGTTAGCATAACGGCGTCATCCGCGTAAGAAATTAATTTCGACGATTTTAAAGGATAAGAAAGCAGATCATATATATATATATATATATATATATATATATATATATATATATATAAAATAACACTGGGGCCAAAATCGAACTATGGGGCACCCCACATTGTATTGTTAACTCATTGCTTATTACTTCATTTATATTTACTCTTTGTGTATGTTACTAAGGTAACTCATTATTAACGATAGACAATTTGCCCTTACATCTAAACATTCTAATTTATTAAGTAGTATATCATGGTTCACGGTGGCAAATGCTTTGGCTACATCTAAGAAAAAGCCAGAGCATGTTCAGAGTTATTTAGTGAACTATGTAAGTAAGATGTTAAAGTAACTAAAGGATATTTAGACCTGAAATCCATACGGAAATTTGCGAACAAATTATCGAAATAGTTTAATGTAACTTAAAACCAAATTTTTTTTCGAATCTTAAATATGATTCATCCTCAGGGATGTTACAAAGTCATAATATAAAAAACACCAATACGTAATAATGACCATACATCTAATTCCTAACACACTAGTTTATAAACAAGAGATCTTAACACAATTATGGTCGTAACATAAATAAATATACAATATAAATAACCTAATCTAGATAAAATGCTAGTAAATCCCAGTAACCACGTTATGTTAAAATTACAATAACACTAAGGTTACTTAAAATCAAACAAGGACAAGTAAAACGATAAAATCATATAACAAATAATCACGGTTTATCATTAACAATTATTTTGATCACAATACATCTAAGCATAGGTGATCGGATATAGTACAAAAATGATAGATAGCCAATAAAACAAAAGAAATATAAGAACAAGAAGAAAAGAAGTTAGCTATTCAAAAAAAATTATATATGTACATATCACAACCATCATCAAACCAATTTTAAAAAATTATGCTCAAAAATACATAACATAAAAGAGCATTTACAAACAATAATAATTCAGCCCATTTTTAATGCTAAAGACAAAACAGACGATATTTTGAAATCTGGTGTTTATCTGTTCATTGTTTAATCTGTAACTCGGTCAAACAACAAGACATTTTGGCATTCAATGCAAATAACATAAAAGTATCTCAATAGGTAAATTGATTTATATACTATTGTAGTTTCTTATGCAGGATGTATAAGTAACGGATCATAGTGAAACTTTGTATTTAGAGATATTACTATTATTACTACTATTACGCATTAATAATTTATATGGCCCTATTAGTCTTCTTTCTTATACGTAATGATATCACAAAGTTTAAGTATCATACTAGTTGCAGCGTAAATTTCAACCTTTAATATTTGTAAATAAACAATTGGCGAATTTAAAACAAAAATTATCTCAGCTCCTAATTGCTACACGAATTTCAAACTTGTAAATCGAGATCTCCTTTTGCAAAAATATGTGCAATAAACTCACCCCAAAAATAACATACATCTTCGGACGCCATTTTGAAAGTGAAAATGATAAAAATTCGATCTGGCCAAATTATGTACAACGTGTCGAAGATAAAGATGAACAGCATAGGGATCTTGAAAACGGTAAGAGATGCGAAGGCGGTTAAATTAAAGAAAAGTTGTATAATATAGGGCATGTTCACATGTAGTTAGAAAAAGTTAATTATTGTTTATCGTTTCCGAGATTTAAAACAAAATGCGATTTTTGGGGGTTTCTTTTTTCGTAATTCCTTCATTTATTTTAAAAGATTTTTAAAAACCAAACGTACTTCTTCACTGTCACTTTTTGAATTCTATTAGATAGCGTTTTCAAATTTTTCACTCGACGTTTCGTCTCCGAGAAACTTTATTTGTTTATATCGTGCAACCAACGAAACACCCTGTATTCGATAGTATTTTTTATTACGAATTTAACCATGTATTACACATTATGGTTTTGAAGTTAATTTGTAAGAAAAATTCGGACTAATATTAGTATTTGATAATATTTTTTTATGTACAAATTTAACAACTCCAATCTTTTAAACCTATTTAATTAAAGTTAGATAATTACAATAACTGTTCAAATAGGTTGCCGGTATATTCTGACACAGGTAAACTCTCTTCACTGTAGAATTTAAAACACGGTCTAGCATTTCTGGCGAAATTGTATTAATTGCTGCCATAACCGATACTAACAACTGCTCTTCATTTTCAAAACTCCCATCATACACTTGGTTTTTCAGGTAACCCCACAGAAAAAAATCCAACGGACTTAAATCGGATGATCGGGCTGGCCAAGCTACTGCACTGTAAGTTCCAATCCAGTTTCCTGTAAACCGCAATGACAGATAGTCCTGTACATTTCTTGAGATATGGTGTTGGGGCACCATCTTGTTGAAACCAATTGTTGTTAACAAGTGCTAGAGATAATTCATCCAAGGCATTTTCCAAATCAGTCCTTAGCATGCTCAGATATCGTTCGGTATTTAAATTGTTGTGGTAAATAAGAGGTCCTATTATTCTTCGTCCCAAAATGCCCATCCACATATTAAATCCAAATATATGTTGATGTCTTGATTCTTTTTTCAAATAAGGATTTTGTTTTGCCCAATAATGTTTGTTACGCCGATTGAAAATTCCATTGTTGGTTATCATGCTTTCATCGGACCAAGTTATTTTAAATGGAAAATTTAGATCTTCGTCACATTTTCTAGTATACCCTTCGCAAAAACCTGCTCGCCGCTCCTGATCAGTTGGTCTATAACCCTGACAAACTCGAAATTTATATGGGTGAAACTTATTCTTATTTAAAATGAATTGTGCTGAAGAATTAGCTATACTAGTATGATGTTCAATTTGTCTCGTCGATATTTCAGGGTTCTCAACAACTGCTTGTCAAACGGTATAAGCTTTTTCGTCAACAGATTGTTTTTGACGGGATAGAACAAGTTTGGTAAATGAACCAAATTCTTTTAAATTAGATTCCAAACGCCTTCGTTCAGGATATTTATCCAAATACATCAGCTCAGTAACTACACAATTTCTGTGAGACAATTTTTCTTCGTTTGTAAAATTTCGTCTTTCCATAGATACACTTATTGATTAATTATAATTATAAATTAACTAAACAAAACCAAAAAAACAACCCACGAAGTAATGGTAATAAAAACAACTTATACAATTCAAATAACAACGATCTCAACGCAATAAAACTATGTTAAACAGTTTTCAAGAAAATGTTAAGCAAGTGTTATTTTATCAAAGCCTTCTAATATTAACTAATATCATATTAAAAATGTAAAAATGAAAATCCGAATTTTTCAGCTTCAAAACCATAATGTGTAATACATGGTTAAATTCGTCATAAAAAATACTATCGAACACAGGGTGTTTCGTTAGTTGCGGCGATATAAAAAAATAAAGTTGATGATGGTTTCTCGGAGACGAAATGTCGACTATAAAATTTGAAAACGTCATCTAATAGAATTCAAAAGTGACAATTTTTTGGTTTTTAAAAATCTTTTAAAATAAATGAAGGAATTACAAAAAAAGAAAAACCCAAAAATCACATTTTGTTTTAAATCTCGGAAACGATAAACAATAATGAACCTTTGCAAACTACATGTGAACATGCCCTAAATTATACAACTTTTCTCTAATTTAACCGTCTTCGTATCTCTTACCGGTTTCAAGATCCCCGTGCTGTTCATCCTTATCTTGGGCACGTTGTATATAAAATATGTCTCGAGGAAGTTATAATTTCTGTTGGGAAAACCCTTTAAACCGACGAAGAAAGTGTCAAATTGTACGATACATGTTGTCACTTGTTTATAAGTAATTAGAATTTCTCGAAAACCAATTAATATTTTTTAACGGAAAAGTTATGGTAAGTTACGAGTAATAAAAGACATAATTACTGAAAGTTTCAAGCATGTAGGTGCTTTTTTCACGAAAATTTTGACAGTTTTTTGCAATTATTTAAACAAATTATTAACTGATTTTGATCAACCACGGCCAGCTAAAAAATTTTAAACTCCTATGGGTTATAGTTTCAGATCTACGTTTTAAAAATCCATTATTTACCGATTTTTCGACATTTGACCGTTGTTTAAACAATATTCCCAGGTGTTAAAATGGGATCCACTTGAATGTCATATTCCTTATCACAAAAACAACCAATTTTTCCACATGGCTATCTGCGCTTAATTATGATAAATTTTAGGCCTTTTTTGTCAATTCCACTGTGCTAACTGCATATATCAAGTACTATTACGCATATTTTCATTTTATTTCAACCAATTGAATAAAATTGCTTATAAAGACTCGCCCACACGACCACTTGACCTATATATTTAGTATTTACAATAAATGTGTTTTATGTATGATTTATTTTACTAACCTTGGATCTAGTACAATTTAAACAAACTTTGTAAAACATATTTACTTTCCACTGATAAACTACATGTAATGTTCTAGGATATAACAGACTATAAAGAATGTTTAATCTGGATTAAAGAAATAAAGGTTTGTTCGACGATCTTAATTAAATTTACGTAAACGTCTAACTTAAGACTCAAGGCAACGTCATAAAACTGTTCAAGTCCTTATGGGACACAAAAATGATACCTGTATATTTAGGACTAAGTAATAAAAACAAATTCTCGATAAGGTTTGATTATTCGTCAAGGTTAAGTATTGCATATAGAGAAACGTGACAAGTGTGCAAATGTTAGTATTTATTAGCAATCGTACGTAGAAAAGTTGTTCAGTGAAATAATGAACAAAGTTGGTGCAACTAAAGGCTATGTATTGATTTTTAATTTTAAATAAAATCAAGCGTTTGTAAATTTAAATAAGATTAAAACAGTTCTTTACCCAATGTAATTTCAAACTATCATAAACAGAAGGACCATATTATAGTTGTTTATATAGCAAACGTTGTACAGGAAATTCCATTCCCTCCATTAGTATCTATACAATTATTCTTAGTAATCATAATACACGTGTTTTATGATATAGCATATCATTATTTTTTGCAGTATTTAATTTAAATACTACAAAATTTAACTAAAAACTTACTGTAAAAACACAAACTTTGAATTAACGTATGGAAAGCAAAGCTTCCATTATCTAAACGGGGATACAACTAGATTTTAATAATAGATCATAAGAAGACGAATGGAAAGAATAACTTGAAATTCTACAAAATACTGTAGTTTAAAATATTCTTACTTTAGATATTTGGGGTCCTTTTAACATTTTCAGGCAATGTGCTAACCTTAAGAACATATACTGTACACTACAAGGAATTCTTCCTTATTTACACTCGTCACATCTGTCATCTACCCAGAGCTCAAATTATGTAAATACTAAATACTAGTGGTACACGTTTTACTTTTACCTGACAATTTCCAGTAAATGCAGCTGTTCTTTTTGTAACTTGCGCAATAGCCGACTCAAAACAAAGCATAAAATACAGATACAACAAAACGCAGAAATTTTAACTTAATAAATTTGATGTAAATCTTATTACACAAAAAAATTAAAATTTAAATTAAAAAACTTTAACATACAGGTGTTAAAGCTTTGATAACGTTGCAAAACAAACTCAGTTGGTAAGGGAAGCACTTAAACTCTCAATTGTTAAGTTGTGAAACTTCTTGAAGCAACAATCAGCACAATGGTTTAGTAATCTAATAGGATTAAACCGCATATGACAACAAAAATGGTATAAGTAATGAACTACCTGCCTTTATGAAACATATAGTAAGTCATTCAAGACCCGCCAGTAAGAACAACACCGTATGAATTAAATCTTCCGCAATCAATCAATATCGATTATATCATATCTACTTAATAGTTTTTAACCTGTGAGTATTAAGCATTTCTCTCGCGTTCTTTCTAAATATAATATATTTTTTTGTCTTAAATTAAAATTTTTTTCTAGCTGAGTTTTTAATATTTGGGTATAGACTGTACAAAATGTAAGTACGTATGTTATGTACTTTTTATATAATTAATTTCCCCTTAATACTCCTCTATGAGGATTTCTCTCATCGCGCGACCAGTGGCGTTTGTAATTTTTCTTTGAAATGATTTACGTTTTATTGCGTATACCGGGTGTAACTTTTGAACGGGTCGTTAGATTTTGTTCAAATTTTGCTGGGTTATATTAGTGCCAGTTTGAGATTTTTTACATAAAAAAAACAATATGGTCGCGTTCCGGTTTCACCGGAAATGACGCAAAAGCTGAAAATTTAAATGAAACACCTAGTATATTTTTACATATTTGGATTCTAGGGCTTCAAATACATACAGCTCATATGTCAAATGTCAATTCACGCGCCATTTAATTTTTTTTTAAATTTTAGATCATTATGACGTCATCTAAATTATAGATAATTGACGTACAATTATCCCCACAATATTATTTTCCCTAATAGAATCCAAACATGTAAAAATATACAGGTTGTTCCATTTAAATTTTCAGCTTTTGTATCATTTCCGGTGAAACCGGAAGTCGGTCATATTGTTTTTTTATGTAAAACATCCCAAACTGGCTCTAATATAACCCATCAAAACTTGAACAAAATCTAACGACCCGTTCAAAACTTACAGGGGTGGCCCTATTTGATTTACACCCGGTATAACCGTACTTATTTGTAAAGAGATGCGCGTACAAACTCAGGTAAATTCCTAGAAGAATTTAAATCTGTAGGTATACAATGTTTAACTTATTTTAAAATATCAGTTAGTACTAAGGCATCTTGTAGAATTAGCATTGTTACAGAGTAATCAAGGTAAGTTTGCACTATTTTTTTTTCGGAGTGTGCTTGCAAGCTACGTTTTATATTTTTAGAGGAAGTTGACCAATAGTTACAAGAAGCACATCAAAGTGGTGGCGACAAAGTGACAAGTGATTATCTACGTGATACTGAATCTGAAGATAGGTCTAGAAGGTTTCGCCGCGGCCGATTCGCCGTGGCCGACTCACCGCCACCGGTTCGCCGTCAGCTGTTTCGCTGCTGGGCCAGTCCGCCGCCTGAACAATTTTAATATTTGGTATAACACGTATACACCCATTACGAAGCTTTCTCTGTGCGTATTAAAAAACAGAATGTCTATTGCTTCTTACATCAATTTTTAATCCTTTCAGAAAAACATTTTAACGCTTATTTTTTCTTTCCGAAAATTAATATGGTAACGCGTATTTATGTACTTAATACAATAATTCTTGTCTACTAAAAGATATTAGAAAACGGATTTAATGTAGCTAATTAAAAAACTGTTACCCAGACAATAAGGAATTTATATAGGCCATAATGGATATTTGATTTTATTAGCAGATTCCACCTCCTCAGAATATTACAATTGTTACAATTCTTCTGGCGGCGAACTCGCACGGCGGCGAAACGGCTGGCGGCGAAACGGCCTGGCGATGAAACGTCCCCGGCGAACCGCTGGCGGCTAATCAGAAGCGGCGAAACGTCCCATGCCGTCTGAAGATACAGATAATGAAAGTGAACATAGCGACCATTTGACGGATACTGATCAAACATATTTTCATGATTCTGATAGCGAACATAATGAGCAAGTTATTTGGATAAAGATAAACTCACACGTTGCAGGATGCATTCGTACCAGACGATGCAATATAATAACACGTCTTCCTGGAGTAACTGTGTGGCGAAAAATGCAAAAACTGCGATTGGCTGTTAGAAATTGTTTTTGCCAGATGAGGTTATTCAAGACATTGTAAATAATACCAACGTATATTTTAGTAAACGTGAAAATTATAGTCACGAAAGAGACTGTAGTAATACTAACTTGGAAGAAATTTACACTTTATCGGGTCTTTTATATATGGCTGGAATAAAAACAGCTCAACATGTAAACATACAAGAGCTTTGGGTTGATGAAACGTCTCCTGATTAGAGCGACCATGACTATGAGACGATTTTATTTGTTATTACGTGCTCTAAGGTTTGATAGCGTCAATCACAGAAACACACGAAATGCTTCAGATAATTTAACCGCTGTGAGATGGATTCGTTTCTCGATGTAAACTAAATTACACAGTTGGTGAATACACTACCACGAATGAAATATTAGAAGCATTTTTTTGCCGATGGCTTTTTCGCGTTTACATTTCTTGTTTTTTATAACTTTCAAAACGGGGGTGGATTTGGGAGTCAACAGTTAATTGGAGTGGGGGGTTTCATTGAGTCATGCCGTATAGGAGAGGTTCTATTGCTTTGTTATAAACCATAATTGCAAAGTGTTGTTTCCATAAATATATTATCGTTTCCGTCCAGTAAAAACTAAAAACGCGAATCTGTCTTTTTCCATTTTTTGTTTGGTTTTAATGTATTTTTCCCAATATTAAAGTGGTTGTGTAAACAAACGTATATCACTAGATATACTTTCATTTTAATTCGCAAGGCGCACGGGTAAACAAACATGTCAATAAATAATCATCCCGCCCTGGGTTTAATCAGCGAAGCGGGTGTGTAAATAACTTATATCGATAAATAATCGCCACCAGTTTAAACCGCGTACCTTAACACGTTAAGAGTTGGTGATTAAGTGATTAAATAAGGATTAGATTCAAGCGTAAGTAGGTATTTAAATGTAGATTAAATCTCTCAAAAGCAATTCAACAAGCTGGGGTAACCTATTGAAAATCGGTCATTGTCTTGCAGGAAGTTACTATTTAACTATCACGAGATAAAATCGCACAGAATTGTCTCTTGATAACAAAGGGTAGTAATGTGGTAGTAATTTAATTACCAATCTAGAAAGCACGCTTATTAAGTGAAAGAACCGTACAGTATGCCTCTCATTGCTGGTATGATTTGGCATTGTTGATGGTTCACCAACATTTTTGCCCGCGTTGAGGACTTAATGCGTGGACACACGTGGCATTATAAACCTCAGTTTAATTTTTGTTATTAACGATACCGGGGTTTACACAAATGTGCCTAGATGCCATTCAGAAAGTCTCGATTTTATTTTTACGTCAGATTTTACAAGTAGAAACTGGTTACCCGTGAGTTTAGCTGTTAACACTAACCCATTCTCATTGGTTCTAAATGCAGAGAGATGTAAAGATGAACGTGTAAGCTGTGAAATAAGGAGATGCTGTAATCCCTCTGTCACTGAGATGGCATTGTTTACGGGTAGATTATTGGTCACTTTGCTAACGTAATTGTTTTATTTTTACCATACCCTTTCAAGACTGACGATTTTTCAAGTGTATTTGATTCAGCCCGCTTACTTAGAATTGTTTGTCTACGAAATGATATCTTTACATAAGGTAATTGTAATTGTACGAATGTATTTTTGGGATTTGGTGAAAGTCTGCTTTTATTCACGATGCAATTGCGTATGTGAAAATTCTTTGCCTATTTTTTTTCTTGTTTAAGTGTAATTTAAACTGCGTTGTAGTTACCTTATTGTTACCTATTCAATTTTACTTTTCTGCATTATTATTTTCCTTTTTACCTTACTGTTAATTCAACTGTGAAGGCATGATGGGTTGTATGAAGGCCACATATTTGTTTGAAATAGGACATACCATATAGTAAACTGGATACATTCAGCAATGTTCAGTTGAACTAACAGAATGAAAAATAAAATAACGAAAAAAGTCTAGGATTAACATAAAGCAATGAAGCAGAGTGACCGTTCCAAATATAAAACCGTTTTGATAACTATTTACTTTTATTTGCAAGAAATCTGCATTGTGTAATAACATTTAGTCCCAATCGAATTCCTACAAGTTGTTTCAGTAGAACACATTTATTTATTCGTATATAAATAAAGGAAAATATGTGCACAATTTTATTATTCAATCCTTTTACGTCAATGTAGCTATTCTCGGTGCAGCTTAGAAGGTGCATTATATATCGGAGAGTACAACACGTTTAGCGTAAGCAGATCCATTATCGCTATTTTTATATTTTCATTATTTTAAAGCTCGACATCATAAAACTTCGCTTTATTGAGTTTAAATATACCGATATTTCTAAAAATATGTCACTGGGCAAGGTTATTTTAGAGACGGAGATATTACCAAGCAAAGAACAATCGAATATTCTGAAATAAACGTAATTAGATAGAAAAGGTGAATATACTAAGGTTTTCATAGTAAAAAAAGAATTACAACAACCGTCTCTCTGTTTTAGTTCACATTTTACGAGTTCTTGTACAACCAACCGCTCTTCAAGTTCCCAACGGCATTCTAACTTTGAGAAGTGAACTTTTTTACTACTGAAGTACATGTTTTATTACAAAATTGATATTCGGAAAAAATATCTCTTCTAATTTTGGAATACAAAAGAGATTCACAAAATAATAAAATAATAGAAAATCTATGATGTATATGAAATATTTTCGGCAAGTTTACAGTATTAATTTATATTATACCCGAAAGCATAACACTATAACAGGTAACAGTAATTAGTTCCCATTACTTTCTGAGGTATAAAGTAATCTCTAAATAGCATAAATTATGTACCTTATCAAACTTTGAAGAAGCTTAAATTTAGCTTAATGGATATTGATCCATTATAACCTTCCAAATCCAATTATTCCAGCAAATATTTTTATAATAACTGTAAGACATCAAGAAATTAACAGCATACATGAATGACACCGTTTGAAAGATTCTTGGGTAAGACATTGAGTAATGCGCAACCAGTGAAATGTCACACTAAAAATGTATGATTTATGTATTTGTTCAGTAAATGATGTTACTTTCACTAAAATAAGCATATTTTTTGTTAAAACATATTATTAAACACTAAACACTATTTATTATTTTAAAAAAGCACCTATTGCTTACTACTTTATTACATTTCCGTATACCATACGAAGTATTATAGTAAAAGGAAGGTATTGCGATGATGAAGAAATTCGACTTCGAGATTTTGACGGATCTTCACGTTTCGAGGGCCCTTGAATTCATTTTCACCATTTTTGGTATGCTGTCGGTGTGTGTGTGTGTGTGTCTGTATGTAAACATGATAGCGGTCAGATCGTTTGAGATGAAGTTACGAAATTTGGCATACGGCTATTATGCCAAAACCGTAGATCCGTATTAACTTTTGGGATATATACGTCTACCGGAAGTACCTGTTAACCTACACAGTTTTCAAATTTTTTCAAGTAAACTAGTAAAAATGGCGCTATCAATTTGAAACTTCGTACACGCATGAAAGGCACTGAAAAACTATTAGGTATGAAATTCCAAGCTGATTAAGACACCAAAAATTATATTTATGTAAAAAAAAACTCTTAATTAGGATTTTCGATTGGGATGGTGCAGCATTAACAAAAAACGTGAAAAATGCATATATACATAGTTTCAGCCTGATTATCGAACTAAAATGAACAAAAGTGGTAAAAATTAAAAATATGTATCAATTTAATAATATGATAACAATACTAATTAAACATGAACGTGCCTAACACCACATTGCCAAGTGATTGGATTGGTAGTGCAAGTAAGGAGAGGTTTTAAAATGGCGGTACTTATTCAAAATTTTTACAAGCGTTAAACAGTAGAATCTACTTAATAATGTATTATGAGTTTTGTTATGAACGAATAAGTTCAAAAGTAAATATGTAACTAAAAATTATTATTAATTTTATTAAATACATAACTAAAAAGTTTACGTCGAGTAGGATTTGAAATTCTGTAGGTAGCGGACCACGAAAATTTTATTATTGTAATAAACGTTTGTCAAATCGCCATTGTTACCGCGATAGAAAAGGTAATTAGTGGATTTTTAACATCTTGATAATAAGTCGTAATTTGCTAATATTTTCGGAATATTTTATTGTATGTATTTTTAGTAAGAAATGTGGGAATGTATGTAGTATGTAACTGATATTTGGTGTACGCTTAAAAACTGCTTTACTGAAGGGGCGTAACGAATCATTGGAAGTTCTTATGTGCACATTCTTGATGTAAAAATGTCACTAGTTCAATAATTAATTACGTCAGTACACACTGCTATCAAAGACCTAAATGTAAATGTAGATAAATATGAAATTGTTCCAGCATAATAATTTGCTGTTTTTTATTACTTTTGAAAAACGAGGGGGTGGTTTTTCAGGAGTTTTTCATAGTTAGTTTGAAATCGCGAGGGAAGGCAGTTACTGTTGAAATTTTGATGCTTTTATTTGTTTTAATTAGAAACTCCCTTTGTAAACCGTTCGGTCTATAAATATTTTGTCGTGTACCTTTGAGCGAAACTAAAACGCTAATTCGTTTTTTCTTTTACTGTCTGTTTTAATGTAAATTTTTCCAAAAATTAATCTATAATTAATCGCCGCGGCGCCGAGTTTTAAACCGCGTATCTTAACTCGTCGTGTTGGCGGTACAGTGTTTAACTAAAGGGAATATATTCAAGTGTAAGTAAGTATTTTTATATAAATGAAAGCTCGCAGCAAATAATTTTACAAGCATATGTAACGTATTAAAAATCAAACATTGTCTTGCAAAGGTATCTCATCCGCTAAAATAAAAGACAGTATAGAGCTCCCTCACTCTTGTATTTGGGTGAATTAGCATTGTTACATGTTGTTTATATGTAGATTTGTGTAGAGGTGGGCCTGGCGAACGGGTACAGGATACCGCTTAGTTATAATTGTAAATAGTCAATTGACAAGTGTGTACATACCCCGGGTCCAGATGACCATTAAACACCTTGAATTTTATTTTTATTGTTCTTATTGTTTTATAGATGAATGTGTAATCTGAGAAAGGGGCGCTGTATTTTTCTAACGCACTCAAACTTACATATCGATCACGATGTTATGATCTATTTTGTGCTTTATTAATCACTAAACAATTGTTTATGTGTAAACCTCTCACCTATTTTTTTGTTTGTCCTTGATTTACCTTATTATCACCTGTGCAATTTTACTGTTATATTTTATATGTACCGAAATTTGCCTTATTGGTTTAATTGCTTATTTACTTAAAGACCGGCATGTTTGGTTTTAGAGGGCTACATGTTTGGTGTTACAATTTTTATTCTGATTTATTTATGACACAATTGCGGGTGTTACTACATGTTTTTTTTACTGTGTTTCTGTGTAGCTAAACTGATTTTTTTTTTTTCTTAATGTATAATTTTGTACGCACTTTAACCGGATTTAATGCTGTTTTGTTATATATTTAACCCGTTCATTGTTTTTTTTTTGTGATTTGATTTAGTAATCTACTTGTACAATTATTTATTTATGAATAAAGTGGGTTTTATTGGTGGCTCTTTCCCACAATAGTACATTAACCCACTAGAGCCTACTGTCTAAATTTTTATACGCTTATTTAGTGCTTTTTAATCCTTGACAGTTTTATTGCTGGGTTAGATATCGATTCAAAGGTGGCGGCATATGCTTCAGAACAGCTTATTGCATCATTTTAATTTTAGTTAGGTTATTTGTCAAGTGTAGAATGGCTTCACAGAAGCGAAAACAAACTAGTGGTTCTGCAAAAATCTCCAAATGGGAGCTAAGATAAATAATATAATCTTAAATTTTCCTATGTATTGATTTATTTAAAATATTTCCACTGGAAGTTGTACTCATATATTCATAAAATAATATGTAAACTAAAGTGTCACAATGGAGTAAGGTTATGTGGTATTGTTTTAGGACTAAAGTTGCATATATTCATACGCTAGGCTTTAAAGTATATAACATGTGTATATGATATAATAATGTTTTATGTTAGATTTCTATAATTGCGTAAGTTAAATTTTAAGAACATTAGTAACAAAAATATTTCAAATATGTTTATAATAATTTAGAAATAAATATTTAATAAACATGTATGAAATGGTTATTTATTAAAATTTTGCTTCCTCAGGAGACCTCTTACAACAGAAGAACTTGTGACTGTGTTAGAAGAATCTGATGATGAAAATCAATTAGCTGATGCAGAAAGAATCGACTTCACTCTGTTTCCTCCTGAACAAGATAACGACACTGATGAGGACGATGTTGGCGAAGAGGAGTGCGAAGTAAATGAAAATAATATTCATCTGCTAGGCAAAGGTGTTCTAGCTCAAACTTCTCAAGTTCAAATTATAACAAGCAACAGTGAGAAACGTGACATTTTACCGAAACAATCATCCAGTTTTGGTGATAAAAATAATTTCTTCCAGAGCCCTACTACTTCGAAAAAAAGTAAAACAGTAAATAAGTTACAAACGAAAAGAATTTGGGATAGCATCAATTTGCGTTTGGAAAAAAAAGATAATGTTTATAAAACAAAGCATATGCACGAGGCTAGGCCCCATATTATTAAAACTATGTTACTACAAGGTGGGACTTCATTACAGTTTTTCCAATTATTTTGGGATGAGGACTTTATAAACCATATTGCAAAGTATCAACAAAATATGCTAAATATAAATATTCTGACAATAATTTTCAGGTGTCAGTCGAAGACATGTATAAAGTACTAACAATTTTGATTCTATCAGGTTACAATAAACTACCAAACAGAAAAATGTATTGGCAGATTCAATCGGATATTCACAATGCAGCCATTTCGGGAACTATGTCACGTGACCGGTTCCTGACAATTTTTAAATATCTTCATTTTTCTGACAATAATGTAACAAATGATCAAGACAGATCACGAAAAGTAAGACCTCTTCTAACCCATATTGATGCAAAGTTTACAAAATATGCCGAATCATTGCCAAAAACTTGGTCATTTAATGTGGCAATGGAACCGTATTATGGACGACACCATATGAAGCAGTTTACAAGAGGTAAACCTATTAGGTTTGGGTTGAAATTTTGGTGTTTAAACAAACCTAATGGATATTGTACAAGATTCAAATTATACGAAGGAAAAGAAGAACGTGACAAAAATATGGGACTAGGCAGTTCTGTTACACTAAATATGGTGGATAATTTTGTGCCCCAAAACAGTTACATATTTATAGATAATTACTTCAACTCACTGAAGTTGCTCGAACACATGACTTCGAAACAACTTTATATCACAGGGACTATACGAGCTGACAGAACTGAAACAGCACCATTGAAAGATTTAAAGAAGCAGAATTGAGGTTCCTATTATGTTATGAAAGATAAAGTAAGCGGTATAACACTTTACCCTTGGCATGACAATAACCAGGTGACCATGGCAACCAATCGTACTGATGTTTTGACTCAAACGGAAACAAGATGTTTGTGGTACAGTTCTACATCAAAAAGAAAAATTGAATTTCCACAACCTTCAATAATTGCTGAGTATAACAGTTCAATGGGCGGTGTTGACCTTTTTGATCAGTTTAGAGGTGCATATAGTCAACATTAGAAGCAAGAAATGGTACTGGCCAATCGTGCGCTTCTGTATAAATGGAGCTCTAGTGAATGCGTGGCTGTTATATAGATATATAGAGCCTGGAATTCCACAACTAGATTTTATAGGAAGTTACTCTTCCTATACCAATCCTATCAGCACCAATAGTTCCAAGGATAAGAATGGTGGTTCCACATAGAAATTCCAATGTGCTAAATTAAGTGCGTTTTGATAGGATGGATCATTAGCCAGTCAAAAATCCTGCTCAGAGAAGATGTACCAAGTGCAAAAAAGCTGTCACACATATATGTACAAAGTGTAAAGTTGGGTTGCATATTACTTGCTTTGTAGAATATCATACCAAACCTTAGCATGTATACTTAAGAAATAAATAAATTTACCTGTTATGAAAGCCTAGCGTATGATTTTTTAGACACCTTCAAAATTACATTTCAAAAATAAATATTCAGAAAATTTGTTCAAAACTATTTTATTTAGATGATATTTAAGTGTACTTATTTTAAACGCTGATAACTTTTTGACTTGAAATTCTTATAGCAGTCCTTAATGGGTTAACGGGCTGAACCACCATTGCACAAAGCTCGTTAATTTTAATTTGAATAGTTTCATTGTTTACCTGCCCCACATGATGCGACACTTAGCCTCATCCAGCCTATCTAATTCAAATAGCACAACGTACCTACCACTAGCCAGCCAATGCTTTTCATCAGATTTGAGGTTTGCGAGTAATTAAATATCAGACTTGTAAATAAATTCTAATATTCTAATTATTGCCAGGAAAGTCAATGTAAGGCAAGCAATTAATTTGAGTAATAGTAACATTATTGTCAGTAAAGTCAAGATAAAGCACTTAGCGATTGTTTTGTTCTTGAATTTGCATTATTAGAAATATGTTAAGATTACATGTTTTAAATACAAGAAAGCATTGGACATTACCTATATGAATACTTGAAAGTGCATCTAAAACACTATTAAAATATGTATCGAACAAAAAGTGAAAATCCTCAAGAAACTTATAATTTTTTTAGAATTAATTAATGTGTTGAAGGACATGCATAACATGAAATCAAAAAATTTCAGTTTTCTTTTGCATGTACCTAGTTTTATTATGTAATTATATAAATTTGTTAGTACGTTTATGGTATATGTACATATACCAATGTTGAGAGGTGACTCCAGATTTCTTTTTTCAATTTCATTACTAAAAGAAACAATTTATTTTTATTTCCTATATTATTCATATGTACAAGGCATAAATTATAATAAAATTGGAGAAATCATAATGAATTTATTATATTACTGATATACGTTAAATGATCAAACTTAAATTATTTTATGAAAATATAAGTTCTCACGATTTAAGTTCATTACTGTAATACTTATCTTTGCATGCATTTTCTATTTATTTTTATACACATTTAAACGTTTCGATAACAATTACAGTGATTGTCCTCAGTTAACAATAATAGCTTCAAAAAATTAAATGAGTTGTCAAAACAAATTTATTTATGTAGAAAATACAGGATTTAATACCCAAAATATAAGCATTTCAATTATGTGTGATAATCGTTAAAGTTTTCATTTTCATACCAATCTGTTAAATCTGTTAAATTTTCTGATTTTCGTTTTTATTTTTTTCTGACCTGATTTGAAGAACTACCAAGAGAAGAAGAACATATTTTCATTACCATTTTTCTAGCTCTACTTAATGCTGTTATTCAATTTTTGATACAACGTTTCGTTTGTTAGCAACCATCATCAACTTTATTTTTTTAAATACACGAAAAATTATTTTTGCCATATTTAAATTCTCTCCTTAATTCTGAATTCAACGATATATCACACTTTATATTTTTGATACGTTTCGGATAAGAAAATCCATATTCAATGCAAACATCGAAAACGTACAGTTAAAACTAAAACTAGAAACATTAGAAAACCGTAAAATTATTATAAAATTATGTTTTGTAATTGTGCATGACAGACAAATAAAAAACAAATTTATTTTAAAGGTTAATAAACTCACAAAAGATGTTTAAAAAGATAACATAAATAGCATCTTCTAACTGTAGCATCTAAAACATTCTTCAGCATTTGAGGAGTAATACTAGCAAACGTTTCGAGAACTAATCTTTGTAAAATTTCTTCGTTTTCAATATCGTTTCCCTAAATGGAATTTTTAATGTATCCCCAAAGAAAAAATCCAAAGGTGTTATATCTGGAGAATGGGCTGGCCACAGTACATTTGCATGAGTGCCAATAGATCTTTCTGGAAATCTAACTGACAGGTATACTCTGACAACTCTGGAATTATGTGCTGGTGCACCGTCCTGCATAAACCAACAACCTTCAACTTCTTGGAAAGGCAAATCATTCAAAGCTATATCTAATTCATTTTGGAGTAAAATTTGGTAACGTTCAGAATTTAAGGACTCGTGGTAAATGAAAGGACCTATAATTCGAGTACCGAATATAGCAGCCCACATATTAAATCCGAAACGTTGTTGGTGTTTGGCCGTTTTGTACAGACATGGATTTACTCTTGCCCAATAATGAGCATTTCTACGATTAAAAATTCCATTATTATTAACCATACTTTCATCGGACCATATTATTTTATTCGGAAAATATTGATTGTCTTGAGATTGACGTGTATACCATTCGCAAAATAGTCTTCGTCTTTCTGGGTCACCTAGTCGAAGTCCTTGGCAAATTCTAAATTTATATGGATGTACTTTCTCCTTCTTTAGAACATAATGAGCTGTGGAATGGGCTATGCCAGTTGTATCTTCAATTTTCCTAGTAGAAACCTCTGGATTTTCCGTTACAGCTAATAAAACAGTATTGGCTTTTTCTTCATTGCAAGGTTTTTTTGCGTGATTTTACAGGTTTTTTGAACGCACCATATTCTTTTAGATTAACTGCTAATGTGCGAAAAGTTCTTTTGTGAGGTTGACGCCTTTCTGGATATTTGTTTAAATACATTATTTCGGCTTCAGAACAATTACGTTGACACAAAATGTAATACGTCAGTATATCGAATTTTTCATTATTTGAAAAATGTACTCCTACCATATTGTTTTTAGGTAAACACAAAATGTAATTAACTCAAAGACCACCAAACAAAGGTAATACGGACAACAATCAATTATGACAGGTAGGTAAACAAAATGCAAACTCAACTTATTTTTATCAAATGCATCAGTACGATGGAAGATGTATTTTAACTGTTTAATTAATAGTATTTTCACTAAATACATACTTGAATTATTTTATTCGCAACTGGCATTAGTAAATGAGAAAACATTATTTTATAATAATTTTACAGTTTTCTAATGTTTCTAGTATTAGTTTTAACGGTACGTTTTCGATGTTTTGCATTGAATATGAATTTTCTCATCCGAAACGTATCAAAAATATAAAGTGTGATAAAATTGAATAACAGCATTAAGTAGAGCTAGAAAAGTGGCAATGAAAATGTGCTCCTTTTTTCTTGATAGCTCTTCAAACAAGGTCAGAAAAAAATAAAAATGAAAACCAGAAAATTCAATTTTTTTCAAATATCTCAAAAACCAAAAGAGATATTCGTGTTCTACAAAGACCATAAATACATCCTCTCAAATTCGTAACTTTTATTCCATATAACCGACCTTCCATCTCTTACCGTTCCGAGATCCCCATAGTGGGCATCCTTATCTTCGACATGGTGTATATATATATATATATATATATATATATATATATATATATATATATATATATATATATATATATATCGTGTCAAAGGTATAGGGACACAACTTAACTACAGCTTCCTTAGGTTAAATGGGATTGAATTAAACCAAACATGCCTTAGCACAAATGTGCTTCCTGAAGAAGTTGCAGCTCTTCAAAGTGATAAATAATACTTTTAACATTGGATGTATTTCAGAAATGACATGATGTATCAAGTTTAATAATGGAACTCAGTTTATGAACCATACTGCATATTGCAGAGGGCTCTGTCGACAGATTTTTTCCTATATATTTCTTCTGATGAACACTTTCCTTTCTGCGGGTAAAGTTTACGATGGAGAAACTAATTTTATATAAAAAAGGTGTACTTGTTTCATATCCACAGAATGTACTGTTTCCAAGAAAAACCAACCTCCACTAACTTAACTTAACTAACTTAAAGCTTTCCACGAAATACGATTGTATCAAGTTACCAATTGTACCACTATATATATATATATATATATATATATATATATATATATATATATATATATATATATATATATATATATATATATATATATATATATATATATATATATATATATATATATATATATATATATATATATATATATATATATATATATTGTACTATTATTTACAACCCCTTTATTTTATAATTTTATATTTATATTTATAATTTCTTTATTATAGAATTATAGAATTATATATTATTAATTATTATTAATTTTAACCTCGGCTATAACTCTTAAAATAAAAATATTGATAATATATTCGTCGGTAGAACAATATTGGTAGAACATGAGACTCATCAACAGGGGATAGGGATCAAAATTTAGAAGAAACTTTACTTTTAACATTATAAAATAAATGATTATTACTTTGAATTATATTGATTGTTTGAATACAATAATCATAGTTAATATGATTAAAGCACATTGAGTTAATGTCTTATTTATTTTTATATTATCTAAATTGATTAAGTAAATTGAAATATAATTTTTAATTCGCATTAATACCTGTGTTACACCCTGTACATAACAAAATTCTTTTATAAGTATACGTGGGCATGCGCTGTGAATACGCAAACATATGATTCGACTACAACAAAAGTGAAATTCGACATACAAGTAAGTATACCTACGTTTGAATAAACAACAATTAATATAAAACATTTAAATTTTTAGAACAAATAACATTCCCTTTGGACATGCATACCTGTTGTTGCACATCAAGATTATTACAAAGGATTGAAATTATGAACATATATAAAATACGTATCAATGTCAACAATAAGGTACTCACATACAATGTCCTCCTTTTGTGGGTTACTGCTGCTGAAGTTGATTGAAGACAACAGCTCCTGCGAACTGCAACTCTGCTCCTCGAACATCCAAGTTTTCTTTTAAATGAACAGCTTATTCACTTAGGTAAGTTTCACTATTAGAATATTGACGAATCTTTATTTTTAGGCTCATCACTTCTTTTTAATTAACTTCAAAATAAATTTTGAACAGCATGGATCGTTGAAGGTTGTTGTAAATTAAACAGACTTTTGATAAACAAGGTGTATAATGATAAAAGCACGAAGATAACACAATTAAATATCCATACTAACATTCACAATGTAAATTTAAAAACGAACAAAGTCGAAACTGCGGAAATATTTTTATAACTAGTCGAAAACTTCCGATTTGAAATTTAAAAAGGTAAACTAACCTTAATTTAATTATTTTTCGACAAAAGACTACCACTTGTTTTGTTAACACTTCCGATACTAAATCGCACTTTGTTAATTTACCGAAGTGACGTTAATTTGTTTTAAAAATTATTTTCAAAAAAATTTGGCAACAGCTTACATTGGCAAGTTGTTGCTAAAGATGAAAATCAAGAGAGAGTTTGAATCTAATGCACTTGTATTTATATGCTTTTACTTGACAACCAAATCATCGAATGTTTTCATTAGTTACGAAGAATATTCCCTGAATTCTGATTGGATACTGTAATTTTCATATTACGATAATTCTTTAAAGCCCTATAACTTTCGTCCCGTTTAACATTTCTTAAATCTAAAAACATTTCCAAAATCTACATAATTTTATCTATAATTTGAAACCAAACACGGACTAATTCCGACACTTAATAACTACGTTAATTTTTACCCTTATTTATTGACTTTACACTAATTCTATGAATTTTACAGGCCTGGAAACTACCTCTACATGAATAGGGGATGCTACTACACCCAAATATCCATCTTAAACATGCCTACGGCCAATTTGAGAGGAAAATTATTTAAATTATACCAATATACTTAAAAACTAAAATTAACAAAAATGGACATAAATATAAGGAATTATAACATGAAATTGAGGCTACTTTACTGTTTTGCCTCTACTAATTTATTTTATACAAATTGTCTCAATTTAAAATACTTTTTACAAAAATTTATATGCGAGGAGAAAACATAACCTCATTTTGTTTTTATCATTTTAATGTTAAATTTCACACTTTTAAACACAATAACTGTTAATGTAAGTGTTTAAACTGAATGTTCAAGTCACAAATTAATTTATTTTACCACTTTCGTAGGTTCAATAGGTCTTCTACGACTAGTGTCAGAATGTTATCAATCACTAGTTTAAGGTCATAAATTGTTGATTAAACACAATAATCCCAGAGCTGCTGCATGATTTATGTTTTATAGTTACTCACTAATGTGCTTGTTCTGTTTTTTCATGATTTTTGCACTAATATGAGTTAAAACGCACTAATACGAATGTTTTCACTAATCTTGGCTGCGTACATGTGAATTGCGACATTGATACAAGCCTAAATCTAGTTTTAACATTATTTCTGTCAACCACAACCTGTATTACATGTCGTTAGGGAATATTGCTTAAAATAAACTTACAAAACTAAATGAAAACTCAATAACGATAACAAACATATCCTATACTTCTATGTACTGTGCTGTCGATTACTTATTTTAACATTATTTAAATATATTAAGAAATATGTAACTTTTTCAATAATCTCAATGTTTATCAATCATTCTTATTTAGAATTATTTTATGAAATGTACCATTTCGTACCAACTAAAGTAAAACTTCACTATGCAAATTACATAGCTACTTGCACGTAATTTGAATCATCTCAATATATATATATATATATATATATATATATATATATATATATATAATTTTTTCCTTTTCCCTTTGAAGACGCTTAACTCATCGGAGAGGACTCAGAAGAAATATTTTTAAATGAATTTAAATGCTTTTGAACTTCTTGCAGGTTTAAAAATAGTACTAATATCAATGCTTAGATAAGATTTTTATTTTTTTTACCTATATGGAAGGAAAAGTACTGCAATGTTCCTCTAAAATGGAAGTAAAGTTGTCATCAGAAATAGACATTTTGAGATCAACTGAATCCAAAAATATTAATAACACAAAATAGTCCGTTTGTCCGGGTATGTACATGTGTGTTGGTCGGTATGTAAACAAAATTCCAGAAAAAAGTATAAAGCGAAGATTCACCCAATTGGTCATCGGAATAATGAACTTTACTTTAAAAAAAAAACACTTCTTTAGAATGTTTTGGAAAACTGTTGCGACGATTTCCATTAAAACCAAAATCTCGAAATACATTTAGAAACTAAAAAATTAGATCCATTATATTGGATCTAATGGATATATGGTATCCAAGTTATGAACATTAATTCCGAATTGATTTAATGTTGTAGCTTTTGTAATACGGTGACCACACAACAGTACTCTCATATACTACGTACAAATTCCATGCAAACTGATCTAAAACAAGAAATATTTGATAAAATTATACGTTTCAGTTTCACATTTTAGTGCTCTGTTGACATTACTAGCCTGGGCATTAAGTGCGAGTTGGGTATAGAAAGAAACGCACAAATCTGTTATTAGATCCACTTTTTCGCGATTTGTCGTACCAAGAGTATATGTAAATTTAATTGGATCTTTAATTTTTAAAAAACTAATCGGCTTACATTTCTGATGTTCAATTATAACATTTTGCTAAATTATACAGACCATATGGTAAATCCAACAGTCGTGTGTCTATAAACATTTTGAGATAACTGGAAAATAGAAGCTACTTACAATTAATCAGTACATCGCAACAAAATGACCCGCTTCTGGTAAATATGTTGTAACTTTTAGATTTGTAATGGTTATTTACCTTCGGAGGAATAGCTATTCAACCAAGTGTTAAACTCACCACATATATAAAGCGAATCCAATTTAATAATCATAATATTACAAGATACTGAGGTTAAATCAGTGTACACAACATCCGTTTAATCACGTTTCTCCAGAAGATTTTATAAATGCTGTTTGTGAGTTAACAAATTCGTTATCCATTGACAAACACTTTACAAAACCGTGTCCTTGATCAACCAACAATCGAATCAACATTGGTTTAACATTATCAGATACAGTACGTCCTAAAATTACGGGTATTATCGAGATTCTTGCTAAATCAGATCTACCTCCAGATTTGTATAATGGTAAAAAAAGCTATCCCTCCATGCCACAGGAAAGCATTATGTTTTCAGCGAGAAAGAATAAGGGGATTTTAAACAGTTTTACCGGAGTAAATGTAAAATTGTTTAAAATGAATGAAGATATGCATCATTAGGACCAGAAGCAGGTGTAGGGTTCAACTGTTTAACTTGCATCAAAACATCATATTCTAACACAATATAATTTCTTAAATCTGTAGTCTTGACATATTTGGAAACAAGTGAATCACTATCAGATATATTAGATATAACGAAACTATTCAACTCACTCCATGTCAACTATCAATCAATTACAGTTTAGTATTTTTTATATTTGAACCAGTCAGAGCACAATTGTGCGACATTCCATAGGGACATTCCCAATTCTCTCTCTCTCTCTCTCTCTCTCTCTTATATATATATATATATATATATATATATATATATATATATATATATATATATATATATATATATATATATATATATATAGTTTTATTACTACAAATTTCCATTACAATGATAATTTTTAAACAATCCCATCAATCAATAGTAATGAGAAAAATATCAAATCGACCAATAGCATCAAAATTACACTGCTCTATATATATATATATATATATATATATATATATATATATTATATTATGCTGTTCATAGGCATCTATTGGCAATTCATTATCCCTCTATCCATCCTCCTAAGTGTTCCTGAGTGCTTTAGCACGATAAGCCTAATTTAGCCTGTTCAGGTCCACAATCATAAAAAAAAAAATACAGGGTGTTTCAAGAAAACATGGCGTGCTTGCTACGACAGGTAGAATAGCCAAAAATAAGTGGGGTTGCTCAGTAAAAATTATTTAGAGTGTTAAAGAATATTATTTTATACACATTTTTGACAATTAATTGAAAACTACTGGCACGATTATAATGAATTTGTTGGGAAATTTTTAATAAAATTATTCTCAATTCAATTTTGCACCGAAAAGGTGTAAAATTCGATATTGTGAACCGTTTTCCAAATATTTGGATTTATAAATGATTATGAACAATGATGAATGGAGGTGAGGTGGAAAATGATTCAAAAAAGAATTTTAAACGGAATCTTTATTTATCTATTTTAGATAGGACCATCAATTCACTCCAAGAACGATTTGCACTACTTAATGAGCATTCTAATTACTTTGGGTCTTTTTATAGTATACCGTAGTAAAAAAAATCGTAATCAGATTTGAGGAAACTCTGGGTGTACTTAGTAATAGTAATAGTGACTTACAAGAATTAGAAAGATATCGATGGAACAGAACTATTCGAAAGAATAAATATCCCTTTTAGTGGTAGTTTGGAAAAACAACAGTGGCCTCTTTGAAGTTTTACGTTATTTGGTACTAAATAATCTACAGAGTTATTTTTTAATACACTAATTGCACTAAGAATAATTTTGACGCTACCTGCTGAGAGATCATTCTCTAAACTTAGCTTGATCAAGAACCACCTTAGGATTTTAATGCTTGAAGAACGTTTAATTAACCAGACATCTATTGAGTCAGAAATACTGGATGCATTAATTATTCATAGTATTGTCCCAAGGGTTTCTAAAAGTACAGATCGGCGTGTATAACTTTTATAAATCGTGTTCCTTATTATGATAAATAATTATTGTGGGTCTTTAGGTTAATGTTTATTTAATTGTTAGTTAATTTTTAATTTCTAGAAATTCTTTCGCTGTTATATTTACTAATATTAAAATATTTTTTTATTAACCTTTTATAAGCTTGGTACGGGGAACACAATACATTTGAAAGAAAGGGGGCCTAAGCTCACGGCGCGGACCTGGTTGCAAATACTCCTTGTCTGTACGGTGGAAAATTACCTATATACGATTCTCCTATACCATCCCAATTTTAACTTACGTCCAAATTAAATATGAATTACCTGACGTTAGAGGATACAGTAACATCTATACATATCTAACTAAGGTACTTAATCTCTTATAGGACAATTTACACCGGATAGAATATACATCAGTGCAATTCTTTGTTAAGTAACATAAAAATATGCATTTATAAATATTATACTATCCTCGTCAGGAGTGTTTACCGCTGCGTCATTAATTTATGAATTTAGCTATCCAATTCGTTCATACTGTCTGAATTCGTAGTACATTTGACGAAATCGACATACAGTATTGAATAAGCAAATGTAGAAGAAAGAGTAAACCTATAAACACAAAATCAATTTATTTGACTAATATAGTACCTACTACATAACCTCTATTTCTTTGTTTATCCTTTGACTGTTTCCTCATTTCCTACATTTACTTCTTTTAATCATCATAAAGAATACGTTATACAATATGTCTGCACAAAGTGAGTAATATTACATCACAATCTTTTACACATGTTTGTGTTGTAATTTATACCTTGTATCAATGAAATGAACTATAGCGTTGACTATTGACTGTTGATAAAAAAATTACTCATCTGTTTTATGCATCTGTCATATTTAATTTTCAATTAAAAGTTATATTATACATCCAACCACTGTGCTTTTTATTAATATTTTAACAGTTTGACAAACTAATTTATTTACAGAAAAATGTCACAGTTGTAAGTTTAACTGCAGAAATTTGCAACAGTCGCATTTTAATAAAAGTGACAAAAATCTTCATCGTGCAAACCAGTCGCTAGGATTAAAATTAAAAAAAGACTCCAACCGTAGAGCTTCATTAGAAAAAAGAAATGGGAATTAAATTTCTTAAACAATACATAAAGGGATATTATGACAAGCATATTGGACGAGATGGCTATAAAGATGAGAACGTAATTGCTATGTGGAACGAAGCTTTACAGCAATGTGATGAAACCGTATGGACTAATTGTGTGCAAGATACTGAAGAAACAATAAAGCAATGGTATAAACGGGAAGAAATGTTGGACAGTTGACGAATTGATTATTGACATCGAAAACTATTCTGCCAGCTCGGATATAGATAATGACTCCGATTAGAAGTTTTATACTTTGACAACCATGTTTCTACAACCTACAATAAGTAATACAAGTGTGTTAGTTTATATTTAATACAATTTCTATTAGTAATATATTTCAGTTATGTAATTACAATGTATTTGTGGTAAAATGCTTCTCAAGATGTTAATTCACACATTTCCCATACAATTTATGTTCCACATTAAATGTCATCTTCGTACGAATAATAGTTCGATTTTATTTAGGCACGTAACTTAATATCCATTTTGTGTAATAATCTTAACAACTTATTGTGGGCCATCATTGCTATTGAATTGGTAACAACCATAAGAAATTATGATTATGAAACGTAGTAGTCTTTCGAGGTGTAAATAGTGCAGCTCCACAGTTGTTACATGCAAATTGTTTAACCTATAAATTTAATTTTATCTGCAACTTACAACCCAACCATTCTGTTTTCCTAATTTCTCTGCAATTATTAAATGTTTACATTTTGTTGAAAATATCCCGTCGTCAATAGTAACGGATAATCTTGGGATATGTTCTTACTGAATCCCCCACGTGCTTAATGATCGGAAATTTCTTCTCGTTCACAAATATTTTGAGAAAATTATCCCTCGTATTCGACTCCGGAAATAATCCCAGCACTAGGGAGATTACAAGTGAAAATTGCATTGTTTGTAATAGGGCAGCAATGGGTTATAACCTACATAACCTGCTGGCTCCCAAAATAACGTACCAAACACCTGTTAGATTTCAAGGATGTTGTTTTTCAACCGTTATCATTAAGATAATCAACGTTTTCTAATTTTTACGAAATAAATCACAATAAATAAGTAATTGTATTTTGGCATTCTGCAGCTTTAAATGCTGCCATCTTGGGGTATATTTTCTAATCAGAATTTATTATAACGAAAATTATTTTGACTTATGTTTTTCATATTACACCATGTGATTGTATGTGATGACGTAGCGGTAAACACTCCTGGCGAGAATTTTAATTGGGGCTTGTTAAAATTAATACACAGTCCTAGCTAAACTCACGAAATTATTGTAAATACTGCTGTGAACTTAATAAATTCAATATTTAAATAAATATGCAGTAATTAATATTTGGCAATAAACTAAACAATTTCGCATAAATTATATTACGCGTGCTATTTCAAATTTAATTACCACTTGAATCATAACTTTTACTATGGTACTAAAACTATAAAATTTGCGTTTACTCTGTTGACATAAGTAAAAGAGCAATCTAAAGTTTAAAATACATGAAATTTTTAACAAAACAAGCTAATCGGTTGATATGAGTTAATTGTATTGTATTGTAGATATTTTTACCTTCCACTAAACATTGATCGCAGTATACCAATAAAAATACTTAAAGTACATCGTTGTACAGGGTGTCAACCATAGAGTAAAGTTCATTATCTCATTTGTTTCGAGAATTACGCAAAAACGTTAAATATAAAAGATTTAGAGAATATTAAGGTGCATAGTTCAAAATAATTTTTGAGTATACAAGGTGGTTAAAAAAAGCGTGGCGAATATAACATACGTTCACTTTAATGGAACACCATATTTTTAATTTATTTTTAGATTCTACATGAAATTCTATAACTTTTTTGTTAATAATGTCATATACCTAAACCTAGTACTTTTTCTAATATTTTAATTTTTTTAGAAAATAATAACTTTCTACTCTTATAAAATATTGACAGTTCCGCCATTGTTTTTGAAGATGGAATACATATATTTGGTACAAACGTTCTATGAGGATGGCAAAAAAGATATATGTAAATAAATTTTAGTTGATACTACAGGGCGTTCAAAATAAATTTATACATATCGACCATTTTAACTTAAAAAATTTCGACGTTCTTAAATGGCACACCCTGTGTTTTATTATATTTTCTGATAGCTTTTATAAACCCCCCAACTTTTATTGAGTATGTCATATACCTAGTTTTAGTAGTTTGCGATTTATTTAGATTTTTTCCATTTTTACACGCGTTAATGGTAGAAACAAAACAAATATATAATAATAATAATTTTCCTACTAACTAGCTTATTTTTAATTATTATAACGTAATAAGTGTTCAAAAGTATGCCCGTCTACTTCGATACACATGTTTTGTCTTTTCACTATATTTTCTTGCACGCTCCTTAGCATAAAAGGCGTTATTGTCTTGCAGGTATCTCGTACCCTATTTTCCATATCTTTTGATGTTGTAGGGGAATTCACATAAACACGATCTTTAATGTAGCCCCACAAAAAAATCTAAAGAAGTTAAATCACATGAATTAATAAATCCATCTCTACCGATCCATTTTTGTGTGTAACGATTGTTTAAAAATTCACGAATTTCTCGATAGTAATGAGCAGGAGCTCCGACTTGCTGAATCCACATTTGTTCCATTTCAGTGTTATGAACTTCTTCAAGAAGCTGTGGTAATTCATTTTGCAAAAAGTTCAAATATCTATGCCCGTTAAGAGGTTCGCAGAAAAAATAAGGACCGATAACTCGAAGATTTTTGATTCCACACCATACATTAAGTGACCAATGGTTTTGATTTTGAACCTTCTGGACCCAGAATAATAGTGCATATCATGTCGGTTAACTGCTCCATTGCTGCGAAAAGTAGCTTCATCGGAAAACATTATTTTGGACAAAAAATTCGGATCGGCCTCTACAGCTTCATTAATGATGGTACAAAAGTTTACTCGTTGTGCAAAGTCACGATGGTAGGGATGATATTTGTACTTTCTCGTGGTGCGATTAGCGGTAGATTGGGATGTGTGACATAAGTTAGCTAATTGACGGCTACTGACCTGTGGATTATTTTCAATATGAAGTAAAATCTCCATTTCTTTTTCCTCATTGGTAGCATTCCGGTTTATCAGTTCCCGTTTATCATATTCAACGCTACCACTAGCATCAAACCGTTCCATTCAGCATTGAAAAGACTGTCTAGATGGTATGGGTCTATTAGGGTACTTCGCTCCGTAAATCCTTACTGCCAGAGGACAATTTTTTTCGCCTCGTCCAGTACACAAAAAAAATAGCAATTACTTCATTTGTAGGAAAATCCATAACTGTTTTATTTTTATACGTCACTTACAACAACAAATTAAATTATTTTTACTTGTTTAAATGATACGTCAAAATTTGAAAATGTCATACATTTTTGTTTTGTCATGTTCTACTTATTTTATAGCCTTAGTTCCATTAGTGTAATACTTAGACCAAGTATTACAATAGAATCGGCCCTACCAACCTGTCCACTGTAGCCGACTGAAGCAAACATTAGAACTATCAGATGACGTCACAATGTGGAAAAATTACCTGGCGCTGCGGTTTTACTTTTTTGGTGTGTGTTTGTTTAATGTTTATTGATTTTTAATTAAAAAATACACATTTATTTATTAAAATGGTTCATTCGTGAGTGGCATATAAGTGTATGGAAAGAAAAAAAAAAGAAGTAGAATATCTTTTCATAGTTAAGTGCAAATTTATGCACGATTCTGTAGGGTTTATTTAGTTAGGATGTGAAATAATTCCTTATAGATTATGTGTTTTATTTACCTATTTTAAAAAGCTCTAAGCCAGTTTACAGGTACTCAAATATTTTTAATTATGCGTACAAAAATATGTATGCATAAAAACGGCACTTTTTGGTCTTTAAACTTTAAATAGGTAGGTTCAAACCACATATACGCTCCTATTTTAGTATTTAATCAGTCTAACAAAAACCATTTTGTTTAAAAACCAATAATCTTTAATAATAATTTAAGTATAACAATCATATTAATAACTAATTTAAACTCTTATTAAAAAATTCACCTGTTTTTCATTATGTAAACATTTTTTCACTTCTTTCTCATTTTTTCCTTAGATTTATTTATTCTTAATACATGAGAAAAGAGAATTTATTTTATAAAGTACCTGTAGTCTGTTTTTTTAATTACTATGGATGTAAACATAAAAAATGTAATGGCTAGGAGCTGAAATTTTATAAAAATATATTACATAGTTTTCACTTATGCATATTTCTATTAGAAAAAATAAATTCATCAAACCGAATAATACTGAAATCATTTAATAAAAATAATTCTAAAGACCTACTTCATTTTTTTTATTCAATTAAAAATGAACCCAATCAAAGATTGATACAAACCAAAAGAACGTTGGGTTGGCTATGGCTTGTAGTTTTGCCACATTGTGACGTCACGCGCTCAATTCATATTTGCTTCACTGGACAGAGCTAAGGGCATGTCTATATAGACATGACCTTAGCTATTCATGGTCTAAGGTGTAATAAATGCAAGGGCAAAAAATTAAAAATCTAAGTAAATCGCAAACTACTAAAACTAGGTATATTACATACTCCATAAAAGTTGGGGGATTTTATAACAGATATCAGAAAATATAATAAAATACAGGGTGTGCCATTTAAAAAAGTCGAAATTTTTTAAGTTAAAATAGTCGATATGCATAAATTTATTTTGAACGCCCTGTAGTATCTAACTCACAATTATTTACATATATCTTTTTTGTCATCCTCATAGAACGTTTGTACCAAATATGTGTATTTCATCTTCAAAAACAATGGCGGCACTGTCAATTTTTTATAAGAGTAAAAAGTAATTATTTTCTAAAAAAATTAAAATATTAGAAAAACTATTAGGTTTAGGTATATGAATGACATTATTAACAAAAAAGTTATTGAATTTCATGTAGAATCTAAAAATAAATTAAAAATATGGTGTTCCATTAAAGATAACGTATGTTATATTTTTTTTGAACCACCCTGTATACTATGCACCTTAATATTTTCTAAAACTTTTATATTTAAGGTTTTTTTGCGTATTTCTCGAACCAAATGAGATAACGAACTTTACTCAATGGTTGACTCACCCTGTACAAATACAATTACGATTACTATAGTTAAATACGATGAAGTAAGAAAATAGTAATCAAATATTTTTATTTAACTTTGATAGAAGTTTTGGGTAGAGTGTAGGAAAGGAATAATAATGTGTCTTGAGACAGCAATATTAATAAATGTCTTAATTTAAATTTTAATTTAAAACACTGTGCAAACAAAAGAAGTAAAATTTCCCATTAAATGCCAAATAACGATCATTTTAACTGCCTCAAATTTGACTAAATAAAAAATACCTGGCTGATAATATTCTTAGGTTTTCGTGAACCCTGAAAAGGACAAGATATGAAAAAAAAATATAAAAACGAGCGAAATCGTAAAAAATGCAGGGTAGCTAATAAAAAAAAGATTGTTTGTAGGTAGGTATATTACATAATCTCTTTAATTTAGTTTCTCGTTGTTTCAATTTTAAGAACCATTTAAACTTCATACCCCACGAACCGGTAATTAAACTTCTACAACTCCAATATTTTAACTTTAAAGGTATACTTAACAATTCCTTTTTTAACTCTTTAGATTTAATTTACTTTATAAATAATTCTAAAGGAATATACGCAATTTGATATGCCTTTTAACTGTAACGTATGTTGATATAGGGTATTCATATTCCAATACGTTCGATGTGGTTGAAAAATGTTCAAACGGGTACATAAAAATTCAATTTATGCAAAAAATATGCTAAATAACTTGAAACGACTTCAAGAAATGTATTCACACTCATTTTATCAGTAGGGTATACAATTCAAAAAAAAGTTAATCTAATTTTAGTACAATGCAAACGGAAGCAGCGTCATTTATGAGGAAACGCATGAAGGTATATTCCAAACTAATTAATGCAAATAGGTCATGTATTCAAAGTGAAATAAATGAGTAGAGTTAAGATGCCCTTTTCTGATAACAAAAACAACATTTGATTGGTTATTATAGTTGTACTGTATTTATCCTTCATTATGATTATTTTTTAATGCGTTGCTTGTTTAATGAGACCACAAAATTGAGTCATTAGTAAAAAAACAAGATATGAAAGCCTGTTGACTAATGTTTTCAAGCTTTTCTTTTTCTTAATTTAATTAAGAACCAGTCTACGTTTACATGAGTTATGTTTCTTAAAACGTAATTGAGTGACGGTTTATTTGCTATCACATAAGACTGAGGTACAGTATTTGATGTATATAGAAGATCAATGACCATAAAGGTAATGATTAGGTAAGCAAACGTTTATGTTTGCTATATGCTTAACAAATGTTCTTTAAGTAGAAATATTCAAGGATAGAATTTCAAATTGCGTAATTTTGTTTATTTCTACTTCATACTTGAGAATGAACTCTAATTGTGAGAAAAGTCTTCAACAAAAAAAATTCATACAGAGCTTTTTAATTAAATAGAAATCATTAAGGCCTCTTCAATTAACAATTTATTGATAACTATTAATTACATATGAAAGCTCTTTGAGTGACACTTGACCAATGTTTGTAATACAAATACTATACTTACGCTTGCACAATCTGCAGTTGTTTAAAATGCAATCGATTGAATGGAAAATATTTAACATGATCCAAATTCACCCTCTAATGATAAGTGCATTTTTGGTGTAATTTAATGAGAAAGTATTGTTGATTAAAAATTAACAGCACTAAATTACCAGTGATCAAAAAGAGTTTAGTTGCTTATACAGGGTGTGGTGCGAAGAGTTTTGATTAAAAGTAATGGCGGATACAGTTATGTTAAAAATCTGAAATTACGAAGCTGTACGTTTTGGATGACGCTGAGTTCAAATATAATATTGTCCTGAATGTGGCACTTCCGGTTACACCGGAAGTAGACGTCAACTTTGTTATTTTAAATGGAACCTAATATTTTTTATTTTATTTTCGAATTCTACATGAAATTCTAGATAAAATTTGTGCACAATGTCCTATACCAAAAATGAAGTATTTTCGAGATATTTCGATTTTTTTTTAAATTTTGAAAAAATCCTAGTCCACATTGAATAACGATATCTCCATTAATAACGAAGCTAGTGACGTGAAATTGTAACCAATAAACAACAAGCGCTTGCCTGTTAACTACATATATCGATCTCATTGATATTTCATACAGGGTATTTTAAACTTAGCCGCCAACATGCACAATTTAAATCATTTATAAGTTGCTTACTTTAAATAGAACACCCTGTATTTTATTACATTTTCCGCTTAAGCCAATTCGTTTGGTATCAGTGTTCCCTACACCTAAATCCAACCACTTTTGAGATATTTCATTATCTTAGTTAAAACATAACAACACTTAATTATTTCAACATTAGTAAAGGGTAGGCCATGATTTCCATTATTTAAGGTGATATTTTGTTATTTTTTCATAAGTTATTAATTCTGAAAAGTAACCAATAGCCTGAAAGGATTATTAATTGTGGATATCATTAAAAACGTTGGCTAGGTATTTTGTATTAATTTAATTAGATAACTTACAAACAAAAATAACTAAATGTAATATTAAACAAATAAAGTTTTATAATAATTGTTCGAAATTAGCACCATCTACTTCTAAACAGTTATGAATCCTTTTCATTAAGTTATGTCTTGTAATTCTAGAAATATAGTCGGGTGTTAGAGAATTAAAAGCAAGTAAGACTCTCTGCAACATATCTTCCTTTGTCGTAACAGGTTTGCAAAATACCTGATTTTTAATGTAACCCCAAATACCAAAATCAGAAGAGCGAGCTGGCCAACGAAACGGACCCTGATTGTCGTAAAGATGATGAGCAACAAGCCCAAAGTTATGAGGAGGTGCTCCATCTTGCTGTTACCAAGCTGAAGCCGCCTCTCCATTTCTTAAAGTATGTAACGCCAGTCGTATGGCTTCTTCTAAAATGTGGCAATATCTTGTACTATTTAAATTTTCATCATAAAATTTTAATACTAAAATTTTATCGTCTTTTATTGCACAAAAAACATTAAAACTCCAACTATCTTGAAAATAACGTTCTCTACTAACATGTGGATTTTCATTAGACCAAAAATGGGAATTATGTCGATTAAATAATCCATTTTTGCTAAACTTTGCTTCATCACACCATATAACTTTTTTTATGAAGTTTTCATCCTCTTGGGTCTTCATTAAAAACCATTCACAGAATTCTACCCTTCGAGGAAGTTCACCCAATTGTAAGTGTTGCATCAAATGATATGAAAATGGTTTCCATTTGTGTTTTTTTTAAATGCGATGAATTGTTCTCGTGACAAAGTAATATCTCTCTCACAATCTCTAATGGAGGCATTTGGGGAGGCCGTAAAATAACCCAAAACATTAATTTCGCTTATCTCACTGTCCACTAGTGGTTTGTTTTTATTAATTTTTGTCTTAAATTGACCAAACTGACGGCAGTTTTTAAGCAAACTTCTTACAATATCACCAGTTGCATTTGGTCGATTTGGATATCTTTCTGCAAAAACATGGCAAGTCCGTTCAACAATTCTATTACACTCGCCGTAAATAATAATAAGATTTAAAAAATCATCATTACTATATCCTACATTTGCCATTTACTATGAAATACAAACTGGTAAAGAAAACTGTCAAAACAACATAAACAATTAATGTTCTAACTATCAAATCTTTGACAGCCATGGCCTACCCTTTACTAATGTTGAAATAATTAAGTGTTGTTATGTTTTAACTAAGATAATGAAATAACTCAAAAGTGGTTGGATTTAGGTATAGGGAATACCGATACCAATCGAATTGACTTAAAAAAATACAGCGGAAAATGTTACGACAAAGGAAGATATGATGCAGAGAGCCTTACTTGCTTTTAATCCTCTAACACCCGACCATATTTCCAGAATTACAAGACATAACTTAATGAAAAGGATTCATAAATGTTTAGAAGTAGATGGTGCTAATTTTGAACACTTATTATAAAACTTTATTTGTTTAATATTACAATGAAAAAATAACAAAATATCACCTTAAATAATGGAAATCATGGCCTACCCTTTACTAATGTTGAAATAATTAAGTGTTGTTATGTTTTAACTAAGATAATGAAATATCTCAAAAGTGGTTGGATTTAGTTGTAGGGAATACTGATACCAAACGAATTGGCTTAAAAAAATACCGCGGAAAATGTAATAAAATACAGGGTGTTCTATTTAAAGTAAGCAACTTATAAATGATTTAAGTTGTGCATGTTGGCGGCTAAGTTTAAAACACCCTGTATGAAATATCAATGACATGGATATATGGAGTTAACGGGCAAGCGCTTGTTCTTTCTTGGTTACAATTTCACGTCACTAGCTTCGTTATTAATGGAGATATCGTTATTTAATGTGGACTAGGATTTTATCAAAATTAAAAAAAAAATCGAAATATCTCGAAAATACTTCATTTTTGGTATAGGACATTGTGCACAAATTTTATCTATAAATTTCATGTAGACTTCGAAAATAAAATAAAAAATATTAGGTTCCATTTAAAATAACAAAGTTGACGTCTACTTCCAGTATAAGCGGAAGTGCCACATTCGGGACAATATTATATTTGAACACAGCGTCATCCAAAACCTACAGCTTCGTAATTTCAGATTTTTAACATAACTGTATCCGCCTTTACTTTAATCAAACTCTTCGCGCCACACCCTGTATACTGTCTAATGGGTTATCTCTTCATGCTGATTGTGAAAACAATTACCTATATATATATATATATATATATATATATATATATATATATATATATATATATATATATATATATATATATATATATATATATATATATATATATATATATATATATATATATATATATATATATATATATAACACACACACACACACACACACACACACACACAGGTGTCCCAAATAGAGTAGAATAGTATGGGTACCGTTTTTATTATTAAAGATAGAGATTTGGTCAAATAGGCAATATTGTGCCATTTTTTTTCGATTCCGTTGAGAAACACTTTAATTTCCGAACAGTTTCGAAATTATTTAAAAAAAAACAAAAATCGCCTAAAAACTCAAATATCTCCGTAATTATAAAAGATATTTAAAAAAGTTTCAGATCAAAGTTACTTCGATGAGGCACACTTCAAAATGATGTCAAAATAAAATTCAAGAAATTAATGGCAACTTTCTTATTTTAAATGGGCATATATTGGATTTTCACACAATCAAATAGGATTTTTTTTCTCTTTTCAACGATGTATAACAACCTATGTACGAATAAAAAATTATGGGAAATATTAATTGTTTTCATTTTAAATCAAGTAGCCATGATTAACAATTTGCAAGTAAAAATTATTTATTAAACAAATTAAACACAACGATACAGTGTGATATTAGTATATGCTAAAAACCATAATTCATTACAATAAATCTTCAAAGTGCTGGCCGTTTTCATGGATACACAATCGATACCGTTTTACAACAGTTAGTAACTGTTCGCAATGTATTTCGATGAACACCGTTAAAGGCCGCCACCACTCCTTCACGTAGTTCTTCTACATTATTGTAATGGAAATTACTACCATACACTTTATTTTTTATATTTCCCCACAAACAAATGTCCTGCGGATCTGGCTGGCCATTGATTAGGTGTATTGGTGGCAATTACTCTATTATCAAAACGCCATCCTGCTGGTACCATATTTGAACATTTTGTGCCAAAGGTAGACCATCTAATAAATCTTCAAAATATGTTTGCAGAATTTCCATGTAAGATTGCGCTGTTAAGGTTCCATAAAAAATTATAGGACTAACTAAACGATTTCCCAATATACCACAAAGAACATTAAAGCCGAAACCACCTTGGTTGCGCCGTGGAACCACTATGTGTGGATTTTCCTGTACCCAATGGTGCTCATTATGGCGATTAAATAATCTACAATTGGAGAAGTAGGATTCATCAGTCCATAAAACTTGATTTATAAAATCACCACTTTCTGTAATTTTATTTAAAAACCATCTACAAAATGCTGTTCTACGGATATTATCATTTGGTCGCTAAGTCTGCGCAATGAGTAATTTATATGCGTGGAAATTGTGTTTTTTTAAAATTCTCCATTATTTAGTCTTAGACACATTAACTTGAGCTTCAATTTCTCGAGTCGAAATATTCGGATTTACTTGCACACAAGCTAAAGTTAATTCCTCACCTTCAGTAGCCACGTTTATGTTCCTATTGGGCTTTTTAAGACATCCATAATGCTTCATATTTGAATCTAATCTTGTAAATATTTTCATACCCGGTTGCCTACGCACTGGAACATTTGTTAGATCTTCTTGAGCAGTAAGATGGGAGTTTTTGTAGCACTTTATGTATGTACAAAATATATCATATTGTTCATTTGCTGGAACGGTCGCCATTAGAAATAATTAAAGAAAAAACAATTATTATAAATTTATCGCTTAATAATACAACACAGCGATACTAATTATTTACACAATTAATAAACTAATACAACTTGACAGTTAGTCCTATTATATTAACCTTTGTTTTATTGTTAATCATGGCTGCTTGATTTAAAATGAAAACAATTAATATTTCCCATAATTTTTTATTCGTACATACGTAGGTTGTTATACATCGTTGAAAAGAGAAAAAAAATGGCGCCCATTTAAAATAAGAAAGTTGCTATTAATATCTTGGAAACCGCCATCTTGAATTTTATTTTGACATCATTTTTAAGTGTGCCTCATCGAAGTAAGTAACTTTGATCTGAAACCTTTTGCATATCTTTTATAATTACGGAGATATTTGAGTTTTTAGAAATCGGCGATTTTTGTTTTTTTTTCTTAATAATTTCGAAACTGTTCGGAAATTGAAATGTTTCTCAACGGAATTGAACTCGGTCCAAAAAATGGCACAATCTTGCCCATTTAACCAAATCTCTATGTTTAATAATAAAAAGATACCCACACTATCCTACTCTATATGGGACAACCTGTATATACAGGGTGTTTTAAAAAACGTTACGCTAATTTCCAGGGTAAATAGAATATTTGCCTGCTTAAGAAGATACGGCCCTGTAAAAGTGGCCCCAAAAATTCTTTTTTTTTTATTATCTCTGAAACAGTTTAAGATACCTAAATGAAATGTTAACCACAAATACCTTTGATTAGGTCATAAACGATGTGTTGCCATTTTTTTAAATATTTTGTATAGGAGCGTCGCTGAAGGGGGGTGCCACTTATTTTGCCCCCAAACTGTTTTTATGGGGATATTTTTAATTTTTTGAGCGAAAATAGTATTTTTGGTTTTGGAGTTATTTGATGTTTTAGCAAGTAATGCTGACCGAATTAATAAATTATTTTAAATTAAAACAATTAATAACTTTCATGCGCGAGAAGGAACTACCTCAGGGAATAATGCATGTTTCAGAAATAACTATGAGGTAAAAATATTGTAAATTATTTAGAACTTAAAAAAAGGTTTTAATTGAATGACATTAACACAGAACAGACAAAGGAAACAATTAAAAAAAACAACGAATAACACAAAACAAACAGAAAAAAAATTGAATAAGTAGGTACGGGTTTTACATTAAATGTTCGAAATACCCGCCATTTTTACGAATACATAATCGTAAACGTTTTTCTAGTGAAAACATAATCCTTTGGAGTGGCCGTGGTTCTTGAATTAACATTCTTAAATTATTTCTCGCTTGAAGTTCTTCAATGGAATTTATTTCGCTTGAATATACTTTTTCTTTAACTAAACTCCACACCTCAAAATCCAAGGGATTTAGGTATGAGGACCTTGGTGGCCAGCGGATAGGAGCATCAGCACCTCGACCAATCCAACGATTTGGAAAATGTTCATTGAGCCATATTCTAGCTTGTCTATTGAAATGAGGTGGAACACCATCATGCTTAAAAACCATATTTCTTAGTAGATTAAGAGGCAAATCTTCTTAATAGCGGAAATAAACGATTATCCAAAAAATCATAGTAAACATCACCATTTAAATATCCATAAAAAATATGGTATGCAACGAGGCGGTTTCCTATTGAAGCAGCCCATACATTCAACTGAAAATTATGTTCATAATGCGTTACACGATTAACCGTTGGATTTTCCTCTGCCCAGAAGTGACTGTTATGACTATTAAACATACTTTGTCTAGTAAAAGTTGATTTATCGGTGAAAAGAATATTTTGTAAAAAATCAGTGTTCTGTCTCATTCTTTCTTGTAATAATTCGCAAAAGTCTCGTCTCAAAAAAAGATCTTCAGCCAATAATTCTTGTACTTGCCTGTAGTGAAACGGGAGCAATAATTGTTCTTTTAATATACGATGTACACTAGAAACAATTGCGTTACTTGCCCTTGCCACATTTCTTACACTTATCGTAGGATCCGCAACAACTAGATGAATTTTACAGGATCTAACCACACTTAAAGTGTATTATAATTCAATATACATAGAAATCTAAATTAAAATTTAGATAAATTTGGAACGAACACATTGAAGATGAATTTTTGAGACAAAACGTCTGGATCTCTTTCGTGTTGAGACAGTACAGTATTGGGGGTTATGATTACGCAACTTTGCCCCTATTTAAGGTCGTTGGTATCTCTTACCGTTTGAGATATCCCTGTAGTGAGAAGCGAATTTTTAACAGCCGGTATATATACCGGATGATTCACGGTGAATAGAGCATTAGACCTTTCTGGTGAACCAGGCACTTTGAAAATTTGATGAACGACATATTTGGACGTTCTCTACCCAACTAAAATATTTTCGACAATGAAGTGTTGCCACTTCTATTAGAAAGTAGTAGCAACTTTAATATTTTAAACGGCGCACCCTGTATATAATGTTATTTTTAGGATCTTCACCAATTTCCTGACAAATTCTCTTAATATTTCCCTGTACCTATCTGTTTTTGGAATAAAAATTAATTTGAATCTTTTCCGTTGGAAAACACGATCTTTAAAGATGCAGACAGCTTCGAGCTCAGTGATACAATGATATCGATATTTGGTTTAGAGTAAGGTAATATTTAAAGGTTTCCCGCGCTTTAGCTGAATCTCAGTTACTTCGATACAGGGTGGTTCAAAAATGTAGTTATTTCGTTTGCTTGAAAAAGTTACTAAAAATGGATTATTTTAAATAGCATACTAACACTAATCGGGAAAGCTACTGAAATTGGTCATTTATGTATGTATATCGTACCTAATTCACCAATGTTCAAGCAATGAAAACTCTCAACAGAGAAACGATGTTGGTACGCACCCAAGAAAATCCATTTATTATAATAAAATAATGACTGACGAATTAAAATTTTCAAGAGTAGGGATTTTCAATAGAAAAAATGTCATTTTTGGTGGAGTGACAACCCTCCCGACTCCAGAGAAAAATTTTGTTTCAATATTTTCTGCATGTTGATGGACAACCAAGTGAGGTATATAATATACGAGAAGTCATTACCATCCAGAAGATATCTAAATATTTTGGAAAATATTGTAGAGAACTTCGTCAATGTTCCTGACGTATTTATCCAAATATTGGGGCTACATTTACGTTATAGTGTTCTATTTCTCCTGGTCTTCATATTCCATGCATACCGCTTTATATTTTCCTTTTTGTTTGTTTTTTGTCTATTTTCCTTTTTCTCAGCTGGATTTTCTCATCATTTGTTCCTTCGTTGTGTTTGTAATACATAGTTTTTTGAAGAGAAGTTGTTTTTTATTTCATCCCATCTTTATACTCAACTCAATATGACTTACTCAATATGACAGTGTGAATTTATGCTTTCAATTACAAAGAATTATTATCAGGGTCGGATTAGCCATTAGTATAAGTAGTCTATAGCCTTAGGGGCCTTACACAAAAAAGGCGCCGCGCGGTAGTCTACAGCTAATAATATGTAACAATTTATTTTTTTTAGAAAATTCAAAATACCTACCCTTTACAAAACGGTCACATTGTACAGGGTGTCCCAACGATAGAGTAAAGTAAGTTTATGCTTAACTAGAATTATTTGTGTAAATATTGTATGGCCCATGGGGTAGAGGTAAAGTGTGCATTTTTTAAAATATTGGAAGTTATACAGGGTGTGCCAGAAAAGCAGGACGTGAAAAGTATGATTTTTAAATAGAACACCCGTATTTGATTTTAGTTTTAATTCTACGTGTCCATACAAACATATTTTGTCATACAAAATATTAGCTGAAAGTTTTAGTTCTTGAGATATTCGCGTTTAAAGATTATTATGGTCATTTTCGTGGGGTTGATGAATGGGCAATTGTTCCGTTATTTCACAATAAAAAAATTGATATTTCGTGTGAAAAATGAGTGATATTATACTAACGTTTAGACCGAGTAGTATTTCTAATTTTCTCAACAGGGTGTTTGTTATAACCATTCAAATTTGAAAATTCTCAAATTAAAAAATCAGTTTTTTTAATTGCACACCTATATATTTTATTTCATTTTATTTGGGATTAAAAATCTATCATTTTGTCAAATATATCCTATATCTATCTTTGATAGTTTTCGAGGAATTTCGATTTTTCTCACTAGCTACGTTATATACGATACTATAACATTATTGTGGATCGTGGTAGCCATGAAAACAATTGCGACGAAATAAAACAAATCACCTAAGCGAGAATATTAAGAGTTTTTATTAATGAGAAACAGTAATTCAATAATTATTCAACATTGCGTCTTAGTAAATGCTCAAATAGACGGCTTCTTGCTGAATAAACATATTGAGCCTTTTTCATGTTCTGTCTCACTTCGGATAACTCACTTGGGGATATTTTAATTTTTGAGCGAAAATAGTATTTTTGGTTTTGGAGTTATTTGATGTTTTAGCAAGTAATGCTGACCGTATTAATAAATTATTTTAAATTAAAACAATTAATAACTTTCAGGCGCGAGAACGAACTACCTCAGGGAATAATGATTGTTTTAGAAACAACTATGAGGTAAAAATATTGTAAATTATTTAGAACTTAAAAAGGTTTTAATTGTATGACATTAACATAGAACAGACAAAGGAAACAATTAAAAAAAACAACGAATAACACAAAACAAACAGAAAAAAATTGAATAAGTAGGTACGGGTTTTTACATTAAATGTTCGAAATGCCCACCATTTTCACGAATACATAATCGTAAACGTTTTTCTAGTGAAAACATAATCCTTTGGAGTGGCCGTGGTTCTTGAATTAACATTCTTAAATTATTTCTCGCTTGAAGTTCTTCAATGGAATTTATTTCGCTTGAATATACTTTTTCTTTAACTAAACTCCACACCTCAAAATCCAAGGGATTTAGGTATGAGGACCTTGGTGGCCAGCGGATAGGAGCATCAGCACCTCGACCAATCCAACGATTTGGAAAATGTTCATTGAGCCATATTCTAGCTTGTCTATTGAAATGAGGTGGAACACCATCATGCTTAAAAACCATATTTCTTAGTAGATTAAGAGGCAAATCTTCTTAATAGCGGAAATAAACGATTATCCAAAAAATCATAGTAGACATCACCATTTAAATATCCATAAAAAATATGGTATGCAACGAGGCGGTTTCCTATTGAAGCAGCCCATACATTCAACTTAAAATTATGTTGATAATGCGTTACACGATTAACCGTTGGATTTTCCTCTGCCCAGAAGTGACTGTTATGACTATTAAACATACTTTGTCTAGTAAAAGTTGATTTATCGGTGAAAAGAATATTTTGTAAAAAATCAGTGTTCTGTCTCATTCTTTCTTGTAATAATTCAAAAGTCTCGTCTCAAAAAAGATCTTCAGCCAATAATTCTTGTACTTGCCTGTAGTGAAACGGAGCAATAATTGTTCTTTTAATATACGATGTACACTAGAAACAATTGCGTTACTTGCCTTGCCACATTTCTTACACTTATCGTAGGATCCGCAACAACTAGATGAATTTTACAGGATCTAACCACACTTAAAGTGTATTATAATTCAATATACATAGAAATCTAAATTAAAATTTAGATAAATTTGGAACGAACACATTGAAGATGAATTTTTGAGACAAAACGTCTGGATCTCTTTCGTGTTGAGACAGTACAGTATTGGGGTTATGATTACGCAACTTTGCCCTATTTAAGGTCATTGGTATCTCTTACCGTTTGAGATATCCCTGTAGTGAGAACGAATTTTAACAGCCGGTATATATACCGGATGATTCACGTGAATAGAGCATTAGACCTTTCTGGTGAACCAGGCACGTTGAAAATTTGATGAACGACATATTTGGACGTTCTCTACCCAACTAAAATATTTTCGACAATGAAGTGTTGCCACTTCTATTAGAAAGTAGTAGCAACTTTAATATTTTAAACGGCGCACCCTGTATATAATGTTATTTTTAGGATCTTCATCAATTTCCTGACAAATTCTCTTAATATTTCCCTATACCTATCTGTTTTTGGAATAAACATTAATTTGAATCTTTTTCGTTGGAAAACACGATCTTTAAAGATGCAGACAGCTTCGAGCTCAGTGATACAATGATATCGAAATTTGGTTTAGAGTAAGGTAATATTTAAAGGTTTCCCTTTAGCTGAATCTCAGTTACTTGATACAGGGTGGTTCAAAATGTAGTTATTTCGTTTGCTTGAAAAAGTTACTAAAATGGATTATTTTAAATAGCATACTAACACTAATCGAAAGCTGCTGAAATTGGTCATTTATGTATGTATATCGTACCTAATTCACCAATGTTCAAGCAATGAAAACTCTCAACAGAGAAACGATGTTGGTACGCACCCAAGAAAACCCATTTATTATAATAAAATAATGACTGACGAATCAAAATTTTCAAGAGTAGCGATTTTCAATAGAAAAAAATGTCATTTTTGGTGGAGTGACAACCTTTACGACACCAGAGAAAAATTTTGTTTTAATATTTTCTGCATGTTGATGGACAACCATGTGAGGTATATGATATACGAGAAGTCATTACCATCCAGAAGATATCTAAATATTTTGGAAAATATTGTAGAGAACTTCGTCAATGTTCCTGACGTATTTATCCAAATATAGGGGCTACATTTACGTTATAGTGTTCTATTTCTCCTGGTCTTTATATTCCATGCATACCGCTTTATATTTTCCTATTTAAGGTCATTGATTCTTACAATTGAGAATATCACTGAAGTGAGAAGCGAAATTTTAACAGCGTTTATATACGATGAGTAACGTTAATAATATTGAATTTCGGTTAAAATGCTCAAATATGATTTGACTGAATAAATTTAGCCTTTTCTCAATGTTCTGTCCATTCGATAACTCACTTGGATTTTCTTGAATATTTAATAATATTTCAAGTCTTTCTTCATTAGCTGCCCTTTTATTAACAACTTTACGTTTGAAGTATTTAACCTATTCTGAATCAAATCTATCCATCAAATTTTAAAACAAGTATGTAGGTTTCGACGTTCAGGATATTTCATTTTGTAGATTCGTTGTGCCAATAAAGGGTTTTTCAGCCTCGCCCAACACGTGTATCATATCAATTAATTCATTTGTCGAATAATCCATAATTGATACAGAATTGATAACAAGTTAAATGCGAAAACGACAAATTTAATATGTGTTTATTTTGACAAGTAGGAAACCTTTGTAACTTAGTAACGCAATTATTATTTTCCATGGCTACCAAGATCCATGCAATGCAATGTTATCGAAAATAAAGTAGCTAGTGTGAAAAAATCATAATTACTCAAAACTATCAAATGATAGATATAGGATATATTTGACAAAAATGATAGATTTTTAATCGAATAAAATGAAATAAAATATATAGGTGTGCAATTAAAAAAACGATTTTTTAATTTGAGATTTCATTTGAATGAGTTATAAACAAACATCCTGTTGAGAAAAATTAGAAATACTCTGGTCTAAACGTTAGTATAATATCACTATTTTCACACGAAATATCAATTTTTTATTAGTGAAATAATCGGAACTAATTGCCCATTCAACAACCTTAGAAAATGACCATATAATCTTTAAACGCGAATATCATCAATGAACTAAAACTTTAGCCAATCTTTTGTATGACAAAATATGTTTGTCTGGACACGTAAATTAAAACTAAAATCAAATACGGTGTTCTATTTAAAAATATACTTTTCAGTCCTGCTTTTTGACCTTATAACTTCAATATTTTAAAAATGCCTTTACCTCTACCCCATAGGTCCATACAATATTTACAAAATAATTCTAGTTACATAAACTTACTTTATCTATCGTTGGGACACTGTACCTTATGTGAAATAATAATACGCCAAACGCTTAGGATGCTGTACACGCGGGTGTAGTAGTTCAGAGTCGCCGCAGCTCGGCCGCTTACGATTGCACTTAACTAACCCACTGAATCTAACCAGTGCTTCGTTTTGCTGCGTAATTGATTTTCTTTGTCATACTAGTGTAGACAAGTCAAGTCAATTCTTGTATGTAAGGGCTGTGTGCTAGCATAATAAGTATAATATTATTGTGATATTATTTCCTATTATCTAATAATCCTAATTATTATATTTTAAAATAAACAATGGCTGGGAGAAATAGAAAAAAAAAGCACAAAAAGAGAAGAAGCTTAAAATGGAAGATTGTTTAAAAAAAGTGCCTAAGCTAGATTCCTTTTTCAAAAACAAAAGCATTTCAAGTATTTCGACAAAGGAACCAGTTTCGACAATATCTACTGTTACAGGTAATAGATAATATAGGTATTTTATAAATAGGTACCTACTTGCAGTAATGAAAATAATGAAATAAACGGTTATCCATTAGTTTATATTTTATATTGTTCCTAATCACTCTAAAATACATTTAACGATCAAGTTGACCAATATTATTGTTAGTGATTTAATTCAATAATTGATTAAATTAGCTCATTCCTGCTTGTTGTTGATGTGTATTTGCAGCAGACGTTGTGAAAATGGACAAGGCGGCGCGAGTGTAGAGGTTTCAATCGAGGCTACTACTAGTAGTAATAGTGAATCCTTTGAAACAAGATATAACGACATTTAATTTTGATAAATCTAAAAGAAGCTTTGGAGGTCAAAATCGTTATGCTTCCCTACAACTATTCTTTAGCAGGCTCCATAACGGTGGGTTAGTACGCCGTCAATGGCTTTTATATTCGCAAACAACGGGAGATGTTTTATGTTTGTATTGCAAACTATTTAATAACGATAATAACCTGTCATTTGCAACCGGGTTTAGTGACTGCAAAAACACCAGTAGAATTACTGCTCACGAGACATCCTCTGAACATTGCAAATCTGCGCATACTTACGTAGTGAGATCCTCAGTATTGGGAAAAATTAACACGGAGCTTCATAAACAATACCTGATAGAAAAAGAATATTAGGTAAATGTTTTAAAATGTGTAGTTGCAGTCATAAAATATTTCTCATTTAGAGGTTTGGCATTTAGGAGAACTACCGAATTATTTGGGGCTATAAATAACGGTAACTGTTTGGGTTCACTGGAATTAATAGTGGAGTTCGACCCATTTTTAAAAAGTCACATTCAAAACAAAGGTAATCAGGGCATAGATAACGTATCGTATTTGTCTTCAACAGTTTGCGATGAATTTATTAAGCCGATGGCTTAAAACTAAGAGAAAAAATTTCATCTGAAATTCGCAGCACTAAGTACTATTCAATCATAGTGGATATTTCTCATTCAGACCAACTTACTATTGTCTTAAGATATGTTCTTGAATGCAGCAGCTCTGTTGAGCGTAAGTAAAGTGGGGCATAAGGTTGCGAGCATGGATTCAGCCATTTTAAATATTTTAAAAGAAATGTCTTCAAAAGAAACAAATTGTCGTGGACAGCCATACGATAACGCTACACATATGCCGGGGCAGTATACAAGATTACAAGCCAGGATAAAAGAAAGAAATAATTTAGCTATGTGCCATGTGCAGCTCATTCCCTAATTTTAGTTGGAACATGTGCAGTAGAATATTGTCCTTTAGTCGCCAATTTTTTCTGTGTGTTGAAGAAATCTACAACTTTTTTTTGGAATCTACATATAGGTGGGAAGTTAACAAAGACTGCTTAGAAAAACACAAAACCGAAGCAAATAAAAGGTAACTAGTACCCCAAAAGCTGTCAATAACAAGATGGTCTACAGAGGGTGATGCTTGCACGGCTTTGTGCAATAGTTATGAAGCTTTCAACGAAGCTTTAGAAATTTTGATTTCTGACTCAACACAGACTCCTATAACCAAAAAGCCTAAGCGAGCGGTATTTTGCACAAAAGTAGAAAGTTAGAAGTCTTTCTGGAAAGACTTATTAGTGCAGATTACTAGTCTGTTACTGCAAACAGAGAATATGTTGAATATATTGACACCGGTACAGCTTTACGATTCATTAATAAATTTTATAGCAAACATGAGGGCTGAAAAAACTTTTAACATTTGCAGACAAATGTAGCAGGCTACAACAAATATATAATAAAGATAGACGTGGAGTCTATCAATCTTTGGATCTTTCTCCAAATAACTTTCAAGACATCTTGGTGTGGCTACAAATCATACGTAGTAAAAATTTAACTTGCACATTCCCAAATATGGATGAGATACTATAGATTACCTACTTATGCATTTCAGTATCAAACTGTACTGGCGAAAGATCTTTCTCTGTGCTTAAACTGGTAAAAAATTATTTCCAGAGTAATTTGGGTGACGCTAAAACCATTTTAAGTGTAGAGTCAGATATTGTAAAATCTACTCCATTTGAGTTTTTCTGATCAAAAATGTCGAAAAAAACATTTTTAGTGTAAATACTTACTTTTTTATATATAGTGTTTATTGTAAATAACATTGTGAGAATGTGAGAATAAACTTTTTTTTATGACCCATGAATTGTTTTACAAAACCTTTATTTTAGAAATCCATACTTTAGGCGCCAAAATTTAGTTAGCCTAAGGAGCCTAAAGACCTTAATCCGGCCCTGATTATTATATACAAGAGATACGCTAGCACGTGTTTGGATGGAACTGTCTAAAAAGCAAAGTATTTATAATGTAACAAGACAAGAAGTATTAATTTGAGCAGTTAAAAAGGCTATTTGTGTTACAAAGATTGGCACTTCATATTTTTGAATGCTTAATAAATCTATTAAACGTTATTTAGAAAATACCTACATTAATGGTAGGCACTAAACATGCAACTAAAATGTAAATGGAATATCTGTTAAATTCATGCTAGAGGAAGCTTAGAAATTATACCACGTATAAAATTATTTATACCTTGCAATAATTTTACCATCAGAAATTACAGAAAATGTAATTCAATGGGTATAAAATTATACACCTCGAGAATTACGTGAAGATCCATAGTTGTCAGGCGGTTAACTTTAATTGCTTAATATATTTACAAATCTTATTTCGCTACTTCGTTCTACAAGGTACTTTTATAAATATCAAAGTACCGGAAACAACACAATAACCTTCACTAATTTAAATAAGAAGTGTAAACAATATGCACTTAAGGCAAATACATTAGAGGATGACTCAAATAATAATTTAGGTACATACTTTGCTCGAAACAAAAATGGTTATTGATTGATTTTGAAATAGGTATATGTCCTAATGTTTTTGTACAGGCCTCTTACAACTAATAGGCTTGTTTAATCAATATACGTTTTAGCTTATTCTGATGCACTTTGATAGATAATTTTGTTATTTTAATTATTTATATAAAACGTAATGAAATCAAGAAGCTGTCTGGGAGCAGCTATCTAACAATATTTACTGTAAGTAATATGTCAATCTAAATACATATACTGCATACCTTATTCGTAATGCCTGACATTTGTATGTTGTTCTATTTACTAAACCATACATTTATTCACATATTAGTTTGAATTAACATCTCTGAAAGCGTACTATAAACCCCTACAAGTGTTGACTCAAATGAAATGTGTATAAAATGATAATGAATACATCATAGTTCTTATCAATCAAAACGTCATATACTAAGCTAAAGATTTTATTTAACGATTAAATGGCGTCTAAAGGACACGATTTCGACATGTTTTGCTATACATATTCGTAACTCATTGCTCAATAGTATAATTTGTGCAAAGTAATGAAAATAATATGCAAATACTTTATTATCTCATAAAATATCAAAATTTACAAATACATGAATTGTAAGCATCTACACCAACATTAACTTGGAAACGCAAACGCTTTTACATTTTACGTTGTGCAATTTGAATATGTGCAAATTTCAACTTATTGTATAATTTATTACACTGATAAATAAATAAAATGTAACCAATTAGCTTACTTGTTACATATTCTATGTGACGAGCACTTAACACTTTTGCATACATTATTATTACATCCATATTCATAAGGTTGTGTGAAGTTGCCGTTGCCAAAGACATTATAATAATGGTAATCCTAAAAGGGCACTGTTCTGCACTGTTAAGAAATAGTGATTCACTTGTTGTGGAAATACAGGTCTGCTTTAACCTAGTATATGTTAAAGAGACCAAATAAATATAACCACAAATATATTGCTAACCATGTCGTAGTTTAGTAGCATCTTTATTAGTAAAGATAGAAAAAAGTTAAAAGAAAATTGATAGCAAGTGTTGACAGTCGTATCATAAAAATGTTTTAAATTATGTAGAGTGGTCCATTAGTACGGGCTGAATCAAGATAATACATGTTTAATAGTAGCTAAATCTAGAAGGCTGTGGACAAAACAAGGATATTCTGTTATACAGGGTGAATCTTATCTAATCTGCCATAATTAAAGGAGTGCTAGAACTCATCATTCTAAGCAAAAAAGTTCATATGTACATGGGTCTGGAAATGCTTCGTTTCCGAGATACAGGGTGTCAAAGTTGAAAAAAGAAATCGCGTTTTCTTCAATATCTTTCGACTGTTTCGAAATAATTTCATGAAATTTCGTATGTGGAGGTTTTTTGGGATGACAAATTTAAATTGGTGGTCCATTTAGTTGTGGTTTCTAGGGGGCGCCAGGGGCAACCATTTCGACCTCTTTAAATCGTCGCAATTTTTTTGTGCTACACTGTATACCATTTTGGACTAAAAAAATCGATCTTCCTATCTTTTCTGCTAAAAAAAGGTATATCTCAGTGAGGTCGCTAGGAGCAACCCTTTCCGAGAAAAACGCATTTAAAGCTCATGATGCATACGCATTTTCGGAGGGTATTCTTTTGACAGGTTTAACAATGGGGATTCTTACTTGTTTACTTATGTGTCTGCTCTAGCAACTTCACTTTTTTTAGCAGAAAAGATTTGAATTTGTCATCCCAAAAAACCCCCATATAAAAAATTTCATGAAATTATTTCAAAACAATCGAAAGGTATTGAATAAAACGCGATTTATTTTTTCAACTTTGACACCCTGTATCTCGGAAACAAAGCATTTCCGGACCCACCTACATATGAACTTTTTTGCTTAGAATGATGTGTTCTAGTACTCCTTTAATTTTGGCGGATTAGATAAGATTCACCCTGTATATTATTAGACCTTACGATGTAGTTGAACTTTTTGGTAAAACTACTTTTTTACCTTCGTACATTATACAAGATGATCACCATTTGCCTCTTAAAATTGTTCTCCAAGTATTTACTCATTACTCTTAAATATGTCAGCTAAGTGATATAATGATTTAGATATTTCAGTGTTTTTTACCTTCCAATCTACATACAAGGTTATTAAAAAGTATGGAGATGATTTATTGTCGTTAATATTCATTTTAGCAAAAATTGTTTAATACAAAAGTTGTTTATGTAATTTTTATCTACACTTGGGAGTACTTGAATTTTTGTTATCTGCAATTGTTTCTGAGTTACGCCGTTCCGCGTAATTTTTTAAATGGGAACATATTACTTTTATCTCACTATTCGATAGAGCATTTTTTCTCTTTAAAACAGCACTAAAGAAAATTTTTTTAATAACATTTTTTCAAGGAAACCCCCATTCAAGTATTTACATCAAGTAGGTATATCGAAAACAAAAACAAACTCGAGTGAGGTATCTTTATCGGTGGTTATTGTTCACGTCAAATTAATAATTTGTTACTGTTGATATGAGCAATGGCGAGTTTAAGTGAACGCGAAAAAATTGAAATACTTGATGATGCTGGATTATGGAGATAGACGCAGAAGTTTACAAGACGTTTGTAATTTAATTAATAACACGCATCCAAATAGAAATCAAATTTCGAAATACGTTGTTGGTAAAATATTAAAACGCTTTCAACAAACTAGTAGTGTTGAAGATTGCCAAGGAGTGGTAGACCTAGAAATGCGACAAGGGATGATAAAAAAACTGGAGGTGTTATTAGCTGTATCTGAAGATCCTCATTTATCAACCAATCGATTAGCGGCCAATTTCAATATTTCACAGTTCGTTTCAATTTTGAAAAGTGAAAAGTATAAACCTTATAAGGTACACCTTGTACACGAGTTGACGGAAGATGATTTTGATAGAAGACTACAATTTTGTGAAGAAATGTTAAATATTTGCAATAACGAAAATTTTGATAACAATATTCTTTTCTCTGACGAAGCTACGTTTTGCCTTAACGGTGAAGTAAACAGACATAACTGCAGATACTGGTCATCGGAAAATCCTTATTGGTTGTTGGAGCACCATACGCAGTATCCCCAAAAGATTAACGTTTGGGTTGGCATTCTAGGGGGTCATATTATTGGTCCCTGTTTCATCGATGGGAATTTAACTTCGGCTCTATATTTGCAGTTATTACAGAATCAAATTATACCTGCTTGTGCTGTGCTCTATCCACATGAAAACAACGAACACCTTCCCAATGACAGCATCTGGTTCCAGCAACATGGCGCCCCACCGCATTATGGTTTAAACGTTCGTCAACATCTACATAACGTTTTTCCAAACAGATTGATGGGAGACGATGAAAGATTGAGTGGCCAGCCCGTTCGCCTGATTTAAGCCCATTAGATTTTTTTATTTGGGGATACGTAAAAACAAAGTCTACAGTTTCAATGATATTGAAAATTTAGAAACCCTAATTACTAGAACCCTACAAGAAATTCCCCGTGAATTTTTAAGGAATTCTCTTCGCGGTTTTATAAATCGAGTCATTGTCAAATGATATATGGAGGACAACACTTACTTTAAATTACTTAGTTATTAATTTGGTTTTAGTGATAAGATTTTGATTCATAACTTTTTTTCTGGAAAAAAATGTTACTAAAATAATTTAAAAAAAAAATTTCTTTAGTGCTGTTTTAAAAAAAAAGTAATAAAAGTAATGTTTCCATTTAAAAAAATTACGCGGAACGGCGTAACTCAGAAACAATTGCAGATAACAAAAATTCAAGTATTCCCAAGTGTAGATAAAAATTACATAAACAACTTTTGTATTGAACAATTTTTCCTAAAATGAATATTAACGACAATAAATCGCCGTCTCCATACTTTTCAATAACCCTGTATACATATGTAGCTATAGAATGTTACGCAATCGACTTTTGGCGTGCGCATGCACGTCGGGGAAGTTCTCTCCTACTCACTTACTACGCCATCTTGGAGGCCCATAAGTTGAAATTTAAGTGCAGGGGTTAAGTGTTGATTTTTAAGAGAGTAAGATATGGGTAAGCGTCAATAATTATTCAGAGCAAGGTAAGGGGGTGGGATTTTGCTTGACTTATCTATTATTTGAGTTATACCAGGCCACACAGTTTTCAATTGAATAAAACTATGAACATGAGCAAGAACTTATAACAGTTATAACATATCGAATTATTTTCTTGTTGCTTCGAGTGTTTCAGACTTCACGATAAGGGTTGAATGATCAGAGGGGGGACTGCAAGGTAAATTTACTTATTTCTTCCGGTTCAATTAGTGTTCTAGTTACGTACATTTTAGACGAATTTAAGATCGGGCGGCGCATTTATTTAGTTATCCCTGCGAAGACTTTCCACTTCTCAGTGGATGTGTGGTCGCACGTATTGAAGTTTCCATGTTTACGCACGAATAATCCTAACAATTTTGTTTAGGTACAACATCGCACAGTAGCGCCGACTCATTCGTCCGTATATGCGCGCGTAGTTCCGACTAGCGAATCAATTTCGTTTTGTTCGGCATTTCATGCGAAATCGCAAGTAAAATTGGATAGCTGAAAACACGTTCGTGGGACCAAAGAACCAAATTACCACCACAGTGATTTTCAGAGAACACTATGGAAGGAAATGTCCATAACAATGAATATACCAGGTAAGTTTATTGTAATTTGTATTTTAATAGCGACAATAATAATAATGATTAAAAATTGCTAAATACATAAATAAAAAGTTTACCTCGTGTAGGATTTGATGTATTTAATAAAATTAATAATAATTTTTACAGTAATTTAATAATAATAATAGTTAATAATACTACTACTCCAGAATAACACAGGGTAAAGGTATATCTGTTCCAGGTAACAGTTTGTTTGATTTTACATTTAAAGCACGGTTTTCAAGTTGTATCTAGAGGTTAGAATTACTAAAAATTCCACCACCACTATCTTTTCCGTAAGCTTCCAATATCTACATAAATAAACTTGTAATCTGACCCGGATAGTGCTTGCAATACAATTGGAAAAAATTGTTTATAATTACGGTAGACACTACCCGAATGAGCAGGATGTATGTGTTTTCCATCAATGCACCTTACGCAATTAGGAAATTTCCACTTTTCAGACACTTGTTGGCTATCAAAGTGTCCTCTTATTTGATGGAAAAGGCATATGGGCCTTCTGCAAATATTCCCGAATTATTTGGCATGTATTATGCGCAATTTTTCTAACCGAATTTTCTCCAATTTTAAATGAGAACCTAATGTTTTGAATGATGAACAAGTGGCTAGGTAGCTAAAATAAAAAATAATTGTATTATTTTTTGCAGTTTGAAGAAAAATGGAGGAACATACGAAATACGTTTTGAAATAATTTAAAAAGTTAGTACAAAACAGGTCTGGTGACGCAAAAATTGCTTAAAATGGCCATACTTTCAAATGTTGTTTTTATAGGATACTATGGTTTCAAGGAAACTATCAGAAAACGGTCCCGAAGTTTTTCCGAGTGCTTCAGAAACTGAAATGGGTAATAACGACGAGCTTCCAACTTCACAGGATAATATATCTTCGGAAAACGTACCACCCAATAAACAGGAATGCCCATCAACAAGAAAACAAATGTCACCGAAATCATTTAAAATTCCACAACAGAAGAAGGGTAAACAATATAACATCGACATCGACGCGACACTACTGGTCATTGAGGAAAAGAAATTGAAATATTTTGAAAAAATGATTGTACGATCGCAATTACAAGCATTAAACAATGAACAACTTGCCTCCAAGCAATCTCTCTCTCTCTCACCATTCATCAAACAGGCAACACACACATACCAGACCATCCTCCAAAAATACGACCAATACTATATCTTCTGGATCTACACCTATCCAACCAGACTTGTAAAGTCCTCCTGAGGATGACTACATGCTACCAAGTTATTTTGAAAACTATGATCCGTCTACTACTATTTAATAACTGTTAATCATTTTTTTTTCTGATTCAATAAAAAACATTTATATTCGTAAATGACTAAAATATTTCCATGTACGTACCTGAGAGCTAAACGTTGTTCAGGAGGAATAATTGGCTCTCGAAAATTACAGTATCTAATTATCCTCTGTCATATGTTGCCCAGTATATAATTAAATGTTTCTTTCTCCAACCGAAAATAACTGAAAAACTGTTGTTTGTTACTTCTCAAATCTTGTCAAATATGCCGGAATTCTCCTAAACCGTTTCGTTTTGTCAACAGATCAGTTACCCATACTTTTCTTCTACGACGTAATCGTCTTCTTAAGAGAGAATTTTCTAAAAAATACAATTCGCGAGTTGTACATCATTACTTGGTAAATAGTAACTATGTTCGTACGTATTAGTCGCAGATAATGTGAGAACCACGCCAGACAATTACGGACGACCCGTATTAGGACGAACCCGCATACATTGTCAGAGAAGCCGAATTCTACAAACGCCACAAACAGTTATACTATGACCCACGACCATGCCGATGAGTATATCCCGATAAATTCGGATCTTCCTGTCACAAACCTTAGCGCACGTTTGTCGCGGCACTTTCATCTAAGTTGTTTAGAATTTAGAACTTTTGTAATCCTTTCATTGTATTTTCTATTTGTTTGCTATGTTTATGGATATTTTTTTTGTTTAGTAAATAATAACTGCTGATTTTACTAATATAAATAATGTGTGATCCAGAACAGGAGAGTATTGCTAGTTGAATTTAGAAATATGAAAGCCTTAGAAATTTGTGGGTAGTAATTCTAAATAGGTATAAAGATGTGCTACATGCTATTTGGGTACTATTTCGTTAGCTTTCACAGAATATGCCATTTTTGCTTTCTCATATACGTATAAAGAGAAATCCATGTTTTGTATTATAAGTGTTTTGTAACTGTGGCTTCATATTAATTGAGTTGATCGGCCTATTTCCACAGTTATTGCTTTTTGAGCGCGACGTTTCGAACTTGGTACCATTCACTTACTAGTCTGACACCTTTGCCGTGTAAAACGTCAAAAATAGGGGTCGAAATACACATATTTTTACGTTTCACGTACAATAACTGTGTTAAATAGGCAATACACATACATATCATAAAAACTAAGAGAGATACAGCCCTGGGACCTGTTTTCTTCGATTTTGCAGCCCAAAAACTATAATTAACAATTGAATTCGTCCCTTAATTTACGTTCCCAGAATTTCGAAATTTTCATTTACCCAGAGAAACTGAAATCCGGGTGAAATCTTTCGCTAGCCGTAGCTCGCTTACGAAGCGTTTCCAGATATATGAAGTTTTTTCTTTTTTTTGACCTGTAGAATGAGCTCAGAGAACGCCGGTAAAACGTGGTGAATTACCCTGTATATATATATTAAACTTTTCGTGGTTGCGCAGAAGTTTATTGCTCAGGTGTATTGCGCTTAAGCTCTTTGCGCGTTATTGGAATCCATATGGGTTTCATTTTCACACTAGCTTGGCTTATTGGATTTTCTGCTAGTGCGATCTGTGTGGCTTCTTTGAGTTTCCGACGAGTTGTGTTCTCGTCCTTTGCTACTGTCTGTATGTTATCCCTTGGATGCGTTGGACTTCGTTCCAGACATGTTCGGCGATTCTAGATTTTTCTGTTTCGCCCTTGCGGACGTTGTTCTTGTGTTCCAGTGTTCTCACTTTGAGTCGTCTACTGCTCTCTTCTATGTATGCTCTGCCGCATTCGCATGGTAGGTGATTGTATACATAATTCTTGGAATTCTGATCTTCATTGTGTGGTTTGGTTTTGGTTAGTATTACCCTGAGCATTTTGATCGATTTGAAGGCAGTGCGTATCTTGTATTTGCTGTACATCCTTCGCATTTTGTCTGAGGTACCTTGTATATATGGTATTATCGCTGTACATTTAGGTTCTTCTTTTTCGGTTATCCTTTCCCTGTTTAGGTTAGGTGTTAGATCGGGGTAGCCATTTTCTTTGAGTTCGATATTTTCTTTTTCTTTGTTCAATCTATGTAATCGGTTTAAATTTTCAAACAATTATTTTTACATTTCTCGACGTTTTGTGGCCTAAACAATACGAAAAACACATTTTTAGAAAAGAAATCTTGTGTCAGGTTGTGTGTCTGTGCGTGCGCGATATCTTTTGAATATTAAAGCTATCGAAAATTTTTAGAAAAAAAAATTACGTATCTTTCTGTGTGTCTGTTTGTGTGTGTGCGAGATATCTTTTGAGCTATTAAAGCTTTCGATATGAAATTAGGTACAACACTTCTTTGCCATAAAATCTAGGTCAAATTCGTTAATGAGCAAAATCCAACCAGTGGCGAGGCATTTTTAGGGGATTAGAAAAAAAAAATTCCTTGCTTCAAATTTTAATTAATAAACAAACTAATACCTTTTTATACAATTTCAAAATAAAAAATATATAATAACCAGCGGCGCGCCGTTTTTAGGGTACAAAATTGTGCATTTTTAATTTATCAACCGATTATTTGAAAAAATGAGAATTATCGTGTATAAAAACCGATATGACTCAAATTCAGGTATTGTGGGCTTTGAAGTTATTTATTTACATGTATGAGAAAGCATTATGGCAGATAATTTGGCAGCGGTTTTATTTAACTTCAGAATTTTTGAGTGGTTCATGTATCTAACGAATTATATTGGCGTTCTTGATAAGATTTCGCCATTTTGTTTTAGGACCATTAAAGTGACCGTTGGTCCAAGAGTAGTCACTGATATTGTAATACACCGACGTCCATTCGGAGGAATTAAATAAAACATCTCATATGGCGAATAATACGTTACATCAAATATAGCAAAATATATGCAAAAAACCCTACAATTTTTTTAAACATAATATTAATTGGAATTGAGATTGAAATGCCACTCTCTAAAACATGGCACAATTCATAACCCAGGCTGATCTTAACGTTACGGACAATAATACTTTGAACGTTTTCAAGTATTTTGTACAGAACACCAATTGCATGCAATACATCTCTTCATGGTATTATTCTCTCCGGTATTCTCACTCGGAAAATCGTGTGTCTAAAAAATCTGCAACATGTGATTTTAAAGGTTTTGGTGTCCAAACATCCATCAAAACTTCTTAACAAAACTGCAAAAGAGCCTTCGGTTGACTCTTCCTTTTTTTATGAAACAGGCATTTCACATGCAAATGTCAACCAGCTAAAAAATAATTTTCCGTACCATTTGATCGGGACTTGAATAATAGGACATTATCAGGCCGGCCCTGTCTATTCCCGACATATGAGCGTTGTAATTTAAAACGCATTGTGGCCGAAACCTTTCAGTGCCTCTTTTTGGGGTAATTCTCATGTTTATGACAATCGCTTATCATAGTGACATCTGTCTTATCCTTCAATTTAGTTACGACAACCTTTCCTGTACGTTTACAAAATCTCTCTCCCAAATTTTTGATTTAACATTTTTGTATGTTCTCTTAAAGCACATGTCAGCTTCTTTGGAGAGCAAATATTCAGTAAGAAAGACGCTTGTACAGGAGTTTCTATTGATAGTATATGACCTTTTCCTAAATAACCATCTAATAGTTGTTTCACAACCGCTGCCGCATGTTCCCTGCCCTACATAAATAATTATGTTTAGAATCTGGCCTTGAGAATAGATAGATTTAATATTAACTACTTTTTCCAAGATTGGGTGGATTTGAAAAATACGATCTTCAGTATTAGGAATGTAGTGAATATTTGTAAATCTATTGCGAGACAGTGTCTGCTCAAAAATAGGGTCATAATATAATCGATGCTTAACCCACTATTTTGCTAAAGCATAAACCTATAAGCCTATAAACTTTTTTATTTCTTCAACAGCTGTGGCATGTCATTGTTCTGTTTTTCTTCCTTGTAGATACCGACTGATTATCAAAAAACAATTAAAAATTTTGGCACGAAACGAAAAGTTTTTGGATCGTCTTCTTCGTCCTCCCACTCATCGTCAGAATTACCTGTGGGCTGTGGTGATTTTATCCCCAAAGCACTTTGACTATTTCGCCGATTGACATCTGGATCTCCATTTGAATCGCTGTTTAGGACTACATGGTTACTTCAATTTATTATTCAAATATTATTAATGTGCCAAGATAATTAAAACACGTCTGAAACTTTCCGTAAGCGACATTAGAATAAACCAAATCCCACCTATAAAACCCTAAAGCGGTTCATTAATAATTGTGAAACCTACAGTCAGTTGGAATGCACGTACACAGAAAGTTAAGTTACAGGCTTGGGATACTTAACATTATGTAATGGAAATTCATTATAGTCTGGGAGGCAGCGACAATTTGACATGCAATTACTCCTACAAAGCTGATTCTTTCTGAATTTCTTGTTTTGACACCACAAGTAAACAAAATGGCAGTCTACTGCGTTCATTAATAATAGTTTTAAAAAGATGTAACTAAACATTATGTTAATGTCTTATACCTACAAGACTAAAACTCTGTAAACTGGCCAAAGACAACTGAAAAGGAACTTGGCCGACTTATTCCTACAACGCTCAAAAATTTTTCTCAAACAGTTTAGCTTATAAAATAACAAAGACAGTCTAAAGTCTACCACTTATCTAATGTTGTTAAAGCATTGGTAGGCACAATGGAACGTACGATCTCCTCAGCCAAGTGGCTGGGTCGATACACTACGCTTTGATATATTGTACTTACCGGCATTAAAATCCACAAAGCTGCTTTTTTTTCTAAAAGTAGTTAGTTAACTATTGTCAAATAAACATGATCTACGTTACATAAGGTGGCCAAACTAATAAATAAATAAAAATTTTTAAACACGTTAGTCTAGGCAAAAATGGCTGTTGTTTCTTGCTCAGGATCAGACTAATTAAATCCTAGTTGAAATATTTTATTACTCTTTAAATTACACTTATCGCTATTTTTAAACACACCTCTCTATTTGTCTTTAATATTCAACGTAAAATAATTTTTCAATAGAGAACGTGCTCGCGGCAACTCCTGAACGTGAGTTTTCTCGGACGTGGCTCTGTCGCTCTTGCTCGAGCCAAGCACCATTGAATCGCCATAAATATTCTAAATTTCATTAAAACGGTAGCTACTAGGCAACAAATACCAACAGGCTCTCTTTCAATTCAACTTTGTTTTATTAATACACTTGTATTTTTAAAATAGAAAAATTAACATATGCTGTAGCTGCTTATAATAAATATTATAGATACCTAAAACTAAATATTGTAAAGCTTTGAAAGTTGCAAAACTGCAATGATTTCGATGAACTACGTCTACTGAAAGACTATTAGAAAAAAATTGGACCTTGTTGATTTTTGAAGCACATTACGTGAGTGATAAATCCCTGATAGCAACACTTTCTATGCGGTAGGCTATCATTATTCTTTATTTTTAGGTATCTTTGCTCAGTTTACAGAGTTTCAGTCTTGTAGGTATACGACATTAACACACTGTTTATTTACATTTTATTATTATTATTTTTTAATTATTATTAATGAAAGCAACGCTAAATGCTTGGTAGACTTTTACTTTTCTGATTTGTACTGTACGGGGTGGCCAACTAAGAATGCGAGGTACTGTATCTGGGAAACTATACTTCGTAGAGGTTTGCGGAAAAAAGGTATTACTAAATCGACTAATACAAAAACCTGGAAAATATTTTCATGTTTCTGAAATGGCCGCTAGGGGGCGTAACTGCAATCTTGAATCTAAAAAAGTAATGTTTCTGTGAATTCTGCTATATTAACCTAATAAACAAATAACTGATCTTTAAACTTGAGGATAATCTGAACTTTTTTGTTTGGCACTTTTTGACGTATCTATAAAAATAAAGTGTTGGAGGGTATTCAAAGGTTTCTCTAAATCACCCCCTGTATCTTCGAAACGGCTAATCCGATTTTAACAAACTTGAGCGCTTTGAAAAGAGTTTTTCTTGGGTTACAAATGTTAAAATAATTCAAGTTTTGTTAGTTTCACATGTCGTCGCTAGAGGGCTTTGTTCGACATGCCGACAGAAACGGTTAATTTTCGCAAAAAAATTAAATGCCTTGGTATGACTTTTTTTCATGAACAAGTAGCTAAATGATGCCTAAACAAGCTCGCGAAAACCGCATCTCGATGTCTTATTCCTAACTTAAAATATCGGCCAAAGAAAACTTTATACGAAAATCCCTTAAATTTTTATTTTTTTTAACTATATTTTTCTGGAATTGTTTCTATTATGTAAGTTGTGGCGCTAAAAGGGCCGACTTAAAGGAGGAAGGTTTTTAATGCCCCCCTAAATGCTCGAAATGCTGACCATCACGCTCTATGCATTTCTGAAACCTCTCATGACTAGACAAAACTGCAACTTCAATTTCGGCTCTCGGTATCTAACGTATTGCGTTACGAATCCGGTTTTTGATATCTTCTCTAGTAATAGGTTGAGTCCGAAACACGATGTCCTTTAAGCGCCCCCATAAATAAAAATCGAAGCAAGTTAAGTCTGGCGATCGCGGAGGCCATGGAAACAGACTTCCTCTTCTAATCCACCGCTGTTGAAATACTGCATTAATATGCTCTCGCACATTAATAGCAAAATGTGCTGGGCAACCATCCAACTGCAAAAACAGTTTTTGCCTTGTTTCCAGAGGCTCAACAACGGTAATTGATTGTCCAAAAAGTCAAGAAATACATTGCCATTTAGGGGTTGCTCGAAAAAATATGGCCCAATAATTCTGCCTCCCAGTATACCACACCATACATTTAAACTCCAACGTCCTTGGCGCTGAACTTCACGTAACCAATGGGAACTTTCTGCAGACCAATAATGCATATTGCGCAGATTGACTCTCCCGTCACTACTGAAGGTGGCTTCATCGGTCCAAAGAATTTGAAATAAAAATTCTCTATTTTCGCGTATCATGCCTAACATTCAATAGCAATAGTCTAACCTTCGATCAAAATCTTCCTCTTTCAACGCCTGATGCAAAACGACATGATATGGGTGCATTCTTAAAGTAATTAAAAAAAGTTTAAACGAATACCTATGTATTTTGATGGCAATTAGAACTTACCTATGGTCCTTCAAAATATTTTGAACCGTTGCCCGTGTTACGCCCAACTCAGTAGATAATGCTCTTGTGCTAACATGAAGACTTCCTTCAATATAGTCAAGTACACGGTGAATATTTTCTTGTGTTCTTCCAATTCTTTGCCGTTGAAACGTAGGCCGAAAACTATTATTGGCTCGTAAGCTCGCCACTAATCGGGGAAAAACAGAGTGATGGTCAGCATTTCGAGCATTTACGGGGGCATTAAAAACCTTCCTCCTTCAAATCGGTCCTTTTTGGGGCCACAACTTACATAATAGAAACAATTCCAGAAAAATATAGTTAAAAAAAAAAATTTAAGGGATTTTCGTATAGTTTTCTTTGGCCGATATTTTAGGTTAGGAACAAGATATCGAGATGCGGTTTTCGCGAGCTTGTTTAGGCATCAATTAGCTACTTGTTCATGAAAAAAAGTCATACCAATGCATTTAATTTTTTTGCGAAAATTAACCGTTTGTGTCGGAATGTCGAACAAAGCCCTTTAGCGACGACATGTGAAACTAACAAAACTTCAATTATTTTAACATTTGTAGCCTAAGAAAAGCTCTTTTCAACGCGCCCAAGCTTGTTAAAATCGGATTAGCCGTTTCGAAGATACGGGGGGTGATTTAAGGAAACCTTTGAATACCCCCCACTACTTTATTTTTATAGATACGTCAAAAAGTGCCAAACAAAAAAAGTTCAGATTATCCTCGAGTTTAAAGATCAGTTATTTGTTTATTAGGTTAATATAGCAGAATTCACAGAAACATCACTTTTTTAGATTCAAGATTGCAGTTACGCCCCCTAGCGGTCATTTCAGAAACATGAAAATATTTTCCAGGTTTTTGTATTGGCCGTTTTAGTAATAACTTTTTTTTGCGCAAGCCTCTACGATGGATAGTTTCCCAGATACAGTACCTCGTATTCTTAGTTGGCCACCCTGTACAATCATTAAGTAAAACAAATATTAGCTTTGTAGAGATAGGTGCAAAATTTCTATTCGTGTCTCCCGGACCATAACAGATGGGGATAGAGATTTGTGAATACCTAATATAAGTTCCATTCGCATTACAATTAATACCTAAATTCAAAATCAAAATAAAAACGGCATCATTTTTAAATACTCTGAATGCGGCAACGCCGTAGAAACGTAAATGTTACAAACCAAAAAAAAAATTTTACGAGTTCGTCTTTAAAAATATACATCTAAAACATTTAACCGAGTTTTATTGCTTTTTAATATTCTAACGTTGTATTTAAACTACAAATAGAACGTTAAATACAAAAGATTGCGTGTATTGTATAGCATAATGTATAATTTTCAATTTTTTAATAATGTAAATATTTTGACTTCTAGAAATAGAATTATATACCTACCTCAATAGAAGTACATACAAGTAAAACACGTAGCTCTCCAAAATTACCATCTAAGTATTATAATTAATGATAAGCAGACAAGTATATTGTGGTATTTTAATCAACTGTATGAATTAGTTTGAGATATAAATCTTCCCTTGCTTGCATCAACGGTAACAGCAACATCAAATAGATAGCGAAACGGAAATTTGTTAAAGCATAACCCTCTTCAAAATGATTAGAACTTGTCAGTTTTAGTAATCTCGATTGAAATTATGTCTTACTGCCTACTAATTTTGTATTTTATCTACACCGTTAGAGTGTAAATACTAGAAATATGTTTACTTCTAAATCCTTGCTCAATAACAGTTACTGGTTGTTACTATACAACATTAAACAAAAGGTAATAGTGTAATGAAGGTACATAATAATGTGCAAAATACAAAACTTACCGCTTTACGTAATGGCGTAACAATGGGAATGTAAAAAGTGTATTAACTCCATTACTAATAGGTTTGCAATATATTTGCGTAATTTTCAAAATTTAAATCTGATTTATTAACAAAACTTTAACGGATGTGATAATTTTGAGACAACTGTTTTAGAACAATTTATAAAAAAGGAGCAAGTTATTATTTTTTATTATATTTGTAACCAATATACCACCCACACATCCCGTCATCAACACTAATTTGCTTCCGATCTGGGCTATTTTTATTTCACCACACCATTCATGCTGTAGCTGCATCCGAAATAGATACATGGTGGTGATCCATAATTATGGCTTAATAATCCATGACAGCTGAAGGTAGGTGAGAATAATACAATTTAAAATACATATATTTATGTCCTGCCGCTTCTAGAAAGTTGGTTTTACGAATTTTCATTGGCCAATTTAAATATTCCTCCTGCTAAAGGGGCTAAAAAACTATGGAATGAGGGCTTAGTTAGTCTGTATTGAACATTAACGCGAGACGGTCAAAAGTCTAATCGCGTGCCATTTTTGAGTTGTCTTTAGTGAGTCAGCAATTTATATTAACGCCAGACGGTCGCGTCTGAATGTCTTAAGTTATGATCAACAAGGGATTCTTGATGGTTTAAACGAGCGAGGCCATTTTGACAGTTGTCAAATAAAAACTTATAGTTGCTAATAAGTTCTAAGTTAAAAATTTTCGCGTTAATTATTAAAAATAAGGCCACTTAAATCTATTAGTGATTATATATAAAAGTTAAAAATGCCTAAAGGTCATATGAGAAGGAAGTTGACATAAAAATTATAAATATTGTATTAACGCGTGTAATTTAAAATGTGTTATTAAACAAATAGATTATTCTGGCTATAATTCATAAAAATTTGGCAAAATAAACGGCCATAGAAACATTTCATAGCTAAAGAAGCAAAAGGTGATACGCACAAATTATTAAAATTTTGTGTGACTGTAACCCTTGGTAAATAGTAATACAGACATTAACAAGTAAGTAATGTGTATTTAAATTGGAATAGTATAATTAAATAATAAACTTTAAATCTATATAAGGTCGTTTACATATAAGTGAAATCAGCTGTTAAAAACAGTAGTGCTCCTTGCTTATTGAGAGAAAAATAAATTAGTGTCTCAAGAAATTAAAATTCATAGAAATTGGAACATTATTGGAATTGCCTATATTGGAATTATTGTGAGAGTTTGTGCCTATTCTGATCCGAAGGGATATACCAGATATTATATATTAACGCCTTTCTGTAAGAGATTTATTTTCTTCGTGTAATGATGAAAACAATGATCGTGTGCTCCTATTGAATACAAATTTTAAAACATACCTTGACTTGATTATATAAACAATCTTGTAATATATAATTAGTTTATGTACCATAATTGACACTCAGAACACAAGTTAATTACAATTGTATAGTAGCATCCATAAATTGAGTAATATAGGTTTTAAAATTTTTTTTTAGTTGTTAAATGATCGTCAGTGGTTCATTTCATATTATTAATAAGCTTAAGGGGACAAACACAACCTTAAAAGGATAGACAGTTTCAGTGCCCTTATTTGTATAGTGACTACATTTACAAGTAACATTTTATTTTTGCATTTACTTCTCAATATTAAATGTTAATAACGGTTACAAATTTAGATTAATGGGTTTATAATTAAAGTGAGTACATCAATTAATATTGAGATAGTTCGATTCATAATTTGAATTTAAAGCATCTTACCTAAAGTGAACGAATATTAAATTAGACTTACATTCATATTTGATCATTCAATCAATGTTATTGGAAATAAATTTTGAGCTTGTTGAGCATAAATTCATGACCATTGAATTACTGTTACTTGTCAAAGTTTAACAATTTGTATTGAATTAAATCATAATTACATGATGTTCGTATATTAAAGGTAAATAATTATTATAATGTAACAGTCTAATAAACTGCAATATAGATTACTTATTTCAGTTTAATAAATATTTCTTTCAACAAAATTTAAGATTGTAACATTACAAATTCGGCGCCCAACCTGGTGGCGAAAGGTTAACACTTAAAGTTTAATTTTCTTTTTTAACGAGAATGTAACAATACAAATTTGTCTCCCAACGTGTGGGCATAGATTAGCTGTTTCATTTTGCGTGAGCTGATTGTATACTTTTCAAATTAAAGTGACTTACCTATTTGTAAATAATTAAATCCTTTTTTTTACAATTTGGAGTGTAATGACCAGCCAAATAGCATTGTATGCTTTTTGAGTTTCACAGGGGTAATTACGCAACCAAAACATTTGCGCAGTTTATCCAAGTGCGTTAGACGTTTATACATGCCAAAGGTAGTGTACTAAGTTCAGAGCCGTAAATTATGATCTTTCCGACTCGTATCGATTATTAAGACCAATAACTTTAGACAAAGACGTGTTAGAGGCGGAAATAAATGTAAATCCGTATCAGACAATCGAGAAACTGCTCAACAACTTGTACGACCATCCAATACCATTTGCAGCAAATTAGTAAAGTAAGCACAGCAGGTGTTTAGCTACCCCATAATCTGCCCGAAGAAAACAAAGCTAAACAATCCACCATATCTAACATATGTATTGCCAAACCGATTGACTAGAAATGATTATCTCCTTTTTTGCAAAATCATTTGCCAGAACTGCTAGAAGAGGTACCTTTGAATGTAAAGTCAACAAATATGCTTTCTTCAAGATGGCGCACCACCGTATTTCTACTACTAAACTAGTTCATTATATTGGGAAGAGCAACTAGAAACTGTTGTTGCTTTTGTGGTTCTCGATGAAAATGAGAGAAACAAAAAGTCAACAAGGACATGGGTCCATGACATTAACACACGAGGAGGAGAGTTAGGTGAGTTTCGAAGGTTACTTCAAGAGCTATGAAAAAGAAGAATTTGATTACTTACATGAACTTATTAAGAGTGATATATAAACGACAGTGACACATTGTATGTTACTTAAATAAAACAATAAAAAAAAACTAACTAAACTTTATTGAGCATAACATTATCTACGATATAATTAAACTTTATTGAGCATAAACGTGTTAAAATTATATATTTTCTTGAATATCTCGACTCTTAGTTTCACGCATATGGTTTACATATCATTTTGTGTTTTTTTAAAACTTTAAATAAATTTAGATAAATACTTAAATATCTCACAAAATGATAATTAAAACACAGTTGTATTACAAAAGTTCCTACTTACCTACTTCCGGAAGCGGTATATAATTAAATGATTTTAAATAAATGAGAAGTTAAGTACAAAATTTGCTGTCAAAATCTAAAATGGTTTCTGAAATATGGGTATTGTCCGAGAAAAAGGTGAAAGTTATAACTCTTTCAGACAATACCGAGATTTCGGAGATGAATCTTTTCTTTCATCAAGTCGAAAACATACATTTCGCAATCCATAAAACTACAATAACACACTTACATGCTAATGAGTAATAAAACAAGGATAAGACTACACATAGAAAATTATTTAACAAACAACGAGTAAGATGGAAGGACAGGAGATATTAATAAAAAAAATAGATATAACGATTTTAATGGTGGTCATTATAGATTGAAAAATAACACATACATTTGTATAGTAAAAAATTATTAAATTACTAAATGTTTCGAAATAAGTACATTCATCTTCAGGCTTAGAACTAAACAAACCCGGTTACTGGGTGCCAAAATTGAAATATCAATATAAGATGTAAACTGATCAAGTGTATGCTAAAAATAATATAAGTTTAGTAACAATATAAAGGAATTTAATAGGAAGAAATTTTGAAAAACTAATCAAGACCGTTAACAATGACAAAGTGCTTAACGGTAAAAATGATGATTTTGGATTTAAATGTTTTTATGATTTTTTTAGTTTCTAGTAACTTGAGTTTTAAAAACTTTTATTGTAAGTGTGTAACATTTCAAAATTAGAATACAATGAGTGAGATGTGTTTAGATATCCTAGATAGATATCCTATTTCTCAATTTCATACCTATTTGACCTATATAGAAAAAGCAATTAAGCTTATTGTAGTGTCCCAAGGACTTTCCTAGAGATAATTAAAACATTAGAATTTATTTACAAGTCTGATATTTAATTACTCGCAAACCTCAAATCTGATAAAAAGAATTGGCCGTCTAGTGGTAACTATGCCGTGTTATGTGAATGAGATAGGATTGGATGAGGTTAAGTGTTGCATCGTGTGGGACAGGTAAATAATGAAACTACTCAAGTTAGAATTGGCGAGCTTTGCGCAATAATGGTTCAACCCGTTAATGTAGTTAATTGGAAAAGAACCACCAAGAAAACCCAATTTATTAATGCATAAGTAATTGCACAAAACTAGAATAAATCAAATAACAAAAAGACAATGACAGGGTCCGATATATACCGAAATACCATTAAATCAGGTTAAAGTGCGTACAAAATTATAAAATTAAGTAACAGAAAAGAAAAATTAAAAGCAATTTAATGAACTACACATAAACACACCCACAATTGTGTCATAAAAATGATGACACCAAACACGTGGCCCTTATATAACCAATCATATCGGTTTTAAGTTAACACCAAAGTAAATAAGAAAATAATAAGGCAGGTTAAGGTACATATAAAATAGAATGAACAATAAAAAAACAGGTAACAATAAGGTAACTGCGATGCAGTTTAACTACACTTAGACAAGGACAAAAAGTAGGCAAGGGATTTAGACACACACAGTTATACAGTGAATAATAAGACAAAAAACTACATACGTATAATTAGAATAAATTACATACCTATATAAAAAAAAAATCAGTTCATAGACAAACAATTCTAAATAAGCTGGCGGAATCAAAGACACAAAAACATCCTTAAAATAAAGCCAGTTGCAAATAAATCATAACAAAGTGACCGTAACCTACTCGCAAGTGACTACGCTACAAACGACAGCATCCATTTCTCAGCCTACATGTTCATCTATATACATCTCCCTTCAGAAAAAAACAATAAGAACGTTTTAAGGTCATCTGGACCCATATCTGTAAACCATGGTATCGTTTACAACAATTTAACTGGGATCTATCGTGCCACGTTTGTCCACGCCTTACTCTCTTCACGGGCGAAAACATTAGTAAACAGTCAACAACGCCAACTCATCTAAGCAATGAGGGAGGGGACACTGTCTGCCGCGGAGTCCTTTCATTTTAACCGATTTCAGCTTAATGAGCGTGCTTGCGTAATTAAATAGATACTTCTTGCAAGGCAATGATTGATTTTTAATAGGTTACATAGGCTTATTGAATTGTTTGCTGCGAGCTTTAATTTACATTAAAAGACCTACTTACATTTGAATGTAATCCTTTATAATCACTTGATCACCAATACTTAATGAGTTAAGATATGCCGTTTAAACCTAATAGGGTAACGATTATTTACATATTATATATTGTTTACACGCCCACTTATTAAAGCCTGAATATTTAGCGATACGTTTATTTACACAACCGCTTTATTTTGTGAAAAACTTACACAGAAACAACACAGAAAAAAAACAAATTCGCGGTTTTAGTAAAACGTACACGATAAAATATTTATAGATAGAACGATTTACAGTGTGGGTTTGTAATTAAACAATCAGATCGATAATACCTGAATCGAAACTCTAACTGCAACTAACTGTCCTTACTCCCCAAATCCACCCCCGTTTTTAAAAGACAGGAATTGTTACGTGGAAATATTTTCATATTTATTACTAAAAGAAGTATTAATTTTTAAAACATGCACTCCTACGTAACAAACCCTACATCTAGGTCTCGAATTTCAAAGTACCAAACAAAGATGTCTTTTGATTTGTGGTATGTTCCGATGTGATTGTTTACTAGCTGCGACATGTTTACCCCAAAAACGTGTTTAAAGAAATTTTCAACGAGTCGTCATGGTCTTTCGCTAAAGGCAGTTTCGACATAACACCTGTTTTCTACCCCAACATATGTTTTTCTTTTACTTTTCAACCCTTAGTTAAATATCAGTTACATAAAATAAACACATAAAAACGAAAAACATCAAATTACGACTTATTACCAACATACAATAATAAAATTTTTCGGTCCGCTACCTACATTATAAACGCCTGACCGTGATGACCGAACGTTAATTTCTAAAACATATTATAGAATAATAAATAGTGTGGATACGATAACCAATAAATAAATTTCATAAATAATTTCTAATTTTTGAATAAAATTTAGTAGTAGTAAGTTAAACAAACGATGGAAAAAGCAGTTTCATTATCGTTCTACTGATGCTGGGGAAATGAAAATGCGATCAAAATTGCATTAAGTTTTCTATACATTACGCTAGAAAGAGCAATATAAAATTTTTCAAATGTTTTTGCGGAATTAGTAAGAAAATCAAATTATAATTATGTCAGAAAACCAGAGCATGTGCAAAAATGTTTTCCAATTACGTCGCTTCTACAAAAGTAAAAGATAATTCCTTCCACATTGCACACCTTTGCAATGTACTAAAGCATTTTGTAAAAAAAACGAGCAAAAGGTTGAAACATAAAACCGTGAGGTGCGTGTAGTTTGTGTAGTCCCTACTATGTAGCTTCCAAAACGCTTACAAAATATTCCTTTGTTGTTGCTCATCCTGGCTATGCAGGGTGAATCACGACCGACTCCACGGAGCAACATTTTAAAAATATTTTTAAATATGCAGGGTGCTCCAAAAAAGTGGCATATCAAAGATGTTTTTTTTTAAATGACACACCCCGTATATTATTGCTTTTTCGAATTTTTCATAAAAAATAAGTAGCACTTTCATAAGGGTTCACCACATCTACATACACAGTGTTTCAAGTTATACAAATTTTTCTGAAAATGTAGGGTTTTAAAAACATTAAATACCTATCTCCTAATAAAATTAACTCCAACAAATTTACTTTTAGGTTTAAGTAAATTACTGTTTCCTTAGTCTATTTATTGACTGAATAGTAAACACCGCTTTACAGGGTGTTTATTTTTTTCAGTTAAATTAGTAGAACATTCATACTGAAATATTCGCGTTTCCTACACCTAAACCTTAAAATTTTCAACTTATTTAATAATTTTTGAATTTATCTGTTCCTGTATCATTTGTAGATTGAAATATCCTAGAAAATGCCTACTTAATGTCTTTTTGCTAATGTAGTAGCATATTTCGTTAGATAATATACTAGTACAATAACCAATAAGTAGAATTTCACATATTTGTAATTTACATATAACAAATGTTAATGTGACTAATCTTGTAAGTTTTGTAGTGTGCTGTGGAATTGCCGGTAACCCATTTGTTAATGTTATAATTCTGACATTGGGCGTGACTCTTATCATTGTGTACTGTTATTTTTGCCGAGTCTGTTGAAAGTTGTTGAAATATTTTCAATTTAATAATGGTTTATTCACAACAAGAAATAATTGATATGATTTTAACCATTGGTGTATGCTATGAAAATTGTTTACTTGCTTCAAGAGTGTACTCAGAAAAATACCATGAGCGGGTGCATCTCGATAAAAAGGTTTTTGAAAAGTTACTTCAAATATTTCGTGAGACAGGAAGTGTAGCTTACCCAAAACAACTAAAATTAAGCCTGTTACAAATGATGATAATGAGTTTTTGGTATTAGGTTCCGTTGTTGACAACCAAAATACTAGTACAAGAGTTAGTGCTCTCTTGCAAACAGGAGTTAGTAAGCATAGTGTGTGGAGGATCTTAAAGAAACATAAACACCACCCTTTTCATATACAAATACCTTTAAGAAAAAAGACAAAAAAGCTTAATTGGGGTACAAAAAGATCTGTTATGTAATCTCCCGTCATGGCGACATATAGGTGGGCAAGAAAATCAACATTCACCTTTTTCACGATGTTTTGTTTCAGAATTCAGTAGATTATAGAAACCTATGCACATCTCAAAAAAAATCGCGCTAATGATCAGATAACAATAAATGCTTTATTGGTGTGTTTCTGATTAGTGATTCTAATCCTAATCATTTTCCAAGAAGATCCATGTATTGGGAAAAAGCGCCGATTGCAGTAATAAACTAGTATACACAGCAATCTTAAGAAACATATTCAATTTTATAATGCAGAATTTTCATTGCAATGATAACTCAAAATTAGAATGCTCCAATAAATTTTCTAAAATTAGACCGCTTGTTATAAATTTAAACAAAACGTTTTTTGAATTGGCTCCCGACGATGAACGTCACGGTATTGACGAATGTACGGTGCCATACTTTAGACGGCATGGCTCAAAATGATTTATGAAAGGTAAGTCAATACTTTGAGGGTGCAAATTATGAGCAGCAACAAATGACGGATACGTAGAATGATTTAAACCATATCAATGGTCTTCTACTAGATTAACGTACTAGTACAAAGAAATAGGTTTAGCGATGTAGTTTTTCGATAATTTTTTTTATCGGAATTGATTTACTCTAAATGTCAGAGAGAAAACTGCAAGGAACGGGTACCCGTTCCTTGCAGTTCTCGTATACTATACGAGACAATATGGTTTTAGATTGTCTCCTTATGGATTCAAAAGAATTTAAAAGAACTTCACATGGTTCATTTGATTACATTAAAAAAATACAGAAAATATTATAGTAACCAGGTGGAATGATAACGATGTGGTACCGATGGCTACCAACGCCAAGACACTCAACAATGTCTTCAGATACTCATAACGTGAAAAAAAGAGGATATTAGTAAATCAACCTCACGTTATAATTTATAACCAACATATGGGTGGAGTGATCGGGCCGATAAAAATATAAGCTTATACTGAATAGTTAGTTTGTCAGTGCATTGACATGGCTAAGCAAAATGCTTGGAAAGTGCACCACAACGAAGGAAGAAGAATAAACCATTTGATATTTCGAAGACATATAGTTCAGAGTTTGTTAGTCTACCAAAAAAGCTATAAATAGGGGACCAGTAATAACAGTCGCTATTGTCCATGAATATTCTCGATGCGATAGGATGGATTACTTAATAGCATATCAAGAGGATTAAACAAGATGTTTATGCCATAAAATGGCGCAACAAAATGCATAAAATGCAACGTGAGTTTACATCCTAAAATGTGTTTTTTAGTATACAATGAAAAGTAAATCATTGTAACGTGCTCAAATCAAATATGGCTAAAGGGAAATCAAAAATAGTAAAGATAAAAGACCAACAAGGAAACGCATTAAGAGAAGATGTTCTATCAACAAATCTGTAAATCATTAATATCAAAAACAAACAATGATAACTAGACAATCCTGAATGTCGGATGAATGGAAATGCTTGAAATAACTATAACGGAACTAAAACATACTCTCAAGCAAATGAGGAACGTAAACCCTGGCGAAGACTCGGTAACATCAGAGATGACAAAAACTGGGGGGAAAACCCTAGACAGGGCAATACAATTACTGTTAAATGAGTGCTTATCAAAAGACAAAATTGTAGAAATGTGGAAGAACGCAGAGGTGGTATTAGTTCATACAAAAAAAAGGAGACATTAGTAATATTGAAAACTATCGACCGATAAGCCTACTCTCGAATATGTATAGGCTGTTGACTAAGATCCTAACAAACCGCCTTACCGCAAAACTAGATTCCTATCAACCGGTGGAACAGGCAGGTTTTCGTAGAGGTCTCAACACAGCGGATCACTTACAAACGATTAGGATTCTGATGTATAAACAACAGAGTATAATATCTTAATACACTTAGCATTTTTGAATTATCACAAGGCCTTAGACAGCATAGAAACCTGGGCACTCTGCGGCAGTGGAAGACGCTAGAGTGAACTCAAGATACATCTCTCTCATTAAAAATATATACTAACAAGCTACCTTCCACGTTAAAATAGATGGCAACCTAACAACTGTGAAGATACGCCTGAACAAGGCGTCCGGCAAGGTGACGCAATATCACCTCAGCTGTTCGTGCTGGCTCTGGAAAACCTAAAAGTCGATGACGTTCATCTAAATCACCTGAAATTTGCTGACGACATAGTCATACTCAGAATGAGTTTCAAACTAAAATATTGAGCAGCGAACATTACAACGTACCGCTGGAAACAGTCGATAATTACGTATACCTTGGTCATACTATAAAGATAGGTAAAGACAATCAAACAGCTGAAATCAAACGAAGAATCCACCTGACATGGGCAGCTTTTGGAAAATTGAGCTTAATCTGGATTAAGACTTCGGAATATGATTAGAAACATGTGTATCTGGGATTAGCTCTACCTCATCGATGTGTTATTACGTGGGTTATTATCTATAAGATTCAATCAACTATCCGAATACGTCGTGTCGGGTTGAGAAAATTTTCTAGAACTGTTTCTATATTCTACTGTTATGTACCACAAGTCGTGCATCTTTATATGTTTCATCTTATAAATTAGAAGGGCGGTTTAATTGAAACTATCTAGTAAATATGGGTGGCTGTTGTATATATTGATAACAGAAATCAGGTGTACTTGGAGATAATGGAGGGTTGTTGATTTGATGCTTCAGAAAATAATGAATGTATTTGGTCTTATAAAATACTATAAAGGTAATTAAAAATTATTATTAATTTTATTAAATTAAATAAAATTAATAATAATTTTTAATTACGTATTTACTTTTGAACTTATTCGTTCATAACAAAAAAAAAAAAAAAAAACAATAATATAAAAAGGTAATGTTATATATTCACTAATTGTATTTTCTTTCACTAAATGCTTATAATATGATAATCTCAACAAAATGGTAACTTAATTATAAGATTAATATAACTTGATTTGAAGATAGGTTCTTGTATAAATTGAACTAAATAATAATTGAAATTAGTTTATGATTCGTATTACAATACCGTGGTAAGGGTGATTATTTCATCTAATATAAATTATGAATGATAATTTGAAAGTTAATATCACATTACAAATGCCTCCCGGGTAGAACTGGCATAATTCAGACCTTGGGGAGATAACCGATGCAACGCTAAAGCATGTTCTCGTTAGAATACTGTGTGTGCCTGTTATGAAATATGTTCCTTTTGGTTCATTAATTGTAAATGCAGACCCTTAACATGTTGTGATGTTTTTACTTATACTGCAGTTAGCTAACTGTATAACCCGATGATCACCATTTATGAAATACAGGCCTGTATTACATTATTACCACATTGATTTATGAACGGTAGGGTAGGGTAATAGCAATTTAATCTTGCAATAACAGTACAGTCTAAATACGCATTGATCTAAATATTTATAACTAATACTGATACTTTATTTATGTTGTTATTCTTGTTGTAGAAGGCGGTGAGGTTTTTCTTTTGTAATTCTTTCCCTCAATCCGCAATAAAGACAGCAGAACTACATTGCACTTGCGTATAACTTTATATACTTTGTCGTATTGTGTTACCTTTATTTTATCCTTCCTTAGATACCCGCAACACATATCCCGTAACAACTCTTTTACACAACGTAAATGGTTCTATCTGGTTTTCATAACGATCAATTGGCTTAAATAAGTTCGCGCATTAGCTTTGTTTTTGACCTTGAGTTGTGCAGCCCTGAGACTGGCCAGGGTACATTACACTACGTAACGCTTAACTTATCAAAATTGTTCAAGGGAATATGCATTTTAACATCGAATGGAATTAAATTGTGCATTTTTTATTTACCTTTCACATAAATTTAAACGTTTCGATAACAATTATAGTTATTGTCCTCAGTAAATGGTAATAACTTTAAGAATTAATTGAGATGTCAAAATAAATTTTGAAACATGAAAACGCAAATACAAGCCTGCTATTAATCTAACAGTTTGATACACATATAATGACAGCTGTGGAATCCAATTTTGTTTAGTGAATAGCTATATCTTCAATAAATTAAAAATAATATTAAATCGCCTTGCAAATGACAAATCAGAACTCTAACGGACGAAGGCTAATACTGAAAAATGTTATAATCAAAGAACAAAATTAACAGTATTTAATGTGTTTGATTAAATATTGTTAAATTTGTTATTATTACCACTTACTAAGGACTACCATAATTGTCATCGGAATGTTTAAATTTATATATTAATTTATAGTTAAAATATACCGAGTGTATATCAAATATGGCGCCTCTCCTGAAACTTTTGAACGGGTCGTTAGATTTTATTCAAGTTTTGATGAGTTATATTAGAGCTAGTTTGGAATTTTTTTACATAAAAAAACAATATGACCGACTTCCGGTTTCATCTGAAATGACACAAAAGCTGAAAATTTAAATGGAACAACCTGTATATTTTTATGTGTTTGACTTCAAATATATACAGTTCATCTGCCAAATGTCAACTCAAACGCCATTTTACTTTGACAGAGTCGACTTCAGGAGCATGTTGTGTTAATAAAAATTAGAAAATTAAAAATTACTGCTTTAATTAGGAACTAAGGAAATGACTATGCATATCGTTTTACTAGTATTTGAAAGTGCTACAGGGTGGCCCATGTATGTTTCTATAGGGAACAGTGAGTTTTAGTTAAAAAACAGCAATTTTTAAATTTGAATCCAAATATGTAAAAATATACAGGGTGTTCAATTTAAATTTTCAGCTTTTGCGCCATTTCAGGTGGAACCGGAAGTCGGCCATATTGTTTTTTTATGTAAAAAATTCCAAACTGGCAGTAATATAACCCACCAAAATTTTAACAAAATATAACGACTCGTTCAAAAGTTACAGGGGTGGTCCCTATTTTATTTACACCCGGTATATTTTAATTATGTGTGATAATCATGAAATATTATTTTTCATAATAAATAAAATCCACTTTATCTACACTGTGGTTAAAGTGTAGCTACGTGTATGAATTTGTATAAAATAAATATGTACATTATTCTAACATACTTAAGCATTAAATAAAAGTTTCATACACTATTCCTATGTTTTAACCCATTGCTAAAATTTAGCTAATAATACAAATTTCACATTAAGAGTTTTTTGTTTTAAAGTGCTTTTTAATCATTTATACTTGAGGCATAAACAAAATCAATTCATTTAAACACTTGTAAAGATGAATTTTTATAACCAAGCATAATCTGTTATATTGTCTTCGACTGGTAAACAGATGTATAGCGTAGTAAGAATTTAGGTGACGGAAATGATCTATAAGTTACATTTCAGCAAAACTGTTATTCATTCAACACATTAATATACGTTAATTTGAATTAAGCTATTTGTAAGATCACACAAATAGTTAAAGTGCAGTAAATTTATCAGAATAAGAATCCGTACTTTCTCAGTTAGTATTTTAAAGTAATTAATTTTAGTTTTTTTTAGCAATTAGTGCCAAATTAAAGAACACGCTAAAGCTAACTAATCCAAAAACACTTTGTGCAACTAATTTCCGGCATTTTACGTGTTGAAATTATCTGGATGAAACTAATTTAATCTATTGCCTATTTATAACTGAATTTAAGCTCGCTTCTTACAAATACAACACAGTGGGACATTTCACGGTTTAAATCAATAGTATGTAAGGCATTAATGTATGTAAAGAAAAGTCGCTAAGAGTACGCAAAAATAATGAGCTACGATTTTCTAGAGTTGTTCCAAGATCTTAATATAATTAATTAAAAAAGTGAATTGTTTCTTACGTGAAGCTTATAACATTATATATTGTCATATGCCACACTTTGATATTTATATTTCCAGACAGTTTCCCAGTTGTTAACGTAATTAATCAACCTAAGACTTGGCAACATATCAAAGTAAGGAAATTCTATTGTGTATTACAAATGCCAAGTATTCGACTATATATTTTTTTATTGTAATCAGATCATTATTCGGTATTTTTAAAATCGCAATTTCAACACGCTTCTAGGGAGTATTTTGTGGTATTAGTAATTTATTTTATCCGAAGCATTAAACTTGAAAAGTGGATTTTCCTTCAAAATCTGATTTCATAAATGTAGCATAAAATTCCCTAAAGGTACATAATGTGTTCATCTAGTAGGAAAATACCAAACCAGATGGAACATATTTTTACATCCCTATTAATAAAAGGCGTAGTGAACGTAAAAAATGCGTAACTTTTATGGATATCCATAGTGCTTTTTTCTAGCAAAATGTTTACCATTTATAAAATAAACTCCATGTAATGTGAACGAAAATTTCAAGTGTACAGAAAATTATGCCGAAAAACGTGTAAAGATAGTATGCAAGAATAGGCATTCCACCATGAATCGTAAAATATTAAAGTAAATATCTGTCTCCCTACATGGTTGAGGTGCGAGAGATTAGTAAAAGAACGGAAACAAATTCAAATAAACGAGTAAAGTTATCTTCCCCTTTAGGCAATATATTTGGAGGTTAGAATTAAATTCTTATTTCGCAACATAAGGGAATTGTCTACAGACCTAAGGTGGCACTTATTTACGACATTTCTTGTTTCGTGCCAAAATTTCAAATATAAAAGAAAGGTGTAAACTAAAGATTTGTTTAACCAAAAATAACACCTAACATACTTATGGTGAGTAAAATCAAAGTTAGTAAATTATTTTTGACGTTACCAAACGTATGTAATATAAATTGAAGTATCATGATATATGTGCAAAACTGTTATAAATATGTATGAAATGATCAATTCATGAATTGTATTACCGGCAGTTCTACACACCATATATCAAACTGTATTGCATTCCCTTACAAATAATCTCCAACATTACATCTAGAGTAAAATAACCACCCTGACCTCTATATTTTCACATATCAGGGAAATAAAACCCAATTGAAGTGAAATGAAAATTTTCCATGTGAACAAATACTCTTTTTATTATAAGTTTTTTTTTTATGTATTTAATAAAATTAATAATAATTTTTAATTACATATTTACCTTTGAACTTATTCGTTCATAACAAAAACTTATAATAATTTAATATCAGTCAAGTTGCTTTGGTGTGTGTGAATCCTTGTGATATTGCAGGCTCACATTTCATTAATATACGTAATTTGATTGTAATCTCATTATGTTTAGAATTTACATCAGTTCTACATACATAAAGACAAAGTTTGCATCGATTGGGGCTTGAACCTTGATGGCGCAGTTGGTTAGCGCGGTACTCTAGCAAAGTGCAGGTCGTAGGTTCAAATCCTACTTGAGGTGAGCTTTTTATGTATGTATTTAATAAAATTAATAATATTTTTAAATACTCTTTTTGTTCAAAACACTTGAGACAAATATCTAATCAAATCAAATTTCTAGTATGGGTGAATTAAGTAAACTCGGATTTGCGGAGAGATTAAAAAAATATTTTAAAACGGTTTTTTTAAACATAGAAAAGAAAAAGAATACTTTCTTGTTGACGGTTTCTAAGCTCTACCGTCTACAGATTTTGGATGCGACCTTGCAGAAATTTTATTCGGGTTTTATTTTTTACGTGAAGCGATAAAAATACATCCCGTAGTCAATTTCCTTTTTATTTTCTTTAATTAAATTTTGACAAATTACTTACATGAGCTTATTTAAAAATATTTACAATGCAATTATGATTGATCGTGTTTATACTAGGTGGTACAATTCCTCAATTTCATAATCTTATTTCTGTAAATATCTCAGTTATTGTGTTTAAAACTAACTAAACCAAAACGCCAAATGAGTTATCAATTTGTAAGTCTGCTTTTGTACTCCATTTTAATGGTAACGCACCAATTGAGCGTTTCCTCGTGACGTAAGAAGTGCATGTCAAATGTAAAAAAAACCGCCAATTAGGGGCAACGTTTTGTATGCGTTTAAATGAATGGTTTGGCAAAAAAATTATTTTAAGGGACAAGGCGATAAAATTATTCTTTGTAATTTCAAAAATCTCTAATTATGATGAGCGTGGTTGTGGTCGGTGACGTGAACTATTTCCGTTGGAATTGGTTTTAATGTGTTAATTTAGCATCGGAATTTTAGTACCAATTGGGTTTTTTATGCCTGTTGTTAGGCACTTTACGATTTCGATTTTCCTTAGAAGTTCAACAACATTGTATCTATCTACATTCAATTTTTAGGAAATTTAAAATGCAATAAGGTGGAATTGCCTTATTCGTTCAAAAGAATCATGTGACTTCTTCTTTCTGGTTTCTTCTGTGACTGAAGAACGCCATTTTGAGCAAATACGAAAATTGCATTGTTAGAAAATTTATATGGGAGAGATAGTTTCTTATAACTGCTATGAAACCTTTACTTAATAGAAGTTATACACAGTGATTACTGGTTTTACCTTCTCTGCCCATTATAAAAGGATACTAATAGAGTTAGTTTCGTTTGTACGGATTTAAAATTTCTAACAAAGCTCTCGTCAGATCAAGAGATAAGCGAAACCACTTTCTTTCTTTCTTTTACCTCTGTTTAAGTTTTAAACTAATAAAATACATGCTTACAATTTAAAATAGGTACATTAAAATACACTTTAGAACTTTTGTATGCGACACGTTTCTAAAATAAGGGTTTTTCTGCTATCGGTTATTATCGTCCTTCTTCGTTCGTCAAGATATTGCTGTGACCGATTCTACCACTAAACTGGATCAACGTTCTTCCGAGTTGTAACGTGCAAATTGTCTCCAATAGCTAAGTCTAAGATACGCTATGATTTCTACTTTATATCGAAACATTACCTTACTACAAACAAATTGGTTTTTATATAGTAAAACACTCAGTTAAGTAATTATACACAAGCAACATCCGGGTGAGTTTGTTTTACACGTTATGCTTTCCTGGCGAAACTCTCGCTATATCGACAATTGTTGTAGTAGGATTTTAAGAGCAATTCATTACTATAACGAATTACAGTTCTAAGTATAATACTGTTCTTCTAAATATTGTGTGGGTGATTTCTTTTATTCGAACTTTTAATGGTATTACATCTACCGAGGTTATTTTCTTGTAACGATAAAGATTATATACGCTTTAGGGGAAATATTATGAACTTTACTTACACCAAAAAAGATAAGTATTTTATTATGAGTAATAATGGTGAAAGTTTACATTTTCATAATACTTACACCAATATTCCTTGTGAATAAATCACAAATACTACCTTCAATCTGTTGCCTGTTTTGGTGTATAATAATTTTTCATTTGGAAAAATATTACTATGTTTAAACAGCTGTTATAACTGTATACTTATTGTTGGTAGTGATCAGCCGTTGATAAATGTGCATGGTGCCACTTACTCAACTAGAATGTTATACAATATACAGAGTGCTTCACGAGCTATATGTGCATATATGAACTAGACGGCTTGTAGATAAGGTTACTCATATCTAAATTTTATAGATGTTTATGCTAAATGATTAATGCATGTTTTATACTTCATTTTTTCTATATTTATCTACGCTATAACTTTACGTGTCAACAAACGATATCATAATAAGGAAGCCATTCAATTTTCTTTGTCTCGATTTATTTCAGCCCTCTGGAGCATGTTGTCTTAATAAAAATTAGAAAATTAAAAATTCCTGCTTTATTTAGGAACTAAGGAAATTACTATGCATATCGTTTTACTAGTACTTGAAAGAACTATTTAATATACAGGGTGGCCCATGTATGTTTCTATTGGGAACAGTGAGTTTTAGTTAAAAACCGTAATTTTTAAATTTTATCGTTAACAAACTTCACAAAAATTAATTATTAGGAAAAATAATAGTGTGGGGGTAATTGTAGGTCAATTATCTATAATTTAGATGACGCCATAATGATCTAAAATTTAAAAAAATTTAAAAAAATAAAATTAAAATGGCGCTTGAGTATACATTTGACAGATGAACTGTATGTACTTGAAGCCCTAGAATCCAAATATGTAAAAATATACAGGGTTGTTCCATTTAAATTTTCAGCTTTTGCGTCATTTTCGGTAACACCGGAAGTCGGCCATATTGTTTTTTTAATGTAAAAAATCCCAAACTGGCACTAATATAACCCACCAAAATTTGAACAAAATCTAACGACCCATTCAAAAGCTACAGGGTGGCCCTACTTTATTTACATATATATATATATATATATATATATATATATATATATATATATATATATATATATATATATATATATATATATATATATATATATATATAAATCAGATGTCAAAAAGTACAGCTTTGGCAAAAGGTTCAATAGAACATTAACACTTAAGTAAAAATTTAGAAACAAATTTAAATAAGAGATTACTTTTGGAAATGATGCCATAATGCATTGGTACATGGAGTGTACATAAAAACGTACATAAAAATAACACAAGAGACTAACAATAAGGACAGCACGATTCAGTTACACTTGCAGCGAAGAGCAGTTGCACGTGTGCAGATCAATGACGTTAAAAAATAACAAAAATAAAATAGGGCCGAATATACTCCCTTCAGGTACCCCTGATTCAATTTTAAGAGGTCTAGAAAAGAATATTTGATTATCCTGTACAATTTTAACGATTTGTGTCCTGTTAGATAAGTATGAACGCAATCACTCAAGAGCAGGGCCCCGAATACCATATCTAAAAAGCTTGTCTAACAACAGTTGTAATTTTTGTCAATGAAGTTAATAATAGAGTTGTAGAAAAGTATGACAGCATCACGGGTTGATTTACCTTTCCTAAACCCAAACTGACAGTTACTTAGTATACCTTGTGAACACACAAATTCATCTAAACGTTTAGAGAAGGCCCTTTCAAATGTTTTTGAGAAGGCTGATAGAAGGTAAACAGGTCTATAATTATTTGTCAGAGTAGGATCACCTTTTTTTAATACTGGAACAATTATTGCCAGTTTAAGTTCTTGAGGAAAAACACCTAGAGTAAAGTTGCCAAAGGTTCAGATATTATGTGAGTAAAAAACACGGTATCTCATCGTAACCGAAAGAATCTTTGGTCGAAATAGAAACTAATATATTCCTGACACTGGAGTTAAAAATAATGATGAGGTAATGTGAGGAATTTTATTCAACGCAAGTTCATGGTTGGGCTTTACTATATTGGTGATTTCTCTCACCGAGTTGACAAAAAAGTCATTAAATGGATTGGCTATCGCGGTAGGATCGTGTAATGTACAATTATAGTGTGTTAGAGAGATTTTACAATTTTGAGTGTTATTATCCCAATTAAATTCGTCTTTAGCCAAGTGCCAAGCAAGCTTAGATTTATTCTTAGAATGTAACAATTTTTTATCGTTATATTCCCTTTTGACAGTTGTAATTACATTATTATACTATCTTTTGAACAATTTATAGTCAGCAAGAATTTGAGGGTTATTGGTTTGCTTATAGCTCCAGTGCATCTTTCGTAAAGAATTTAGATAAGTCGCGAATTTCACGAGTAATCCAAGGCTTAGATTTACGATTATTAATGTTCTTATATTTAACTAGAGTATAAGCAGGCTTGAAGTATGCTATTACATCCAAGTGAAATGAACTGAAATTATTGTAAGTATTGCTATTCATTAAAAGTCACGACCAGTCTACTTATGATAAAAAAGTAATGAAAATTAATAAACTTGTTTTATTCAATTTACGTTTTAAAAACTGTTGATTATTTGATTTAGTAGTAACAATACTAAACTGAACTATTTACTCATGATGGTCAGATAAAAATCAGTATTTATAACTTCAGCGCTCAGATCTTTAAAAATATTTAAAAAAATATTATTAATTGTAGATTTGCACAAATCTTGTACTCTTGTATACTCAAAAATACATCTACGTAAGCCATATGAAGCAAAAAGGTTGACAATTTCGTCAGCATACTGATTATTTAAACTAAAATCAAAGTTAAAATCTCCACAACAAATTATTGGATTGTTATTATTTACAAAATTATTCATTGCTTGCTCCAAACTCAACATAAACTCCACAGGATCCCCTGTGAGAGATCTATCAAAACACACAACATTGATATGTAAATCAAAAACGTCTACTTGAAGACAAACACATTCGAACACTTTACTTACATTACTTATATCTTTAAAAACTATTTTTTTTTAAATAATAGTTAAAAGACTAACAAAAATAGCAATGCCACCCCCAGATGAGGTTTCTCTAGAATAAAAATCTCCAAGTCTATAGTTTTCAAGTTTAATCACATTTAGAATATCACTAGAGATCCATATCCCTGTTAGACAAATAATGTCAGGATAGTTTAAATGTATATCAAAGTTTGCAATAGTAAAACAAATGTTTATAATTGACACTCGGATTATAATCACATATTAGGACATCTCTTGCAGTAGGTTTTTGATGTTAGTGTATTTGTCAATATTTCATAATTACTTTCCTTTTATATATTTTTGTTAGTTAAGCGCTGAAGATCTCACACGGAAGTCAAATATATGTTGAATCTTATATAACGGTTTTCTTTACTTAACAGTATAAATATTTATATATTTATATAAATCACGTATAGAGAGTCTTAATGTGGCATTTGTACACCATCTTTAATACGTACGGTGGATACAATTCCATTGTATTTATTCCAATATCTGGAGTGCCGCGGGGGTTAAATTTAGGCCCGTTTCCCTTCTTAACATTAAAAAATGAGTTGCCCGCAACAATATCAGTTCAAAAATTGTTATACGCTGATGATATAAAAATACCGACTAAAATAAATAATATAGGGGACTGCGAATCTCTTCAAAATGACTTAAACAATATTTACATCTGGCGTAACAAAAATAAATTAGGCTTAAATATTTCTAAATGCAAAGTTGTGTCATTTTCACGCAAAAAGAAACCAGTTCAGTTTGATTACTGAATAGCAACTAATATATTGAACAGGTACACTATGGTTAAGGATTTAGGGATGTCGTTCGACAATATGTTAATGTTTTCATTTCACATAATCGAAATAGACTGCTTTTAAAGTACTGAGTTTTATAATCTGCTCATATTTTTCATGTCCACAATTAAATCATTGCACATTGCATTAGAATATGGAACAGTAATCTGTGATCCCTCCTATAAAAATAAGAAACTGATAACGAATTTACATAAGAAGAGTTTTCTTAAATATTTATTCGGTTTAATTTATCTAGACATTAGAAGAAGATGTATCTCTGTATCATTTCTATACAACTTATTACATAATAAAACCGATAGTAATTTTCTTCATAATTCTTTACTATTTACCTATACCACGTTCTTACATCTAGACATAACATTAAATTCCATCTACCAACATACAGAACAAATGTTATGCAATGTTCACCTATTATATTATGTGTTATAACCCAAAACTACACAGTGCCCGTCTAAAGTGCCCCCCCCCACCACCTATTACGTAAAACATAAAACTGACATTAACAAAATTTTGGAAAATTAAACTAAGCACATATACAACTTTTTTGATGGTATTCAGTGACGTAATCATTAAAATTTGTAGGCAACCACCGTTTTGTGCAATAATTTTAAATGGGATCATATGGCAAGTAATACCTCATTTGAAAGCCTGTTTCAAGTAGTTTTCAACGACATTAACATTAAAATAGTACTACTGATTTATGAGTTTCAACCCAAAAACCTCACAATGGGAAACAAACGTAGTGCGAACGTTCAGAACTAGGGTAAATAAACTGGTAGATAATGGCGCGAGAATGAAATATGCGGGTGGTGTGAGTAAAAAGTTGAATGTGAATGAAGCAGTGTAGAACGAACAAATAGAAGTCAATGACGTTGAAAGTGCATGGATAAGCTTGAAAGACTCTGTTGTCAATTGTGCCGGCAGATGTATGAAAGGGCGACTATAGCTAGACAGAAAAATGCGCTTGGTGGAATGAATCGGTAAAAAAGCAGTATTTAAGAAAAAACGCACCTACATGGCAATGACTGCTGCAAAAAGGAAACAGAAAAAGCGATTGTCTGAGGTGTACAGATTAAGAAACAAAGAAGGGAAAGATGCAGTGAGAATAAGAAAAGAGGAAGTGATGGCTGTGGAAGGAGTGAAAATGAAGAATGATTTTGAGGGAACCAAAAAAAATGGGCTCGAGAAAACGGCAGGGAAGTTGCAAAACGGTAAAGGAGCATACGTACATGAAATCACTGGCGAAATTATAAAATATAGAGGTGCAAAGCTTGTGTGAATTATATAACGTATGCCTTAAGTGTTGAAAAGTGACGGGAACATTGTACCACCGTATAAGGGTATGGGGAACAAACACTACAGAGGAATAAGTCTGCTCAGTGTATCTGGTAAAGTATTTGGAAGAGTACTGATTGATAGAGTACATGAAACTGCCCAAACTAAGATTTGGGATGTTCAGGGTGGCTTCAGGCCAGGGAGAGGATGTGTTGATCAGGTGGTTGCTCTCTAGCAGGTGACCGAAAAGTGTTTAATTGTAAAAAAGAACTGTACTGTGCGTTTGTAGATATGACCGAATGAATAGGGAGCATCTGCGGGAAATATTAAGTAAATGTCTAGTAACCGAAATAAGGGCAGTATATAACGGTAGCCAGGCATGTGTTAGAGTAAGAGGAGGCGTGAGTGAATACCTTAATATCTCTGTGAAAGCATGGACAAAGTGTTCAATCGGGAAGGTTAAATGGAGAGTAGAGTATTTACCCTGAATGATGAAATCGTAGAATAAGTGGACGGGTTAGTATATCTGGGTAGAATATTCTCTGCAGATGGTACAATGGATGGCGAGATTGGAAGACGGGTAATTGCTTAAAGGAAAGTGACTGGAAGCATACGGACGATAATGATAAACGAAATCATGAGCCAGTCATGTCAAAAAAAGGACGAAAGCAAAATAAATGCCGTGGGTCTGAGATTCCTGAAAAGCGCGTGCGGTAAAACGAGAAGGGATGAAGATGAAGAATGAGTGTATAACCAAAGAGTATGGCAAAGAAAAGACGATGATACATAGGTATAAAAGTAGTACTGGTTAGGTCATATCGAAAGAATGAACAACGCAAGATTAACAAAACAAATATATGTGGGTGAAGTTAGAGGTAAGGCCGGGCCTGGCAAGCCGCGTAAAACTTAGCTGAATGCAGTAGAATGTATGATAAAAGTAACAAAGATGACGAGTTTTAAAAATAAAAGGGCGTGTCAGAGACAATGTATGAATCTAGGGGAAGCTAGGGAGGTATGCAGGAATAGGAAAGCATGCAGAAAGATTGCAAATGAAAAATAAATAAGAGGAAGGGATTGTTTTGCCTACCCCGCAGGGGAATGGCGTGACTGACGTCTATAATTTTGTAAAATAAGATTGATAATAGGAATATTTGGTAATAGATATCTGTAATTTGTGTTACGTTTTCTATCGTTTCCATTATACGTTTAATATAATTAAAATGTTATGTGTATGTTTTAATAATGTTTCATTTTGATTTGTCAGTAATATGTGGCTTTATGATTAAGAAGATGTTTGTGGCAACTTTCATGAAATACCTCTGTGCTATAATACTGCACGTTTTGCTATCTGTCACCTCTTGATTTACAAAGTTATTTAAACATTGGACTGTAAATTTAACAAAACTAAATCAAATATTAAAGAGTTTGAATCAGGCGATTTATCTTACAACTTCATGAATACATTGTTTCGTTTTCCATTTATGGCTATGCATTTACTGATTATGGGTATCGTAATTAAATTGGCACGTTTTGATAATTAATCTGATATAATGTACTCTTATAAGGATTCATTGTTTCACGCATGGGTAAGATATGAGGGCATGTTCTGTTTTGGTTATAGTTTTACCCTTTAGTTTCAATTGTAATAGTTTATGTCTATTTGGAACTGGTTTTTATGTAAATGCTATGTTGTGATCGTATATTTAAAATTATATCGTTATATGTTAAGTGTTGTGGCATTGAAGAAGTGAAATATATCGTGAGATATATTTTGTCCGAAATCTATGGGATGCTGAGTTGGAAAATCTCGCCAAGTAGTTGTTGGAGAGGTTCGCTAAGTTGTAACCCGTTGTGCACTTAATCTTGGAAGTGTCCACATTGAACTCTTTGACATGGGACGGTTTTTAACCAAGACAGAATTTAGTAGCTGATAATACTAATACCGAATTGGTACACTGCTTACTGTACAGAATTATCTATTTTTTTAAATTTTGGTATACTATACGAAGTGTGTGTGGTGTCTGGGCGGGCAAGTGTGCGTGTGTACGGGTGTGAGTGGGTGCGTGCGTTATGTATGTATGTATGTATGTATATATATATATATATATATATATATATATATATATATATATACGAGGTTACTTGTTAAGTGTTGTGGCAGGCTATCACAAAGTGTGTGCGCGGTGGGTACCGCGAATGCTCTGAAAACCATAAACAGCAGCGTGTCGTGTGTGCCCAACAGTTTTTGCAACAATGTGAAGACAACAAGGAAGAATTCTTGGATTCCATTGTTACAGGCGATGAAACATGGGCGTTTCACTTTACCCCCGAAACCAAGCAGCAATCACGTGAATGGCGTCACTCAACTTCGCCTAATCCGAAGAAGTTCAAGCAAACACAGCCTGCTGGGAAAGTCATGACAACCGTCTTTTGGGACAGGAAGGGCCTGCTTTTGATCGACTTTTGCCTCATGGAACAACAGTAAACTCTGACAGATATTGCGACACATTAAGAAAACTAAGACGCGCGATTCAGAACTGCCGGAGAGGAAGATTGTACAGTGGTGTGAGGCTTCTCCATGACAACGCTCGACCTCATGTCTCACGTCAAACTCAAGAACTGCTGACAAATTTTGGCTGGACTATTGTGCCCCATCCCCCCTACAGCCCGGACCTAGCCCCAAGTGATTATCACTTATTCCCAAAATTAAAGGAACACTTGGGTGGCCTACGTTTCAGTACCGATGGTGAAGTCAAGGAAGAGGTTACTCGATTCCTCAAAGGATTGGCGGCAGAATTCTACAACATGGGGATAGAAAAGTTAGAGCATCGTCTGCAAAAGTGTTTGGACCGAAACGGCGATTATGTGGAAAAATAGGGTACGTTATAAGCTTTAAATTGATGTAAAGTAAAGTAAAAATATATAGCTGTCTATTTTAAAAATCATGGGAACCTTATTTTACTAATACTCCTCGTATATATATATATATATATATATATATATATATATATATATGTGTGTGTGTGTGTGTGTGTGTGTGTGTGTGTGTGTCTGTGCTTGTGCCTGGAATTGTGTCTAGTGTTTGTCTGTATCTGAATATGTGTTAGTGCGTGTTTGTGCGCGTTTGTGCGCGTTTTTACCCGTTGTGCGCGTTTGTGCGTGTTTGTGAGTATTTGTGCGTGGTTGTGCGTGATTGTGCGTGTTTGTGCGTGTTCGTGAGTGTTTGTGCGTGGTTTTGCGTGGCTGTGCGTGTTTGTGCGCGCTTGTGCGTGTTTGTCCGTACTTGTGCGTGTTTGTGAGTATTTGTGCGTGGTTGTGCGTGTTTGTGCGTGTTTATGCGTGTTCGTGAGTGTTTGTGCGTGGTTTTGCGTGGCTGTGCGTGGCTGTGCGTGATTGTGCGTGTTTGTGCGTGTTTGTGCGTATTTCAGCGCGTTTGTGCGTGTTTGTGCGTGTTTGTACGCGCTTGTGCGTGTTTGTGAGTGTTTGTACGTGTTTGTGCGTGTTTTTGCGTGTGTGCGCGTGTTTGTGCGTGTTTGTGCGTGTTTGTACGTGTTTGTATGTGTTTGTGCGTGTTTTTGCGTGTGTGTGCGTGTTTGTGGGTGTTTTTGCGTTAGTGCGCGTGTTTGTGCGTGTTTGTGCGTGTTTGTGCGTGTTTGTGCGTGTTTGTGCGTGTTTGTGCGTGGTTGTGCGTGGTTGTGCGTGTTTGTGCGTGTTTGTGCGTGTTTGTGCGTGTTTGTGCATGCTTGTGTGTGTTTGTGCGTGTTTATGCGTGTGTGTGCGTGTTTGTGCGTGTTTGTGCGTGTTTGTGCATGTTTGTGCGCGTTTTTGCGTGTTTGTGCGCGTTTGTGTGTGTTTATGCGTGTTTGTGCATGTATGTGCGTGTTTGTGTGCGTTCGTACGTGTGTGCGGGCGGAGGGCACGCGCGTGCGTGAGTGTGTGCGTGACTGCGTAAGTGAGTGCGTGCGTGCGTGAGTGCGTAAGTGCGTAGTGCGTGAGTGCGTGAGTGCGTGAGTGCGGGAGTGCGGGAGTGCGTGAGTGCGTGAGCGAGTGAGCGAATGAGCGAGTGTGTGTGTGTGTGTGTGTGTGTGTGTGTGTGTGTGTGTTTGTTCGTGTTCGTGTGCGTGTGCGTGTCGTGTGCGTGTGCGTGTCGTGTGCGTGTGTGAAATATAAAATTATTCTCATATAATTTGAAATTTTTAACCAAGATTTTCGATTGGAACGCTGCACAATCAACAAAAATCGTGAAAAACGCATATATAGGTAGTTTCAGCTTGATTATCGAATTAAAAATAGATAAAAATGGGAAAAAAATTAATATATGTAATAATTTAATAATCTGTTAAATATAAATGGAACTAATAGCAATAATAACAAGTAATAGGGATGATAATGAAAGGAATGAAGGATCTAACTATCGAAGAGGAAATTACTGTTTTTTGTTCATATTGTTTTTAAATTTTATTTTAATAAACACTAGAAACTACTTATAGGTGTACTTTGACTTTTGTATTAAATAAAATTCTACTTTTTAATTTTGGGGAAGTGGAATTTTGACGAAAATTTTACACTCCAAAAATAATGTGGGAAACCGATATAACCGGATAATTAACGTAGTATTAGTATTATTAAAAAGGTCCTATGTGAGAACATTCTTATACATGATCAAAATTGGTCATAAATTTGAGCAGTATTAATGAGAGAGAAGTAATTTTTACTGTTTGTATCGCGTCAATTTCGTATTATTGTTCCAGATTTGGTGAAATTAATTTAAACTTTGGCATTTGAGTTTTTGGTGATCATTATTATAACAGATAGTGGGATCCATTTTACGAGGAAAAAATCTTAAAAAAGTCATTCGCGATGCATTATGGAGACACTAAAAAGTGTAACAATAAATAAAAGGAAGTAAGGATTATGTTAATATAAAAGTAAAAAAATATACATTCTATTCAACCAAATAAAATAAAACATCGTAGTTTAAAAAAAAAACAAAGACATTAGCTCCCTTTGTAAAGTCTACCCAGTCTTAAAATGATAGTTTGTCACCAGTAGTGGCGACGCTGGTTTATAGGTCCGTACAAGCCTCGCTGCTAACGGTGGTGACATGGACGCGAAGGGGTTAAGGGTGGTCGGACTATTCCCAATATATACGGATAATTTATTGACCATTTCCAAAGCTGATGGGATGCCTTGTTCCGAAATATCCATATATGGGCAAGTTTTGACTCAACTGGTCTACTTGTTCGGAAATGTATGCAAAAAAATAAACAAAAACAAAAGGTGAAGGTTGTCATATATCAAAGTACTAATCTTGGCCAAACATTAACTCAGTCCCCTACTGGGAAACAAAATGCCCTTTAGGCGGTAGTCGATGATTTCTGGTTCCAATCAAATTCATGTTTTAACTCACTTGGCGTTCTTATTTAAAAAAATTAGACATCAAAAGCTTCTATATACAACGGCCCTAGTTTTTTGGTGGTGCTCTGATTTTACTAAAGGCAAAGGAATTCTTCCTTTAACACTATATATAACTGTAAAAATGAAATATCCATGGGTAAAAGCGTTATCGTGTATACGGCTTGACAGACAATTTTAAGATAGGTTTGACCAAACCATGTTTTAAACCTACTTTTTTCACGTTTGTTTACGTTTTAGGAGCCACTCAGTCAAAAACAGCAAACCTGCAGTACTTGTCCAGCCACAGGTGTACTCCCGTATATAGCAACCATCATTTTTTTAAGTTTATTTTTAAACAAATGGTTGAAATACATTAGCATTTTAAAACAAAAAGTCATTGGAGTTCGATATAAATGGACTAATTGTCTTTGAAAATTGGTGAGGAGTAGCATTTTAGTACAATACCTTTTTTTCTTTAATTTACTTCCAAACAGATGATCCAATTAAGTTTCAAAACTGGTGTAGATCGGGATAACAAATCCCTAAATTTGGTATAATCTAATACGACCAGCATGTTCTGTTAGTAAAGAGTATACAGAGTGGACCAAAAGTGTGGAAACGACCAATTACCTCGTAAATTCCTAGTCTGAATTGTACAAAATATGGGACAATCCTATTTTGGGATACGGAGATTCCAGATTTGACATTTGCAATGTTGCCAAATTTACCGTTTCTCTGATATTTTTAGTCACTTTGGTTTTTTAAATACATCATCCTGTATATGCAGTCATTATTGGAATCTCCTCTTCAATACGAGTTCAACCATATGTAACACTAAAGGTCTTAAATATATACAACAGTGCAAAATATGTAGATTTGAAGAAATTTAAATGTGTAAATATAAAATGCTGTGATTTTGACATTTGTTCACCATTTACATTATTAAATAAAACTGACAGTAGTTTGATATGTTTTGAAAAGTTCAGCAAAGCAAATTGTTTCTCTAAAATGGTTGTTAATGAAAAAGAACGAATTACTATTCTAATGATGAGAGGGTAGGGCGACAGAAAAAGATCTTATAGTGAAGTAGCCAACTTGTTCAACGAGACTTTCCCAAACCGTTCTCCTATCCATAAGACGACGGTAAAGCGCTTTAAGGACTCAGGAGGAGTAAAAGAAATAGTTATAAATGACCACAAAGCTTTACATATAATGCAGAGTTTCGTTGAAGATCCACATACATCCTCACGCAGGGTTGCGGAATTACATGATATAGGTCATTCTTCAGTCTTACGTGTATTACACAAGAATAAATTTCAATCATACAAAATTCCTTTATTGCAAGAATTAAGATGACTTCGACCGTAGATTAGAGTTTACTGAGGTAATGATGAATAAAATTGAAAATGATGAAAATTTCGTTAACAACAGATGCTTTTCCGACGAAACAACCTTTACACTATGTGGGAGTGTAAATTGACATAATTTAAGGTACTGGAGTGATGTAAATCCACACTGGATGCGTGAAAACCGTACTAAAAGATCACAAAAATTAAATGTATGGTCAGTTATAGTGGGTACTCAGTTAATTGTGCCGTTTTTTATCGAAGGGAATTTAACGTCAGATAAGTACGAAATGCTACTTAGAAATGAAATTGTACCTACACTGAGAAACTTGTTTGGAGCCAATTTGAATCAGATATGGTTTCAGCTCATTTTGGTGTAAATTTCGGCGTTATTTAGATGAGATATTTCCCGGACGATGGATTGGTAGACGAGGTAGTATTGAATGGCCTCCACGTTCACCTGATTTCAATCCTAAATATTATTTTAATTGGGGATACTTGAAAAATTCAGTTCACAAAAATAAACCAGCAAAAATTTTTAGCAGAGTTACGGCAACGAATTATTGATGAATCTCGATTAATTTGTAGACAATCCTGGGAAATGTGGTAGACGCATTTTACCATCGATTAGGGTACTGTCAACTCACAAATGTAGCACATTTTGAATACTTGATGAAGTAATCATTATGTTAAAAATGTTGTAATCTTTCAATTGTTACGTTCTAATGTAGTTGAAAATAGTTCGTATTAAAAAATTTATTGAGACAATTAGGCGTTGCCAGACTTCTATTTTATGAATTTAAGACCTTCTACACTACATAAAATCATAAGTGTTACATATGGTTGAACTCGAATTGAAGAGGAGATTCCAATAATGACTGCATATACAGGGTGATGTATTAAAAAAACCGAAGTGACTAATAATATCATAGAAACGGCAAATCTGGCAACATTGCAAACATCAAATCTGGAATCTCCGTATCCCAAAATACGCTTCTCCCAAATTTTGTACAATTCGGACTAACAATATACGTGATAATGGGCCTTTCCAGACTTTTGGTCTACTTTGTATATAAAGGAATGAAAAATGCATAAAGTACAGTCTTGCTTCTTATTCATTCATTTAATAAATTTAAACTGTGCAAACGTGTCGTGATACAGATTTTCAGTCTCTCACCAAGAGTACATTGCATTACGCAACCAACCTTACACCAGACAATGAATTTATTATAATTAAATGATAAAGTATTCCACGTATAGTTGATTAAATTGTGTTTGAAACGACTTATTTAAAATAAGTCAGTGAAATTCGGTTAAAACGAGATCTCTGGGACTGCTAATTGTTGCTCGTTATATCCATTAAACGTTATATCCGAGAAACTCTAAAAATTAAAAAGGATACTACATTTTTAAAAATATTGTTTATTACGCATAAAAATTCATTATTTTGCATTAAAAAGCGGAATATCTCTTAAACATTAGGAGAGTTATTAAAAATTTCATTTATTTTTAGCTGACTACCTCTTAAAACACTTATAGATTTAAATATTTGCTCACTACCACCGTTTTCTTCAAAAAACCGCGTCAATAATACCAATGCGTCGCCTGCTTTAGCGAGTGTAACAGGCATGGGTTTATCACACTCATTACTGTCTACATCACCTTCATCACTTTCAGCTTCCCGTTCTGTAATTTCTTGTATAATTTCTTCGTCAGTTTTTAAACCCGAAGTAATCATATCGGCATCAATATCTACGTAGTCATCTAAGGACGCGCAATTTTGAAAATTATTGATGTCTCTACTTTCTAACCAAGTAGATAAAGGAAGATCGTCTTCTTCTTCGAAACTTTCATTTACAGCAGAAACAAAACCAGCTTTTTGTAACAGTTCTGAATTGTTGTGGGGTCACATTATTCCACGAATCACTCGTTAGGCGAATTGCATCTAACACGCTTGCTTATTTTAAGATCCTGTTTATTTTCATTCGGTCGGTTAACTGTAACACTAATAAGCGACGGTACAAATTTTAAAACTCCTGATAATTCCTTGGTCCATGGGCCGAAGGATAGACGTTGTGGTTGGTGGTAAAAAATAAGGGTAATGTTGGTTAAATTTTGCAATTTAGGATGCGCTGGGGAATTATCAACCAATAATAAAATCTTTCGATTGTTACGTCATAATTTATTATCCCATTTTCTAATTTCCTTTTCAAAAATTGTAGATGTCATCCAAGCTTTCTTATTAGAGGTGTAGTCAACTGGTAGGCACTTAACATTTTTAAAATAGCCAGGATTTCGTGATTTTCCGTTTACCAACAATTTTTTTTGTCACTTCCCCTCATATTGGCGCAAATTAAAACAGTGAGACGATTTTTTAACATTTTTCCACCAATACATTTTTCATTTTTAAATTTTAATATCTGGCGTTAAATTGAAAAATAATCCGGCTTCGTCGGCGTTGTAGAAGTTTTCATCTTTAAATTTTCGTCGTAATTCCGGCCACTCACCTGTAACATTAGTGTCCACCGATTTCGCTTCACCATTTATTTTTCCATACACAATGTTATTGCGGTTTTTAAAGCGATCAATACACCCATTATTACACTTAAAGTCTGTATAATTTAATTGTTCCGCGAACTTCTCAGCCTGCACTTTTAAAATGGGCCCATTAATGGGTAAACCGGCACTTCTTTGGTTTTTAAACCACACAATTGGCGCTTTACCAATATAATCTCTAGTATACTTTTTTAATTTTTTGACGTGAGTTAAATTGTTTCCGAATGCCGCAAGTGTAGTTTTTCTGTTTTTCCACAACGTTGACACGGTAGATGATGGTAAACCATATTTTTTGCACGTCGCGGAATTTTTTGCACTATTTTCTAGTTCCCGAATTATCTCAACTTTCTCGCGAATTGAAAGTGTTTTGCGTTTTATTGAAGCCATTTTTCAACCTTAGGTCTTGCTGCAAAAGTAACAACTGACCAGAAACTACCTTGCATTCATTTGTAAAACAGGTACAATGTGTACAATTGGTAAGCCGGAAGGTATAAGCGAATTCTAAGCAGTAGGTAATCTCCTTTAATCTATTTTAAGTCTTTTAAAATGTGTCCGTCTTTTCTGTGAAACGTAATTACGGAAATCTCAAAAATTCTTAACACATATTTACTTGAAACGGCTTTTAGTATGTATATAAGAACTACTACAAAATTTGAAATTTGCTCGTCTTTACCGTGAAACGTGAACGTAATAAGCGAGAAAAATTAGTACGTAAACTAATACAATTTCAATCAATTTACCTACGAAACGCTCGTTATATCCAGAATCTCGTTTTATCCGTGCTCGTTTTAAGTGAGTTTGACTAAAGAATAAGAAATGCACATCTCAAACTTGCTAATTGTATTTACGATAAAGTGTTTATATATGTACTACTTACGTGCAATAGCTAAATTCTTTACGTGGCTGTATAACTTTCATTTACCTGTAACAAAAAATAAGTATGAAATGGAATTGTATATAAAGAACATCAAAATTCTTTTCAATGGTGGCATAGAAAGATATAGATGTACCACCATTTACGCTAGAGACCGTTACACACAATATTTACAACCATACTTCACACGTCCGGATACTTTCACTCTCTTATTTAATTTTATATAAGCAAAAAGTAGAGTAAACGTATGAATAATGAAGCACCAAATCTCATTTTTTACACCAAGAAACATTTTGTTAAATATTATTAGACAAAATCTAAAAGTTACCTTATCTTAAAGGATAAAGTTAAAGCAACAAAGTTTATAAAAGAAATTTGAATGTAATTTTCAATTTGCATTCATATTCCAGAATTCTATTAAAATCAGCACCAATTACACCTTCCTATCCCTTTTAAACGGTTCTTATACAATAACAGATATCCCTTGAGAATATATTTAAGAGTATACTTAAATTGAATTAAAAGTGTTAAGACAGTTTTTACTTGATTTTCAAATTTAATTATAGTACAAAGCTTCATCAATTTTTTCGATAACGTGAAATATTCATAAAGACAATCCCTTTAATTAATTTCAAAAATGTAGAATCAAAATTATAAATAATTCAAGTGATTCTTCGAGAGAATAACGATCAAGTAATTAGAAAGAATTGATAAATGAAACATAAATTTTATTTTATTTCTACTGTTTATTTTATTAATTACATAGATAAAATAAAATTTGTGTTTCATTTATCAATCCATTATGAATCTCTATAAGGTAAACGAGTCATCTATTGAACATAATTAGAAAGAGTAAACTTAATCCATATTTGCTGATAGTGGATTATCGGGGTTTGTAGATAGCACATTACGCAGTATTCCATTAAATTCATTACCTGTCTAAATTTAGTTTAATTACAGCGAAGTATGCTTTATAAATTTACCAAAAAAAAAAGTTAAAACAGTTAAACAAACAACTTTATATATCACAAAACTAATTTTAATATTTTCCTACTTTAGATTATGACCTAGTAAGATTGTATTAAAGTACACCGGTGTAACTACGTGGGACAGAGGGCCATGGGCGTGTTCTGAATTTAAATACTAAAGGTGGTTTGTCGTATTGTCGATAGTCATCGATAAGAGTGAGTGGCAATCGTGATAAAGTCGTGTAAAGGGCGCCAGTCTGTTGTTAAAACAAAATCGGTCAGAATACAACTGGGCGCACGTAGTAAAATCAGCTGTTAGGGTCAGCGGCTTGCTTTAACCTATTTTTACGTTATTTTACACCCAAGGCTTGTAAACAAAATACACAAAAAAACAAACGCCAACTATTTCGCTTATTACCGTCTAATTTAACAAAACACTGTCAAATGTACTCCTTAAATATACAATGTTAGATTACCTTCTAGGACTTTTTCCTCCAAGCTACAGCGAAAACCATCTGGACATGAACGGCTCCCTCGGCGATGTTCTCGTCAGGAAAATTCTTAATAACTTTTAAGCGGTAATCAAATGTAGAAACTCCCAAACAGCAAATTCCACAACATTGCGTTCTTAATTGACTAAATAACGACTTTATACAGTTTATATGCACAGAAGCTTTTACACACGATATTATTTACACAATGTTGAATTAAGTAAGTAGCTTTATTTACAAGTCTATTTATGATTATCTTACGTAAATAGTAATAACGCAGTCACAAAGGAAGGAAGTCACAATAGTATTACACACAATAATTAAATAATGTTGTCATTAACACTAGTCGTATAATATGATAATAATAAGAAAAGTAAATAAGCAATCAAACTATTGATACAGCTGTAAAATCTATTATTATCTATACCGGGATGGTTCTTGCAAGATTCAATTTCTCAAAATCATACACTTTAAGCATCTTAATTTCAAATAACACCAAAAGGAATAAATAAATTTGAACTAATTCCGTAGTATCCGCATAAAACAAAACAGCACACAAAATGTAGTGAAATTATCACAGATGAATACACTTTATCTCAATCGCCTATTAAAATCGCCAACGAAACAAAATGTGTGTACGTAATTACCTTGATTTGTACAAATGTACAATTGACTACTCTGAGTACTCCCCTTTCCTTTTCACAGCCGTATAGATATTTCACGTAAGATTAACCCTCTAGGCAACGGAACGGTCGAGACCGATACGCTTGGCCCTTGATACAGTTCCAGAAATAGCAACTGGCAGTCAGCAACTTTCAATGGATCGTTTATTTTGAATTATATCAACACAGATTTAGTGACGCAAATATTTAAACCCAAACCGAATGATTAAATAACTGTATCACCTAGTATAATTTATCTACACGTTAATTTATTTACAAACGTTCTTTGTCCTTTATATACACAAACTTTATTAAAGCGAAAAAAAGTTCTTGGTGATCGCCAAAGAATTATGGTAACAAATAGACTGGCGGTGCTGGTACTGACGATTGGTCTCTAAAATATTCCAAGTAATAATAATTCCAAGAGAACAAATATTACAAAAGATAATGAATCAAATTCAAATGCGCAGGTACTGACGCTTGGTCTCCAAAATATTCCAAGTAATAATAATTCCAAGAGATAAAATATTACAAAGGATAATGGATCGAATTCAAATGCGCAATGGGTCATCGTTATCTGTTATTTTGTATTATTTTAAAGTTATATCGTAACTAAATCTACAGCGAAGTTCTTGGTGATCGCCAACGAATTATGATAACAGATAGATTGGTCGTGCTGGTGCTGTCGCTTGGTCTCCAAAATATTGCAAGTAATAATGCTTCCAAGAGAACAAACATTACAAAGGATAATGTATCAAATTCAAATGCGCAATGCGTCATCGTTATCTGTTATTTTCATTATTATAAAATGATATCGTAACTAAATATACAGATACTAGGTATTTTTTTAAGTAACTAACTTAAATCGGACGTAAGTTCATATGATATTTTATATATTATATTAAGAAAACATCTACGTGATCCTGCGACCCTCATGATTAACAACTTATTCTTTTGGATTTGTAATATCTGATTGTCAACTACAGTTGACCGAAGCTGAGAGGGCGGAACTAGCGCTGTCGTCTTTTTCAGAGTACATTCAGGTTAAGAAGTATTTTGACGGTAAATTTAAATATTTGAAAATTGGATCTTGAACCGCAACACAAGTAACTATGTAGAGAGCATAAATAGATGTCCAGCCGATATTATTTTCTACTAGAAATATCAAAACTTTAGTCCATACCATGAAATTAGCAGCTTGTATTTGACATTTTTAGCGTAATACATTAGGGAATTGAGAGCTATTTTCAGTGTTTCCGATTATCATTCGTTTATTTTCTTTAACATTATTGTTTAATTAGTCTTTCTTCAGATTCATTGTTTATAAAAACATTTAACATAAGTAAGTACAGCATAAACAAAAAGTAACCCTTTAACCTAAATGTAAACGATTTAGATTAAGCAATGTCCTACTCTCTGCAAGAAAACCAATTTATGTTGGAATCTTATTTTCAAAATAGATAGCAGAATGAAAATGGTGAATGGATTTATTCAGTTTCGAAGTACAGGTAGTATTTTAACGTTGTCTGTTTTACTGAAAATGTGGTGTATTCCTAAAAAAATTATGGCAATTATAACAAACAGGTACAAACTTTTAATTATTATTTTTACTATGACAATAATTAATTATTTTATGCATTTTAGGCTTGTTATGGAATGTGTCGAAAATCACTTAAACAAAAGTTACATTATCGTCCATTCAACATAACTATAATACCTGATTATGAGACACACATAAACTACGCCAGTGGTTTAATAACAATTTGAGGAATGACGAAATGCTAGATATGTAATTTTTTAGTGATGAAGCGTGGTTTTATCTAACGGGTTACATAATGTCATAAAATACAATATACGGTTTGGTCTAATGAGGCTCCTGGTGAATTTGTACAAGCTCCAAGCTACAGAAATTGGTCTATATGTAGCCATGTCAAGAAGATGTATACTAGGTCTAGTATTTTTAAAAAATGCAATTAGAGCTGTGATTCAAAACATTAATCAAGACCAGTTAAAAAATGTGTAACAATATGAAAAAACGAATAGATGCTGGTTTAAATAATAATGGAGGTCATAATTTAGAATTAAAAATCCCAAATTAAAAAATGTTTAATCCATTATACTGTAACTGTTAAATAAATGTAACTTTTATTATAATAAAATTTTAAATTTCTGGACGTAAAGTTTGATTTCATAGGCAGTGGAAAGTATTTTGTTCTGGACATAAATTAATGCTCTAGCGGTAGATGAAATTAATAAAAACGTTATTGATGCCAAATAATTATCCACTACAAATGAATCCATTAAATTTAATAAACGTTATTACAAAATAAGTATGTATCTAAAACAATGCATAACATGTTATTACAAAATAAGAAATTAAAAAATGATGTATGTTATTACTAAATTTTAAAAACTGCATAATACGTTTGGGTGTAGATCTCCGCCCACAAATACAAAAAAACATATATTATTAGAAAATGCAAAGTAAAGATTATAAATTTAACGTTTTATTCACTGTCCGAAATTTCTTCGTCAGAGTTTGTGTCATCGTCAGATACCCCAGTATTAATTGTGATAATAAATTTTTCAACTTCTTGATCCATCAATCCGTCTCGCTGCCACATTTCTTCGGCTATATGATCGATTGGCTTATTTCGGCAAAGGCTGTTCGCACTAAATTTTCTATTTGAAGGCCACTTTGATCGACGTTATGCATTGCCACCTTGTGTTTTGCCATACTCCATACCAACTAGATGGGATTTAAGTCGCAATAATAGCGTGGTAAGCGTACTACAGTGTGGCCATGGTTCTTCAACAATTGGTCAACATAATATCGCTTAGCTTGATTCTTTGCCTTAACAAATGTTATTAATTCAGCCTTACGCATTTCACTGGTAGTAGAAACCCCATTGCTTTCAAGCCAATCACGAATATACTGCTTACGTGCAGTTTGGGTTGGGGGTTTATTGATTTGCACTCTATGGTATGGCGCATTATCCATTACAACAATACCATTAGGTGGCTAATTTGGAATTAATTGTTTTCCAACCACTGCATAAAATTATGATAGTTCATATCATCATGGTAATTTCCTGATTTGCTTTTGGATTTAAATATTAACAACCCATTATTCACAAATCCGTAGGCACCACCTGAGTGTACAATCATATATCGTTGACCTGATCTATCGGTTCAGTATACTCTAGGATGGTTTTCAGATTGCCAACACTTGCTGACACCATATGAAGGATAGATATAGGTTTCATCCAAAAAAGTTACCGGTTTCTTGTTTTCCCCCAGAGCATTATTCTCTCACAGCTTGCGTAAGTAGCGAGAACGCCAAGCAACGATATCGTAGCGTTCCATTAATAATTTTCATTAATTGTGGCATTTTTTAAATTTTACATTTAGTAATTACTTTCGAAGCGTATGTTCCCCACCAGCATAATTTACTTTGTCCTTCATTTTATGAACCAATATTTTTATTGTTGAAACTTTCTTGTCGACGGTATAAACTTCTTGAACTGTCCTTTTTAAAATGCCTAAGTCACAATCATCAAAAACTAATTTGTTTATCCTCCGCTTCGTTTCTTTTTAGAAGGTGATTTTATTAACTGATTTTCAGATAACTGCTTTTCCTTTCTAATTCTCATTATAGTTGGTAACGATTTACCGACAGCAGCAGCACCTAGTACGCTGGCCTCACCAGCACCTTTCTGTCTGTCAAAGAATTCAAACACATTACTAATAATATTTCGTGCTTCGGAATGAATACTTTTCTTCGATTTAGGTTCCATATTTCTAACCTAAAAGACAATTTATTAAAAATAAGATTTTAGCTAAAATGTTTGTACATCCCTATTTTTATAAATAGAACCAGCAATATTGCTTTGAAAAAAGCAGATTTTACTAACCAGTAACGCAGAATAAGGAAGAAATTGACGCACAACTACAAACAATACTGTCAAGTATAAATTTGATTTGTACTAAAATAAATATTTTTATGATTGGTTAAAAATCTTGCCGCTTCAAATATTTCAAATAAAATTCTTTTAGTTCACATATTTTCCGACTATCTTGTTTGCTTCGGTGCGTTGTAAGAATGTTAAAAAGCGAAAATACGTCATTTAAACACATAGTTAATGAAATTGTACATTATTATTTATTATTCTTTTTAAACTTAATAGTTGAAATAGCATATGATTTATATGCCCCACAAGGATAAAAAATAATTTCATGCAAATTGTTTTATATTGCTTTACACCATGTCAGTAGTTTCCTTATTATGAAATCAATTAAAGAAGGCAATAAAACTTTATTTGTTCCCATGTTTTATTTTATTTGTGTATAAATGAGCATTCAAAATTACTATTTTGTAGTTTTTAGTCGCATGTTTGTTAATTAATTTTTATTAGTTGATTATCTGTTTAAATTAGTAACTACAAACTGTCGGTTTCGAGTTATATTATAAAGTTAATATTCAGGGACAGAGAAATTATATACCACGGGTATATTATGTGGTGTATACAAACAAATTAATTAATTTGTTATAGTTTTTGCAAGCCTACTTTATTAAAAGCTAACTAAAGGTTTTTAAAGTAATACGACACATATTAATACAATGAAATGACAAACAGTTCCACATTTTTTTCCAAGCTCTCTTAACTAATGTTAATTAATATGATCAAATATGGTAGTAGGGCAGAAAATAAGAAAAAAAAACGTGACCATGATCAAACAAATATAACACTTTATTGTCATTTACTTGGGACTTGACATGTTAAATAAATCTTGTTAGTCATCATTTGTCAACGATAGGTGAGGAATTTTTAACAACTCCTTGTATAAAAACATAAATGATTACGAATTATTTCAATGTTAAGTTCTTAGGTGTGTATGTTACTATTTTTCTTAAATATGATTGCGTATAATCAGAATCTTAATTGACTTTAGCTTATTTACCTAAAACAATAAATATAAAGGTAAACGGTAAGATATAAACGAGCAAACACATTTTTACAGAGATAGTAACAATAGGACCCGGTTTCAAAAAATCGGATTAAGCCAGGATCACTTTAATCCCGCGATTAAGAAATATGATTGTTGTAACCATATGTTCTATCAAAAATTACCAATTACACTTTTTAATTCAGGCATAGGCTTTAACCATCTTTCTGCAACCGGTCGGTGTTGCATGTGTTAAAAACACTTACAAGCAATACAATAAATTATATAAATTGTAGTTCAGTAATTTTTATAGACAACATGCATCTTCGTGATGACTTATCTCACCGGGGAAGCCTCGGGCACACAACGACCGTATTTCAAGCCGAGATGGTATCAAGACTTTTCATCCACGGGCGATTCGTCTAGGACTGTTCGTCCCCAGACGGTTCGTCCAGCGGACTGTTCGTCCTTAGGACGGTTCATCCTGACGGTTCGTCCAGCTAAAAAAAAATTATGGTCATTTTTAATAAAATGTTTGAATAAAAAACAAATTCATAAAAATATTTCAACTTTGTTATCTATGCGATAAATGTGCAATTTCCCTTAGATAAAGTAATACTTCGGCATTGCCACAGCCGGCTACTACACGCCGGTAGATTAGGTTAGACATACTTCAAAATGTGTATAAGTAGTAGTTCAGTATTTTAATAAAATACTTTTACTAAAAAAATACTTTTCGCTGGATGAACCGCTGCTGGATGAACCGTCCGCTGGACGAATCATTCGCTGGACGAATAGTACGGGGACGAACCGCCCTGGGATGAAACACCATAGAATCGCCGAGATCTATGCAATTATCGCTGCGGGTGATCAACTATTAAAGAGAAACATTCCAAAAGGAAAACCTTTATAATGACCAACTGCAAAGCGGGCACTAAACTCATTTGTATTCAACTCTAGGCTAGCATTCGAGTGTATGCAAATGTTAAACACACTGAATGAAGCCAACTCGGTGACAATAGTGTGGGAAACCAGGTTGCAGACCAACTTGCTAGAGCAGCAAGAGAAACGCTCTTTATAGGGCGAGAACCGGTCTGTGGCATTTCTTGTACCACAGCTAAAGCCGAGATAGAAACAGGACTCGCTCGAGATCACTGTCGGTACTGGAAGAACACTGCAGGACAGATCCACTCAAAGATCTACCTGGGGAAACCGAACAGTAAACTTACCGCGTCTATCCTAAATCTAGGTAGAGCGAATAGAAAGCTTGCGACGGAAGTTGACACGGGACACATGAACAAGCATATGCACGTAATGGGACTGACGTTATGTAGAGGTTGTAGTGAAGCTTACCAAGCACCTCACCACGTCGTCTGTCACTGTGAAGCTCTCACGATGGCACGAAGTCTTGGGAAGGAAAAGATTACACAAGAAGTAGTAAACAAAATAGACTCCTCGAATATCCTGGCCTAGGACTTTTGGAGGGGTAGGGGGCACAATAGACTTACGTTCGCGGTGTTAATCATAATCATATCTCGCCGTTCAATAAGTCCACAACTACTAAAACAACATTTTTTTGGAAAAATCTTCAATATTCATTAACATAATCTCATTCAACTGCGATAAAATGATTCAAAGGTTTCCTAATTTTTCAATACCATGTGTCGAAGGATTTATTTTTGGCTTCCAATAACCTACTGTTGCAGCGATGACTTCATCATTGGAGCCAAACCTCTTTCCCTGGAGCATCTTTTTAAGGAGCAAATAATCACCGAGGGTCAGATCTGGAGAAAACGGTGAACGAAGAAGCAATTTGAAGCCCAATTCATGTAGCTTTACCATTGTTTTCAACGACTTGTGACACGCTGCATTGTCTTGATGAAAAATCACCTTCTTCGTTTGTGACCGTTTTTGAGAGATTTCTTCCTTTAAACGCACCAATAATGCCATGCCATGCTCTGAGATAGCCAATGAATATTATACGGTGCGTTTCCCAAAAACAGAGCCTGCAATCTTGCCAACAGATAGTTGTGGCTTCAGACGGCTTTCAACGGCTGCTCTCAGCTGACTGCCGATTTGATTCCTGAAACAGCAAATCCATGTTTCATCCATTGTTACATACTGACCTAAAATCATTTTTATTTCGATTAAGAAGTGCCAAACAGCGCTCTGGATCACATATGCGTTGTATGTGTTCTATGAGCAAACGTGGAAGCCATTTGGATAAAAGGTCTTTCATGAGTAAATTTTGATGCAAAATAGTGAAAACACTGCCAATTGTTAGAGCATTTAACATCATTTGTGTCAGTACGACCACGTTAGAAATCAGCATAATACCGATAAATGTTTAGTTTCAACGAAGCAGAGTACGGATAACACTTTTCAAGCCATTGCTGAGCGTAGACGGTGTTTTACCATTAAAAAGCAATGTTTTATCAACACACGAAACTCGGTTTTTCCATTGTTTTCAAAATTACAAAAGCAGCGTCACTTCAATCACTATAACTCAGTATCTTATGATCCGCTTATCATGAAATTTTAGATATATTGTTTTTAAGATTGGTTCTTCGTAAAAATCATGCCATAAAGAGGTGCCACCTCTGGATTAATCTTTAGAATCTCTTTTTTTTTAATTCTAATATAATATGTGTTTACCTCATTACTTTTACTTCCTTTTGAGTTCACTCTATTTAAAAATAATACTTTCCTATCACGTAGTAAATAATGTATTGATAATTATCTACCCTTGCCGTCTAAAAATCACAATTTTTTGCTCAGATATCGGTGTTCAGCAACAGTCGCTGCTTGTAGTTCGCAACTATAAATTTCTGGTATAAAACACGGAATGATTAACGACTTTTAGTGTACAATTTAATTTTTTTCTACTCCAGTGTAATTCACGATAAAAAATTACTGTATCAATTAAATACATGTTACATACATTTGATGTAAACGTTTCTTCTAAAGAAATGTAAATAAACTTTTAACCTTTTAGAGTGAATCTTTTCATCACAAAATTGAAAAACGGAATTGCTAGACTGTAATAAATCGAGGCACAATAAGTCGGCACAGAACTTTTTATATCATACTTAATAAATTCTTACCTCTAAAAGTAAAATGAAGTTTCATCATTCAAAGGAAATTTAAAACATTGTTTTTCTGTAAATAAATGATGTATACATTATTAAATATATACAGGGTGGGCCAGTTTATAAGGGCAGGACTTTATCATAGGATAGTTAACGTAAAAATAATGTCAGGTTTTCATATAAATATATATATATATATATATATATATATATATATATATATATATATATATATATATATATATATATATATATATGCTGGAGAGCTTCGTTTTCGAGTGTTGAAATTTTGTAAAATAAATAGAATATTTTGAATATATCTAAAACGGCAGATTTGAATAATTTTAAATTTGGTGATAAAATACGAAAATCAGTGACGGAGATATGGTTATACCATCGTCCCTTTTCAAAAAAAATCTCCTATGCCACTGACTTTATTGCAAATCCAATAACCTCTCGCAATTGATTATGGTTTTTGGAACAAAAAAGTGTTGTTCCACAGTACACGTACGAAACACCGTTTTCGTGATAGTTCTGGTTTTGTCAGGTAATGTGCTAGTATGAATAACATTTAGGAGTGAATACAAATTCTAACTAAATAACTTTTAATAAAGCCAGTAAACACAACCCATAAACTGATAAATAACTAATGTAACTAACTATTTATTTATTATGTTCTTGGATTATCGGTTCGTAAAAATTAATGAAATAACCACTTTGCTTTAAATTAGGCACTGGAAAAAATGTTTTTTTAATTAATGTTTAGGAACCGAAAAATGATACAAATAAATATTAAACAAAACGTTTCAATGACAAAATAAAAAGTTAATGACTAATGTAATTATTTGTTCGAAATAAAAACCATTTTGTTGAATGCACAACTGGCAGCGTTTTCTAATGGAATGGTTTAGGCTAACTAGCACATCATGATTAATTTCTGCACACGCATTTTGAATTCTGTGCAAAAGTTTCTTCTCTACTTGGCACGGGTGTTTAAAAAACAATTTTTTTTAGATGACCCCATAGATAGAAACTCATGGGGGTTAGGTCTGGAGATCGGGGAGGCCATGCAACTGGACCACCACGACCAATCCACCGACATTCAAAATTTGTATTCAACCAATTACGAACGTTTATGCCATAATGCGCTAGACACCCATCGGGTTGCAACCATGCTTGTCTTCGCGTATTAAGTGGAACGTCGTCCTACATATTGTGATTCTCCGTCTCCAAAAGAAAGTTTTCAGGATTCACACGCTGTGGAAGTATACGAGGTCCAAACAGATTTCCATTGTAAATACCTATCCAAATCTTCACACGAAACCCATGTTGAAATTTTCGCGGTCTGATTTCATGAGGATTTTCATGCACCCATACATGTTGATCATGAAAATTCACAATACCTCGTCGGGTAAAATATGACTCATCAGTCCATAGAATATTACTTAAAAAATCCCCATTGTTTTGAACGGATTTCAGGATTTCAGAAGCCACCTACAAAATGCAACGCTGTGTTCTTCGTCTCCTGGGTCTAAACCATGAACAGGTTGCAGATCAAAAGGACGTCTGTGGTCTTGTTTTAATATTCTTACAATAGTGCTTTTAGAAGTTCCAGTGATTCGATTGACTCTTCTTTAACTAGTTCTCAAATCTCTATTAAATGCACGAAGTACGTTATTGTTTCTCCTTACCGTATTAAAATTCAGACGATTAGGATTCCTAGGTATAGCCTTCAACCCTTGATTGACGAATTGAAGATGCACGTTTGAAAAAACATTATGATGTGGCTATCGTCTGTTAGGAAATCGTCTACGGTATTCTCGAGCTGCTTCTGCTGTATTCCCATCACAAAAACCATAAACAAAATGCATGTTAGCATATTCTTCATTAGAAAATTTAAGAGACATTTTATTTAACATTTGAAATAAAACGAGCAACCAAATTAGAAATAATTTACGAAATTACTTATGATTTAAAAAATTGTTCGTATAAATGTCAAAACTTAGTCATAGTTTACTTCGTGAAATTTAAATCCGAAATTTAATTTTACATCACTGGCCTAACATTACCTGACAGAATCTAAAATATCTCGAAAACGGTGCGCCGTACGTGTACCATGGAACCATACTTTTTTGTTCCAAAAAGCATAATCAATCGGAAGACGTTATTGGATTTACAATAAAGTCAGTGGCGTAGGAGATTTTTTTGAAAAGGGGCGATGGTACTACCATATCTCCGCCACTGATTTTCGTATTTTATCATCATAAGCCCTAAATAATGAGGGACAATTAGTTCACACTGTGTATCAAATTTAAAATTACTAAAAGCTGCCGTTTTAGAAATATTCAAAATATTCTATTTATTTTACAAAATTTCAACACTGTATCTCGAAAACGAAGCTCTCCAGCATAGGTATATGTTTATATGAAAATCTGACATTATTTTTACGTTAACTATCCTTCGGTAAAGTCCTGCCGTTGTAAACTAGATTACCCTGTATGTGTAATTATAAACTATCTAGTGACATTTTAATTTTACAAGTTAATACTAAGACCTACTTTGGTGATTGGTAAGTAAATATCCATTTACATTTCAAGTTTTTTCTTGGGGAGTTTCTAAAAAACGGTTGAGATAGGAAGTTGCGATTTCGCGTTCCTGTGCTACTTTTTTATGAAACGAAAGATGGACTAAACAAAATTTCCATGGCAAGCTTCGTTTCTGATATACAGGGCGATTTTGAAAATTTGTCATTTTGGGACCCCCTCGTATCTATGTTAGCAAGTAACATAGACATAAAGTGAAAACTGATACTGATAGATATTTCTACGTAGAATCAAGTGGCGACGAACTTTCCTATAATTATTACCGTTTCTTCGAAATAACCCAAAGTTACCCTTTTTAAATGGAACACACTGTATATTTTTTCACAATGTGATTCCAGTTGTCCTCAGCTTTTCAAAACTATCTAAAACCCTATAGTTCTTTTCAGTATTAAGCTCAAAATTTACGTTATTGCAAATAAAAATTTTTAATGGTTATTCGGGGCGGAAATAATAAAAATCTTTTTTTCAAGATTTTATAGGAATAAAGTAGCAATAAAACATTATGAAATTAGCTTATAAAAAATTGATCGCCATTGTGCCTTAAAAAGTTTCCCCATTGTTCTGAACCGCCTTATTGCATTTAAAATGATAATAGTCGTCAAGGGCAGTTCCATAAAAGGCTTGTCAACGGCAAATCTGGGTGACCACATTACGGGTCCATTTGTACTTATCCAACGATCTGTTTCTTATCATATCTAGTTTCTAACAATTTCAGAGTTGTGGGCAGGAGGATCGTCTTGTAAATATAATTGATTTAAATGTACTAATGGCGCCTCACCTTCTATTTCGGGTACACAACTTTGCAAAATTTTTATATATCTATTGACAGAAAGGCGTCCGTCAAAAGCTTGGACTACAATTTTGCTACCCAATATGAAACAAGATACATTAAAGCCACACCTTCCTTGTCGTTCTCGTGGAAACAATGCATGTTGGTTACGCTCAGGTGCTAAAGTGCACCCCGTCAGATCAAACAACAAAAATCTTTCAGAATTTTGTAAATACCAATTACAAAATTGTCAACGGCGTTCTGCATCTCTCTGCAAGAGGTATTTGGATTTGTTGCGGTTGACATTTCGTCAATTTCGGCGTTTTCCTTGTTGTTGACTTGAACGAGGTTTATAAAAAGAGCCGTGCTCAATTTGATTTTATTCTTGAAAATATTCTTCTTTCTGGATATCTATCAGATATTTTTTTTGTCAATTATCAGTTAAAGTAACGAGATTCTGTGAAAATACATTCTAATGCTTCGTCTACATTTTCGTTGCGATTTATGTAAGAAACAAGCACGTCATACGTTTCCAAATGTTAACTGTCATAATGAACAACGAATTTCTAACAAATAAGTTAAAAATATTAGACAAATCAAAGCAAAGAATCAGAATATCAGACATAAACTAGTAAATTTCTAAAATCTGACAGCCGAATTATTTTCTATTTTAGATTCCGCCCCGGCCAACTATTAAAACATTTTAAATCATAATAACGTAAATTTTGAGCTTAATGTTGAAAAGAGTTTAGAGCTTTATATATTTTTGGAAAGCTGAGGACAAATGGAATCATATTGTGAAAAATATACATGGTGCCCCATTTAAAAAATGGTAAGTTTGGTGTAATTTGCAGAAACGGCAATAATTATAGAAAAGTTACGTACTCCACTTGATTCTAACTAAAAGTATCTATCGGTATCAGTTCTCACTTTATCTCTATATTACTTACAAACAGAGACACGAAAAAATGACAAATTTTCAAAATCGACATGTATACCAGAAACGAAGCGTGCCATGGAAATTTTATTTAGTCCATATTTCGTTTCATAAAAAAGTAGCACGGGAACGTGCAAACCTAAACTTCCTATCTCAACCCGTTCTTGAGATACTATTAATATTTCGTAGAAATTGCCAAAATTAGTACATATAAGCTACTAAACCCGTGTGCCATATATAAACATTTTGACAATACAAGTCCTAAATAATTAATATGATAAGTCCATAACATTTTGTTCTGTTAAATGGTCTCGATTGTTTCTCCAATAAAATATGTGTATGAATAAGGATCTTCTACACCACAGTAGTAAAACCATAAAATTTTGTTTTTCCCATCTATCAAATGGTTTTGGCTGTTTCCAATAAAATGAGTGTAGAAATAAATATTTTGGACATAACTGGTCCTAAGAGATCACCAACTTGGTAAATCCATAAAATTTTGTTCTTGCTCACCGAAGAAACAGTTTTGACCGTTTTCCCAAGGAAATTGATGTATAAATGACTATTTTTGTCATTAGTCCCAAGAGACGACAAAGGTGATAAATCAATACAATTTTGTTCTTGCCCACAAACAAATGGTTGTCGCCGTTTTCTCAATGAAATTGGAATATACAGAGATTTTAGATCCGAAACGATGACCAACACAATAAAGTTATCAACTTTGGTTCTGGTCCATTGAGCAGACAGTCTGGACCGTTTTCCCAGTAAAATGCGTTATATAAATAAAGATTTTGAGCATTACAGAACTCCCAAGGGTACCCAATAGAATGAAACTATAAAATTTGATTCTTGCCCACCGAGAAAATAGGTTCTACCAATGACATTAGTTCAAATTACTACAATAAATATTTGGGATATTACCAACATGATACATGCATATGTACCCATCACGCTATTTTTACGGGGTAGACAGAAACCAACATAGCAAAACGAAAAATTTAGTTCTTGCCCATCAAGGCTATACTTTAGACCCCCAAAAATTTGATAAGTAAAAAAATGGAATGTGGTGGATAATTTCTCTGCTGAAAATGTCGTAATAACTTTTTTAGCATCATTAGTTAGTCAAAAGTTATTAATGTTTTACATCTCATAACTGGTCTGCAGGAAGTTCAGGAAATAATCTACGAGGGTGACCCTCTCGGTTAATAAGATAATTTTAATGACCATGGATACAGTTTCATAATGTAAAGTCCCTAAGAAGTAGTTCAATTCGCTAGAAATGAACGCAGCTGAATACGCGTAAAAGTTTGTTCACCTTGACCATTGATGCAGTAGGTTAGTTAAAAAATAGGAAGTGCATATTTAATAGCTTCTTTAATATCTATCCTAGCGATTGGCGAAAACAAATTTGAAGAAATAATCTAATAAAGGGCACAAAAAACTTAGGAAATGATGAACTAGACTAAAAGTAATAGATGAATCGTTCGAAATGTTTCTATAAATAGTATGAAACTGTATAAACGATGTTCTTACATTAGTGAGGTCACACTGAAATGCAGCAAACGTTTATAAATACTACCATTCGATGGAGCTACATATCCAAAAATCTAAATAAAATTAATTGATGCTTAGGACCAAATTTCCATTTCCCCAAAAAATTTATTTTAAGCTTTGCAAAAGTGGCAACTATTGCACTGTAAAAGTTGCATTGGATGAGACTAACCAATTGTATTTTATTTTAAACCGTGGAAACATAAAAAAGGCATTAACAGCAGCATATTTCCAATAGTAAGTATATGACATTCCAAATAAAACTAGCTTTGTGTAGCTTGCGCGAAAATAATTAACAACCTGCACCAGTCAAATAAGGGACATCAAATGAGCGCTTAGTTACGTATTTATATGAACTAGAGTATACATTAGTTCCTCAGTAAAATAACATTCTATATAATCATAAATAATATGTTCGCTATCAGTACATCTACTAATATTTAAATATTTATGCAGTAGGTTATAATCTTAACCCGATCAAAACATTAAAACTCACTAAAAATATACTTGCAATAATTCCGAGATTGCACGAAAATAAGATATGCAGTGGTGTACCTATCCCAAATCAACATACAATATTAGTAAACAAAACACACCAAAATATAAACTTATTGTTCGTATCCCATATATAATTTCTAGTTTTAAACATTCAATTCAAATTAAAATTTCACAAGAATCGCAAACTGGTTATAGCAGGAACACCCACATAACGACAAACGAAAATGAAAACGGATTCAAATTTACATGAACACAAAGTAGCAAAATAAATTCCCGTTCAAATAGTAATTTTAAGACCAAGAATTTATGCAATAGTTTTAAATCTAATCCTTTATTTATTTGTTTTGTCCACTAAGAGATTCATGAAGTGGAAGTTGGTTACTTTCAATAAACAAGATAAAATGTTACGTCATTAACTAAAATAACAGCTGCTTTAATATTTTGAAACGTTAACACACTATTCACATTCAGTCTTCTTGAAATAAAGGGAATATTGTTAAGTTGGAGTACATTGCATAACAAGGGTGGTAAATAGACTTTACGCTCGAGTGTCGTAATTTAAATGACTGCATTACCTCCCACAGAGTATAAGAGGAGTGACCTATGAGTAATAGAAACTACCACTTAGTAAGTTTTTTATTACCTTTGATGGTTTTCTACGCGTACCTAATTTTTTGATTCTTCAAAAAATAAATTACTGTACAAATATATTGCAGGACTGTATGGTTCCATAGTTTAGTTACCTTGAAATTAAACAAATTAACCGCACTTTATTTAAGGTTACTGATGAAACTAATTTTTCATTAATTAACAGAAGCTATTGTTCTAAAGTAATCCTAAACTTAAGACACTCTGAGTTAAAAGTGATATTGATACATTTCTCTATTTGGAACTATTGAAATTTATTGAAAAATGTTTGTAGTTTACGTAATGGGTTATGATTTTTAACATTGAAGTAAATGGCTATCCTTAGTACCCGACATGAGAAATGTAGCATAGTTCAGGTAAACTGAACGTGATAGAGCTTAAATTTTGGAAACTTTTATATAGTGACGCTTTTTAAGTATTTGAAGATATCTGGAATTATTACAAATGATAATAGAATTTAGTATCCCAATGTTGAGAACGAAATACAGTTTCGGTTGTTTACCAGTAATAGATTTGGTTTACACGTTGACATCGGTAGATGGTGAAATCCATTTTACTATTTTAGTTGAGAGTTAATTAGTTCCTTTGTAAATAGTGGTTGTTCATATATTTTTTAATTTTGTTAATCATAGTTATTGCCATTAAATCGCGTCATTGAATAATATAAATATATATATATATATATATATATATATATATATATATATATATATATATATATATATATGTCGTTTTAAAATTGCTATTTTGTATTGAAATGTAGTGCAGAAAAGCATATATTGCAAATTTAAAAACGTTTTCAAGGCAGGCTGACCGGGAATAGCTTGATAAAATTTTGGTCTTCAAACAAATATTTTAGCTTCTAGATACGAGATTTTAACGTTCAGTGTCGAGAGGACATCATCAACGTAGCGGATATCGATGTCATTGATAACAGCCAGGTTGTTTTTATGATGCAATTTTTCCCGCTCGGCTCACGAAATTTCAGTTCGTTTTTGGCGCGTGTTCAAATTTAAGTAATAAATTGTTATCATTGGTTGGCTGAGATAAAAATCCAATGTGGCGAGAATTGAAAGATTCATATGCGTCAGTCCTGTTTTATATGTAGTTGTGTTAGGTCCAGTTACTGTGGCCGGTGGAAATACAAATCGCGTGAGCATTCAAGTGGGAATAATGTCAAAATCCGTGCTGAAAGAACTTCCGTTAGGGGCAGTTTTCCCCATCAACCCTATTGAGGAATATTGATTAGATTCAACCAGCGCGTAAATAAAATATCGTAAAGTTTCGTTTGTCCATAGGGACATCGTTAAGCGTCCTTAAAAGAGAGAGTGAGTGTTGAACCCAGTGATATCCCTAATTTTTGGGAGTAAAGTCGTCTTGTGTGCGGAGGAAATTAAACATCCATTCTTGAACATTAAGACATTCAAGTTCACGGCTCGCTAGTATCTAGAAAACTCGCTATAAATAAATAAGTTTCGTACAGTAATGATTATATATATATATATATATATATAATGTAATGATTATATATATATATATATATATATATATATATATATATAATATATATACAGGGTGTCCAGTTTAAGATGAAATGCATGGGGATATTGGAAACCGTTAGAGGTACGAAGATGGTTAAATGGAGAAAAAGTTGCGTCATTATATGCCTAAGAAGTAACCATGGTTACATGTCAAAAAATCCCTTCCATTTACTAGACACAGGGTGATAACTGAAAATATGGTTTTCTAAAAATCGCTATATCTTCTTTCTTGCAAGAGATACATCCACGATTTTTGCAGGATGGGGTAACAGGTAGCGAGGATTTCAAAATGATTTTGAAAAAATCTAGGCCTACTAGATTTTGAGATAATGCACGCAACTTTCGATTTTCTTATGGACGCCATATTGGATTTTTGCATTTTGAATTCTTCATAAAAATGCTTTTCAACCATATATCATATGTTTATAATCTGCCAATGAGAAAGTGTCAAATTACACAATTAAATTTATATCAAAGCAACCTTGACATATTATGTATTTTAATTAAATGAAAATTAATCTACATATTAAACTAACTATTGAGAACAATATTATTGATTATTAACATAAATCATAATAATAAAAGTGACAAAAAACAACAAGAATAAAATTTAATATTATACTGAATTTTACTATTAATTAATCAAATGCTCGAATAAACCTTCATTAGTAAATGGAAGGGATTTTTTGACATGTAACCATGGTTACTTCTTGGGCATATAATGACGCAACTTTTTCTCCATTTAACCATCTTCGTATCTGCATTTCATCTTAAACTGGACACCCTGTATATATATATATATATATATATATATATATATATATATATATATCGTTTTAAAATTGTTATTTTGTATTGAAATGTAGTGCAGAAAAGTATATATTTTAGGTTTAAAAACGTTTTCGAGACAGGCTGACCGGGAATTGCTTGATCAAATTTTGATCTTCAAATAAAGATTTTAGCTGCTAGATACGAGATTTTAACGTTCAGTGTCGAGAGGACATCATCAACGTAGGTATATCGATGTCATTGATAACAGGCAGATTGTTTTTATGATGCGATTTTTCCCGCTCGGCTCACGAAATTTCAGTTCGTTTTTGCGCGTGTTCAAATTTAAGTAATAAATTGTTATGATTGGTTGGCTGAGATAAAATCCAATGTGGCGGGAAGTGAAAGATTCATATGTGTCAGTCCTATTTTATATGTAGTTGTGTTAGGTACAGTTACTGTGGCCTGTGTAAAGTTTCGTTTGTCCATAGGAACATTGTTAAACGTCCTTAAAAGAGGGAGTGAGTGTTGAACCTAGTGATTTCCCTTATTTTTGGGAGTAAAGTCGTCTTGTGTGCGGAGAAAATTAAACATTCATTCCTAAACATTAAGACATTCAAGTTCACCGCTCGCTAGTAACTAGAAAATTCGCTGTAAATAAATAAGTTTTGTATAGTAATAATTTGCGTTCAAGTAACTGTACGTATTTAGATTAACTTTAATGAGCATCGTGTAAATATAAACGTTAGTGCACCGTATAACCCACTGAAATATCAGTCCCACTCTATACTTGGATCGCAGAAAGTTTACCGGCTTCCACGAAAGTTTCGAATGTGATTATGACGACGACCACGCTAGCAAATCGCAGCCGGGGGCCATCCTCTGGGGCTGCACTGTACCCTTACCAAGAGATTAAGGAGAGATTTGAAGACACCAATGTTGCTGAGGCTGATCCGCAATTAAACGTTGACGTCCATTTATTACTGTGTTGGTGACAATTTCTAATAGTGTTGTGTTTATTTTTATTTTGTATGTACGAACAGTTGAATATGCTTTCCTTGAAACTACACTTGCTAGTCCATCATTGATCAATTTAGTTAAAGTGTAACCATCCATGGATTATTAAATTAGATTGTACGAGGATTACTTATCTGTGGTGTTGACCATTTTGTATCGAGATGTTATAATGCAGAAAAGTTAAAAGTTGGAACGCCTAATATTTGCTATAGTCACTATTGTTTTGAAAGTAACATAACAATATTTTAGGAACTGCAGAAAATTGACACTAGCGATTTAAGCAAAGTACAGTAAAAAATTGGTGAAATTTATGTAGCGCCGTAATATTGCTTTGATGCATTTATGTTGATTTAGTAGTAAATAGATGGATAGGTTAATGAACTAAAGAATGTTTCTTTGTGTAATCAGCTGTGATCCCTATCTCTTATTATGGCGGTGTAGTCACTTTGATGAGTCTATTTAGCGTTATAATTTTGGAGCAAAGTAATCGTTCAATGAAAGACGTGATTTATGCCAGACTCTATAACAATGATCAAAAGTTGCTTTTCTTTCCTTAGAATTACAATTTTAAGATATAACTTAAAGTAGTGGTAAAGAAAAGAGATTGAAGAACGATCGATTGAGTTATTCGAAGCACGGTATTATTTTATGGACTCGTGCATTATTTTGTAAGTTATTAGCGCAACACCTGCAGGTCCTTCGACCTACCTGTGATTACGATAAAAGGTAGGCGAGTTATTTGGGTATTTAGACGAGCGATTAACCTTCGTAATTAGGCTTTTCAACTCCGATTGTGTTAATTTCAAATACTCTCGCGCCCTTTCGGTTATGACAAACCCTCTAGTGTGACATATGTATGACAAGCTATCGTAAATTACGCAAAATTAGGTTAATAATACACCCCCCCCCTACCACTGAGCTCCGGCATCCCTTATTTTATCTGTTACCCTGTTCTACTGCCATTGTCTACCGTAATATGGCATAGATACTTAAGCGGGTTTTTATGTCGTTGACGAAGACTCCTAATTATAAATGACATCTTCGAGGTTTAGGAAAGACACCGCAAAGAACAACAGTCAAAATTAAAACTAAGACATACCATTTGGTCATTTTTTAATCACAATGCCAAAACCTATTTAATCTTCTTTTTCTTCTTTCCTTATTAACATAATCCTGAGTTTTCCTTGATAAAATTTCTATATTATCAAATTGAATGTTATGATTTAAATTATTCGACGCATGGTCAGCTACGGTAGATTCATTCTGCATCTCATATGTTCCTTACGTCTAGTATCAATGTTACATTTTGTCTTTCCTATGTACAGTTTCCCACAAGAACAAGATAACTTAATACTACAAAAGGTAATAAAGGATTTAAAGCACCTTTAGGGCATCTTAAATGTTCTTTAACAATTGTTGCAGGTTGGAAATAGTTCTAATTCCATGGTTAATTAATACTTTTTTAATTTTATTCATGAGGCTAGTTATGAAAGGAAGAAAATCTCTACCAACATTAGGCTTAATTATGTTATTAATTTCTTTAAGGAATAAATGCACTGATAATGAGTTTTTAAGGTGCTTCAAATCAATTCTTAGCTTTTGGAGTATATAAGTTACCTTGTTCTTGTAGAAAAGTATACACCGGAACCACAAAACGTATCTTTGACACTAGACGTAAAGAATATAAGATGTTGTAGAATTAACCACAGAATTGTACCATAGTTGAACATGCGTTAAATAATTTAAATTCTAACATTCATTTTGATAATATGGAAATTTTGTCAAGACAAACTCACTATTATGTTCATCTACAGCGAGACGGTATTGAAATATATAAAACTCTAATAGCTTAAACAGGCAAGAAGAAAATCTCAAAGTAAATAGATTTTGGCAAAAGATAAAATGGTATGTCTTAATTTTAATTTTAACTGTTGGTATGTTTAGGTTTTTTCTAGAGCATGAAGTAAACTATATATCTAGTTGTTATGTTGTTTTTAGTTGTGAATACTTACGTCACTTTAAAATCAAAGTTTTTCACAGCTTAGGACTTACATAATTATTTGATTAAATTTTGTTAAAATTAGTTTTTGATTGTGACATCTTTTAGCCTTCGTATGTATGAGGGGTTTTGATTTGTCATTTTCAAGCCTGTTTAATAATATTTAATCTATTAAATATCTAACTAATCTTTATTAAAATAAAATTATATTCCGTAGTTGGTTTTTTTCATACATATTCCCTATTATTATAGCAGGCTTATATTTGTGATTTCAGATTTTATATATTTATTTGATATCCTAATTTCTAAAAGTATTATCATTTAGTGAAGAAGATAACTGTAATTGTCATCAAAACGTTTTAAATTTGTGAAAAAAAATAAAAAATACAAGATTTCATACTTAAAAGACAAGTAGGTATCTTAATTATTTCAGTTTTTTTTTTGAAATTAAAACGTTAAAAAGAGTTTATTTAGTGGTTTGTTATATAAAAAATAGACTTAATTCAATAAATACTAGTTGATTTTTAAAAGCAGACAATAACAACACTTACTATAAATCGGCGACATATTGTTCAGCAGCTCCCTACTTGACTCAGTAGCCATAATCTCAACGATAGGGTATAAACGGTAAACTGATTACAAAGCTGATAAGTGTTTTCTTTAGATAAAGGATCTGAGATGATGTGAGTGCTGTAAACAATGTTATCAAAAGAAAAAGTTAATTACTAAATCACTCGAACCTATCTTATTTTACCGAATTTGATAACATTTTAGTGATGATTATCGCTGCCCAGTATCACGGATTTTTGAACGACGGGGTGTTTGACAACGCATATTTTGCACAACAGATTGAAGGAATATGACCGAAAGTAACAATTCGAAGGGACACCAAATTTGACTAAATTTCTCTAATTATTTCATCGATGGGGAGATCGGTTTGATTAAAAATTATCTAGTGAATTCCAATGAAATCTAACAATAACCATTTATGTAAATAAATGACGAGTCAATTTTTTGTTTTCCTTAAGGCTGTACTGCCCCAAAGAAATTAAATAAACAATATTAACACTTGTTATAAATCGGCGACATGTTGTTCAGCAGCTTTTTTTTTGACATAGTAGTCATAATTTCAACGGTAAATTTGAAGTTATCAACGTTGCAGGTGAACTATACTCAATGACATCTAAAACGCAACACCAAACAGTTGGAACTGTAAGATGAAATTTTTTTAAAATATTACTGGAAGTAATTTATTAAAAATTGGTAACTAATAAAAACTCAATTTATTCATTGTTTTCAATAATTGACGCACCCTTCTAAACGTTTTGACATTAAATTAATTAAGCCAGAGAGATCTGTATGAGGTATGATCTCCCAGGTTACACTAAAATCATATCGAAGATCATTTAATGCTAAGGTTCAATGCATCAGTAATGAGTACTATAACTTGCAAGAACTCTTTTTCAGACAAGATTTCTGCCTATTTCTAAGAAAAGTAAAAAAAAAAACATTTTTCAGACACTCATTGGAAATGAACCATATTTCCTTATGCTTATGCTTGTACAACGTTTTTAACTGTAAATCATTAAATGATAGTGATGATTTTGAGAAAATGATGAAATCGTTACACGCTCTAGGACAACATCTGATGGATTCTGGCATCCAATGTTTGACGATGATGGCTGATTAAAAATCATTTTCGAAATCGCCATTTTATTGTTAATGCTTTCTTCTATATATTCTTCTGGATTCGTGTTTGATCGCCATCCTTCATGATTTTTTGAGCCTCCTGATATCCGCTCCACCCTCAGCAAGAAAAGTAGTTGACTTTCGACGGAGAGAGTGTCCAGTGTAACCGTCTGGGTTGGGTAATTTCAAATAATGGGGAAAGATCGCGATTTGTAAAGAAAAACAATACTTTTCTTTACTTATAATACAAATAACTATTTCCTGAAAAGCACAAATTTGAATCCCGTTATACAAATATACGAAATAAAAATCTTTTAGCCAAAGCCAACTTGTTTGTATTTTTTATAGATGAACGCTTAAAAAATATTAAAATTGGGATATTATATCAGTAAATCAATGTGAACGGTTTGAGAACAGCATATAATCCTCGACAAGGCATTTACCAAACATTGTAAACAGAAGTAATTAAATTTTAATAGGCATAAAAAATGTGCCGCTTTAAAATTGACATCCATTTTAATAAATTACAAAATGTTCATAAAACGATAAATTACATCATACTTCATCCTTATCTTGAACGACCTGGAAAACTTAAATATTTTATTGGTGTTTAGTAGTACTAAAAGAAACGGCGAATACCGAAATCGGTAGTTAATGGAATACATCATTCAACGAAGTCTAATTAACTTGTCAAGTGCAAAACTCCTAACAATTACAATTAAACGGTATTTAAAATTATGCAGAGTATTATTCACTAGGTGAAATCCTTCATTTCTACAGCATTTGCCATTTTTGATTGTGATTTATATTGGCGAAATAATATGATTATATTGATTAACTTAAAACTTCTACAAGTAAAATCTGCTACACAAGCAAACAAAATGGATTACTAAAAACGGTGATTATTAATCTTTTAAACGCCGTATACAGTTACACTTTACATAAAGCGTTCATTTTGCAAGAACTTGTTAGTTGTGCCTAACACTAATAAAATAAACAATTAAAATTGATGTTGCAGTTGTAATTTCCAAAATAACATATGTTCCCAAAAGGGGAACGTTGGCCTCTTATGTTGTCCAGAATTTCATAATAAATATAACAGGTATAATAGAGCAGTAATAGCCCAAGAATACAGCTTTATTTTTGTTTTTCCATTTTACATGAAAAAGTATGAAACTTACTTAGCTAGAATAAGTGCATATATGTAAAAATGTACAAAGGATTCACTTATTTGAATGGTACTGTTCAAAACAATAATTTTTATGTAGTCGTTTTTCGCATTTGTTACATTGTAGTCTGGTATTTTTCTGACAAATGACGCATCGCCCTTGAGTGGTAGTAACAGGCATGTGATTTATTCCATCAAATCTGATATCCACCAGCACAGGTGCAGATGGTCCACCATTTCTTTTCCGCTGAGCTGCACCAACTTTTAGCAAAGCCACTGCAACACTTCTTCGGAATTCCAAATGCACAGTGTTTTCCTCGGGATTCACATGCTGATGGAATCGAAAATCTGCTACAACAGCTAAATTCAACGCATGGGAGAAAAGGTTACACCACCATTTTTTTTATCGCAATCTAGGGCGGTAACTGGCACATAGACGATCCGCTAAGTTCACACCGCCCATCCCCATATTGTAATTTCTGATTACATTAGGTTGTACAATCTCCTTTTTGTTTTCGGACTTTACACGCCTGGTTGTTTCCTGAAGAGGGGTAACTGTAAAATAATTGCTAGCCATTGTGACGACAGAATTGTCATTCCATTTTGCACATAGTACGGTACCATCTGATCTATAATCGTATGCACCCCTAGCTTGCTTTTTCAAGACGTTTGATGAAATAAGAGGACACTTATTTGTTCGATTTTCTCTGACAGTACCACAAGCACGGATGTGTCGTTCTGACAGTTCTTTCACAAGATCATAACTTGTAAAGAAATTGTCGAAGTATACAATGTGATTAGCTGGGTCATCGATTACCGATAACATATTGTTCACCACCCGTTTCCCTAATGGAGTTGAAGTATCACTTGTTTTCCCACAATCAATTTCAAAGTTGTAAGGATAACCGTCGCTTCCACAAATCATCCATATTTTGAACCCGAAACGAATAGGCTTGTTCTTTATAAACATTTTAGCAGAGTGATATCCATGGTACGGTACCATCGCTTCGTCAATACTCAGATTTTTATAAAAAAACTCCAAATTGTTGAAGCTTTTCTTTGAGTTTTTCATAAAACACAGATACTTTTGCAACTTTAGACTGAACTAAATTGTTATTATCGGCAAGATGAAGATACCGTTTTATTATGCGCAACCTTTCTCTACTCATGCCTTTAGGAAAAATTGGTGCTTGTAGGTCTTCTGACGTCGACCAATAATCATTTGCAGAGTGCAAACTGTGGTAACCGCTAATGAGAAGTAATCCAAGAAATTGACGCAGTTCTTCTTCGGATAAACTAAACTTTTGACAATTTCTATCCCTCCGGGCATAAAGTTCTGTTTGTTCGCGAATGAAAGTGATAATCTCATTAGTAAAGAACAAGGAAAATATTTCATAAGGCGATTTTCCACAATGTTCTTCTCCTATTTTGGCGGGATCACTTGCCTTTTGTATAATTCCAACATCCTCCGTTTTTTTCCGTATTCCTTTTTTTTCCTCAATCACTTCGTTCTCTTCGTCGTCAGACAGTTCCAACTCATTACTATGCAATTCTATTTCACCTGGTACATCCTGAGGCAGATCTTGCCTGTCCAGAATTTCATCATCGTCAAATTCCTCATCGCTTTGAATATTTTGATCTCCAGAGCTAGGAGGTAAAATTACAACATCAACTACATCTTGTGATGTTGAGGCTTCAATATCCTGCACAGCATTTTTCAAGAATGTATAACTTGTGATGCTCTTCCTAAAATATCGTTTTTATTTACAATTTATTCCGTCATAATTTACTATTTACACTTACCCATAGAATTTCTTAGGATCCATTATTGCTACTAACAAATCGAGAAAAGCACGTCACTACTACACAGGAAACAAACCATAAATGTAATAATAACCAATGTCTGTGTGACTAACGCATCTATTCATGTCTAGACTTGTAAATTGCAGCATAATGTAGTTTTATCACTTTTACTGCACCGGCGCGGCCAACGTTTCCAAAAAGGGACATCTCAAATTCTTGCATTGCTGTGACTACCTCAATAAAATAAAGAAAAATATATCTTACTTATGATGAATCCCACAATGTTACAAGGCTATATTCAAATTTTGGATGTAAAACGACAATAATTACACGATTTATTCCCAATTTTCCGCAGACACTACGTGCTACACAAAAATAAAAGTGTTTGATGAGTGTTTTTTCTAAAAAATTACAGATAATTGAGAAATGTAAATTAATCACATTCAACTAGAGTGCTTTTACATTAAAATCAAATAATTATTTTTACTTAAAATTAACTCAGCTTTGTATAAAAAAATTACCAATGTGATGTTCCCAAAAAGGGAACGTTGGCCTTTAGAAGGTTAAAGAACTTAAATGAGACATGATGCAAGCTCTAATTATCAGTAAACGGATAAAATAGTAGGTTAAAGCTGCGGGGGTTTTGATGTTACGATGCTTTAAAAAAATAAGAAAAAGGGGAAAAGAAAAAATGTAGGAGTCAGAGGTTTGGCACAACGGGCAATAACCAACACCTACAACTTCACCAAAGAGAGAGCAAGGTGAATATTAAAAGATAAAAAGATCGTTTAGAATAAATTCAAATCTACATGTAAAGAAAAATTAGTCTAAAAACCAATAAAACAGAGCGATTGTCAAAGGAAGGCATATTAAGACTGAGAATGAATGATTTGTATGTAATTAAGGAAAATGGAGAAGAGAAATTTTTGAGTACAAATAAGGGTAAAGTGAATTTCATTCGTTATCTCCAGTTGAGGAACAACCAATTAAAATGTAACATAAGGTTTAAAAGGTTTGATAACCTAAACAATACCTTGGTCACCAAAGAATTGACCTACGTCGTCGATACGTGCACCTAGCTACTAAAACGTTTATTTTGCCATCGCACATTTAAGTAGACATCAAGAAAGGGTGGTTAAAATTTCAAGTGCATTTTGAGCAACCGACGTATATTATCGACTGATTAAACACAATGAAAAGAGGTGACCCATTATACATTTTCAAAACAGTTCTTTTCAGAAGTCTTCCCTTTGTTCAATCATTTACGTTTATACCGACATCTTTGTTAGTTTTTCCGAAACCTCGTAATATCTATACAAGGTAAAACCTTGCATACACAAACACAACAGTTTGAGCTGAATTTATTACAATATTTTGAAAAGGAGAAAGAAAACAACGGCCCTTTAATACCGTTTTCTAGTGAGCAAGAGGTAGGTGTTTTTAGAACAGTCTTAAGCTCAATTAATAATGATCTCAAATTTCCAGCGTGTAACAAATGCCTTGGGTATATCTCTCACAACAGTGGAAAATATCAAGTCTCAGGAAAAATTCAACCCAATTCTGTATAGTGTGGGTAAAAAACAGCCACGTAAGAAAGTTAAATCCGAAGATCAGGAATACCTTATATAATATGTACGAACAAAGTGAGTGTACTATAATTATATATAGCTTCTACATTATGAAAATGTAAACTTTCACCATTAACACTCATAATAAAATAATTATCTTTTTTGGGATTTTTTTAATGGTGTACTTTAAATTATACAATCTAAACGTTTCGATAACACTTACAGTTATCTTCGTCAGTAGTAACGTTTGTTAAAAATTGTTAAAGATGTAGTAAACAATTTTGTCAAATTTGAAAAATTGTATTATTTACAGAAAAACGTCACAGTTTCAACTTTAAGTGCAGAAATTCGTAACACCCATATTCTGTTAAGTGATAGAAATTCAAATCGTGCCTTACATGCAATGGGGTGCAAGTTCCAGAAAGAATGTAATCGAAGAGCTTTGTTAGAAAAAAGAAACACAGTTTTTGAAACAATACATGCGAGAAATCAATGCACCAATTCGTAGGCAAGCAGTATTTATTGATGAAATATGGATCTACTCAAAAGGAAATCGCAAGATGACGATGTAAAGAGTATACGAAAACCTCAAGGATATGATAGTAAAAGATTTATAGTTATTAATGCTGGAACTGCCGCAGGATTTGTACAGAATGCTTTTTTGCTATTTGCGTCGAAGTCATTGAAAGCATGGTGAAGTGAAATGAATGGAGATATGTTCAAAAAATTGTTTACTGAAAATCTCCTAAACAATTTAGAAGCACCTACATTAATTATAATGGATAATGCGTCTTACCATTCCATATCAGTGGAAAACCTACCAACATCGTCTTGGACGAAAGGTAACATGATTTCACGGTTATTAAAAAGTAACATTAATCATAATCCCACCTCATTCAAAACCGAGCTGTATTCGTTAATAAAATCACAACGAAGAGAAAACGATATGAGGTAGATGTAATAATGAGTTACGGACATGACATATTAAGGTTACCACCTTATCATTGTGAATTCAATGCATTTTAACTAATATGCGTTCATGCTAAAAGATACTATGACAAGTACATAGGAAGACATGGCTACAAAGACGAAAATGTAATTAGTATGTGAAACGAAGCTTTACAACAATGTAATCAACATATTTGGGCGAATTGTGTATGCGATACAGAGGAGATTATGGAACAGTGGTATAAAAGTGGGAAAGTGCTAGATTTTACAGTAGAAGAAATGATTATTAACGTTACAATTGAGTGTGATAGTTCGGATACAGATTAATCGTATACTTTAATCAGTGCGTTATTACAACATAATTATGTATTTCACAAATGTATACCAATTAATTGCATTAAAATTTATTTAATCATCTGGAAGGCCACGGCATTGGTAGCTATTACAATTACAGTTTTTCATATTCGAAGATCTTCGAAGCTCGTAATTACATAACCTTTACCTTTACCATTACATGACCTTTAGTTTTTACGTTACGATAAACATTTCTAATCAGTTTTAACAAAATTACGATTTTCAAAATATTATTTTTTAAGTTTTTCTACGAAATGTTCTTTTGACATTGAGATTTGGAAACATTGCTACATTACCGCCATCTAAGAGAAGATTTATTAAGTTTGATTTTTAATCATTTATTATTATGGATATAAGTTGACTCATATTTTTCATATTAAACCATTCGTTACTAGATTATGAGGTAGGTCAATTCTTTAGTGATTATACAATAGATGATATGATGATGAATGCAATACTCTTATAACGTTTTTGTGTATGTAAATCGCGATTATCAAAAGTTCCAAAAATCCCTCATCAGTGGTTTCGTCACCTTTCGGTATCTTAATGAAATATCTAACATCCAGGAATAATTAGTTTTAGTTCACAACAATTGGAAAATAATGTGAATAATATTTATTTTGTAAAAAAATATTTTGTATTTGTGTGACAGTTAAGATTAACTCTTTGTTTTTTATTATACGTTTTTGTACCAAACTTCGATAGTATGATTTTTCGTCCACGGATGGTTCGTCCAGGATTGTTCAGTGTTCGTCCCCGGACGGTTCGTCCAGCGTACTGTTCGTCCTTAGGGCGGTTCGTCCTGAGGATGGTTCGTCCAACTAAAAAACTTTTATGGTCATTTATAACAAAATGTTTGGATAAAAAAAAGTACTAGTTCAGTGTACAATTACCCTTATATAAAGTAATACTTCGGCATTTCCATAGCCGGCTACTACTCGCCGGTAGGTTAGGTTAGGTTGGGTATATTTCAAAATGAGTATAAGTAATATTTCAATATACCATTGCCCTTAGATAAAGTAATACTTCGGCATTGCCATAGGCACTATTAATAGCAGGCTGATGTTTTATGTTTTAATTTTTCAACTTTGACAAAATTGTTTTGAACATCTTGAACAATTTTAATAGATATTACTACTGACGAAGATAACTGTAAGTGTTATCGAAACGTTTAGATTGTATAATTTAAAATACACCAATAAAAAACCCAAAAAGAGAACTAATGTGATTTAAAAATTAATAGACCGACTTATTATTTTTCTAAATTGGGTATTATTTATTTATTTCAAAATTTTATGACACATACAAGTACCAATCTATATGTATACGAGGGCTACTTAGAAAGTATTCATAATACGTTTTATTACTTTTATTTTTAGAATATACAGCTTTGGGATAAATTTATTCTTGAGGGTGATTGGACTTTAAGATTTTCAAAATTATATCGAAGTGCATTAAGTTTTCTGAGACGGAATTTAATGTACTCTGTTAAAGTGAAAGTGCGATTTATTTTGAGTTGCGTATGATTTTATTGAGTAGGATACAATTCTATCTTCCACAGTCAGGTAGGATTAACTTAACCCCGCCCATATCCACTGTAGTTGCCTTGGCAACCCGCTTACTTTGGTAGGCCTGCACGACCTAGTGTGGTTTGATCGTGTAACAATTCTTAACTTTGTTTTTTACAAGGATAAACGTCGTTTGTACGTCACGACTTTTTTGTTAGGTAGCAGGGTGTATACGGAAGGAATGGGATTTGTTCTTTCTTCTATACTACCAAGATCAACGTAAATTCTATATAATTGGTAAAACAGTGAACTGTAGCTTTTAAAACTCCCTTCGAATAGGAAGCAAGACCCTCCAGCCAACAAGTGACCTCCGTCTATTACCAATACAAGAATTATCTCTTCTATACCATCGTCAATAAAGACATATTCTTTTGTACACTATGGAACCTCTATATCTTCTCGTTTCATTTGCCTAGCGATTTATGTCGCTGATTAGATATTGCATATTTCACTGATGTAAACGGGAGATATTTGTAACGAAATTCAAGCCTTCATCCCTAGCAACGATATATCTGAGATACAGTTGTAATCTTGTCTCTTGCTCTTTTGGCATTACACTTATCAATTTCATTTATTGCAATATCTGGAACACAACTGTGGTTTTTCTCACTTATGACTTTTGATTTTACTTCATCAGTAACAATCGTTTCTCGGCAGTTCTTGTGTATACAAATCCGTCGAAGAGTTCTTGTTCTTTGCTTTAAGTTGAACTTGTATCCAGAATAAAGAATAACGTATTTTCAACATTTTGTTTCTATCACTTCCATCATAAATGGTCTAATCGTGCACACGTTACAAAAAATACACGAATTTTTTTCAATAACCTTGCTGCGTTTACAAGATTCCCGAAAAATAAATTCATTTTCATAATAAGGAAATATTTAGGTCTTCCCTGTATTGAGTGGGACATATACTAGATTTATATTTAAATGAACAATGTGTACCCAATTGGACAATGTAATTTAAAACTTAATAAGGAAATTGGTGATGAAATCAATGGAATATTAGTTGAAGTGAGGCCGTCTTAGATTTAAAGCTTGATAAAGGTGTAGTTGGCGATTGAATTTATGTTAATACCATGTTTCTTTTCATGCAAAAAAAATTAATTCAAACAAGTACTTGGTAGCGACTGTATTTTATTGTTATTTGTGGAATTTAAAGCAATGAGAATATTCAATCCCGTGAATTTTCTACATTAAACAATGATATAGATATAAATACTGTGCTTAGAAATTTAACGCACAAAATGGGATTTAAGAAAAGGAAATATTTCCTGAACACCCGAAAAGCGAACATTTTAAGTAAAATTTTTCGACGCCCGAAAGAGGAACGCTCGAAACGGGAAAACATAAGTGCTGGTATTTCAAGTGAAACTTACGTAGTTTAGAAATTACTAATGAGCAATATTGTACAAGGTAGATGCCATAAGTTATCATTTTGTGCAACTTGTTTATTGATTTGCAGTTTGATTTCAATTCTTTATAGATTGTTTGTTGGACAAAATTAATTAATCCAAAGTGTTGTTAGTAAGCGTTAATTTATAGAAGTCCTTTGACGAATTTTAAACGTTCTGTGTTGTAAATCAGTAGGGGACTAAAAACTCTTGAAAATTTTTCTTTGATCATATACACAACTCGTTTAGGCTGGTAAATCATTAAATAACACTACTCGGGAAAAATGGTGTGAATATTTATTTATTTAATCTTATTGTAAATGATTGCTTACAATTCAAAAATTAAATTTGATAGTTTTTTGTTCACTCTTAGCGTGCTCAATCTAAGATTCAAGTATAGGACTTACTTCCCTATAAAGGTGCACACTGTTATTCAATGTGGTAATATAAAATTATTGAGTCAACTCAGTGCTGTTGGACAGTAAAATCTATATAATAAATCATATTTATTAGAATCATTCATCCATACAGCAAATTGTGAAATTTTAATACCACACAATATTTATCATTTTATCAACGTCGACGAATTATTTACATTTACGTATATTCGAAGCCAAAGATTAATCACAGCACCTATCTGTTACTGGAGTGGCTTAGTATTAAATTTCAAATTAAATTCTTAACACGTTTCAAATTAATGTTCTTAACTTGAAGCTAGTAAGAATAATCTCTTGCATAATTTTATTGTACATTATTTTAAACTGTAATTGATATTGATGGAGCATATCGTGCATATACCATAATTTGTAATTGAACATGAATTTTATTAGCAAAATCAAGCGTTATGACAACCATTTCGTAGTTAGTCATATATTTAAGAGAACCTGCATTATTAGCAATTGCCTCAAATTTATACTTAACCTTCATGTGCACAGTCCACTTTTATATCTATTGTGCACAGTAAGAGTACCCGGGTACCTACATAGGTTTTAAATGAGAAAAGCAGTTTTTGCTTGATTTTTTTTGCAGAGTTGTGTTTACAGATGCATATAGCTTACATATTTGCTCTAAGTAATTTTATAAAATACATTCATTCCTAAATAGACATTTGGCCATGTAATTACCCATTTTCCTGAAGAATGCCTATAATGCCGCTAATTGAATTTTTTTCTGCAAATTATCGTTAATGATTTACCCACTTTCTAAGCTCTGAATAAATAATTTTGTAAAAGTTTAAGTACATAATTATGTCTGATAAGCAATTTGTCATTACTCTTTGGGATAATAGCCGGCCACACACACAAACTTTACATGAAACTTTATCCGCCACCGTTAAAGTCAGTCGACAAATCCGTGCGTTAATGGTTGAGCCGTGCCAAACACGCGTCAGTCTTTTCCTGCAGAGACTCGTCTGAAAGGTAAACTTCACGGGCTAACTTCCGTGTTACCATAAATGTACAGATTTTTGTTACGTGTTAAATCTGCGTAGTTGATTTAGTATTTGAGTATTTAGAAAGAATTAAAAATGTGTGAAAGTGTGGATACTCGTTTTATGGGAAAAGAATTTTTAACAGAATTTATAGACATTTATAAATGTCATCCAGCTTTATGGAAAATAAAATCAAATGAATATGCCAACAAAAATTTAAAGAATAAAGGCTATGAAGCTCTGATTGAATATTGTAGAAAAGTGTATCCTAGTGTGGACCGTAATTTTGTTTAAACAAAAAAATACAAAATTTACGCGGGTGTTTTAGAAAAGAATTAAAAAAGGTTGTAGCCTCGACAACTACAGGAACAGGAATAGACGACGTTTATGAACCAAAACTGTGGTACTTCGAATTATTACTGTTTACAACTGACCAAGAGCTTCCGGTGAAAAGTGTCGAAAGTCAGAATTTAGAGGAGCCGGCGAGTCCAAATGTGCTTGACGCAGAAGATGAGGAAACTTGTAATGATATAATGGAGAATGCGAGTCAAAACGAGAATAATGAAGAGAATGCTATTGAAAATACATAGGAACCAATTAAGTAAGTACATTTTATTGAAACATACATAGGTATTTTAGTAACAAGTAAGTAGATAAGTATATCCTGCTAGATATGTTGAACAAAATATGTTGTGACTAATTTGGCAATGATTTATTTAAAAAAAAACGTATGCTCTTCGGGCATTTATCATGCCATCTTGCCATGCAACTTGTCCTTTACCATTAAAATAGTCACAGTACTTGTTTCTAATAATTTTAGCATTTTTTGACAAAGAAAACAATTCAACACCTTGCGAACGCCAGTCGCCATTCTCAGTGTCATGTGTAACTGGATTTTCTCTGTCAAATGTAGTCGCTGTTGCATAAGACGCATTATTTTTTCTTAAAAAATTGTGTAAATTTGCACCAAGCCATAATAATTGTATTAATATTTTCGGGCCGTACTGCTAGACTTGTCTGGAGAACACGAAACCAAGAGGCTAGTATACCAAATGTGTTTTCTACAACATTTCTTGCTCTAGATAATCTGTAATTGAATATTTTCCTTTCATAAGTAAGGGTTTTCTCCGGGTAGGGTTTTAAAAAATTTGTGTCTAGAGAAAATGCCGAATCCCCTACAAGTACAAAATTAAGATTTTCCTTAGTTTCACCGTTGTCAGGGAATTGCAAATCATTTGTAGTTAACTCTTTATAAAAAGATGTCCATTCAATTGCTCCACTATCTGGCATTCTGCCATGTTTTCCAACATCTATATAAATAAATTCGTAATTTGCATTTACCAAAGCCATTAATATAACACTATAAAAGTTTTTATAGTTGTAATATAGAGCTACTGTCCCAGGTGGTGGAACTATTCGAATGTGTTTTCCATCTAAAGCTCCTCCACAATTCGGGAAATTCCAACGAGCTCCAAACTCGGATGCAATGTTTTGCCAATCCTCCTCGCATTTTGGAAACTGAAATACATTATCTAGGTTAGATAAGTTGTAAATAAGTGATTCATTGTTTTATTTTATTTCAGTCTTCTTTTCGGAAACCTTCAACTCCAAAAAAGAAGGGAATTTTCAAGAAATCACTGACAAATAGAAAAAAGCTCGAGTTACTTCAAGGAAAGCATGAAGAGTTCATTACAACCTGCACTGAAGTCTTGAAGCGGAAAGATGATATGCCTGATGAATTTGATGCTATTGGTATTAATGTAAGCGCTAAATTTAGAAAAATGGATCCAATGCAGCAGGTCTTAGCTGAGTCCCTAATCAACAAAATATTAGCAAAAGGGTTGTTCCAAGAATTAACTCGTCTAACATATGTTACTGAGAAAAATGTTATGAACGATACTTTTTCTTGGCAGTCGACCATCAATAATACGAACTACTCATTTTCCTCAAGTACCACAAACACGTCATCACCATCCCCTCAGTCAAGCCCTCGGCCTTCTACGTCTGATGCCTTAATATCACTATCTCCTCAGCCAAGTCCTAAACCTGCTACACCCAATTCATTATGCACATATTATTTAGATGCTGCACAAGCTATGTCTGATAATAATATGTAGTTAATTCAGTAGATATACCATTTAGTTTTGTAACACTAGTTTATTTTTAGTTTTATTTTTATTGTTGATTTCATTTAAGGTATATTACGTTCATTTGCAAAGAAACGCTTTTCAAATACAGAATAAAGGTTTATTTATTAACTTACCTTCATATATTTTGCTTTCAGAGAATCAAAAATGACAGAACATGTCTGTGGTATAATGTAGCCCAGTGCTTGAGCAGAAATCCCAACGGAACATTTTAAATCTTCATAAGATCTGCCTGTTGCGAGAAATCTAAGCGTGGCTAGCAAACGTTCCACTGGAGAAATTGGTTCTCGCATGGCAGTAATTTGCTTTGTTAATCCTTGCTTTACCATAGATAATAATTTTTCAAAACTTGTAGCGTCCATTCTCAAATAATTTCTAAAATCATCGGGTTCATTTTGTGTCAATTGCTTTAATAAACGCAAATGTCTTAGAGTTTCTTTTTCCAGTAACCACTTTTTTACCCATTTACTTCGCCGTTTTGTCGTTATAGAGTACAAAGTATTTGTCATAAGATGTATATTGATCATACCCAAACACAATGCAACTTTTTTCCTAATTATATTACTCCTGGGCATTTTCTCACTAATAGCAAAACATTAAAATGTCACCAGAAACTCAGAAACGGCAAGACTTACACTAAAAACTTCCATCAAGACTGAATTCCACAGTTTTGGCAAAGTCCACAGACAAGTTGAAAGTTTTCTCCATTAACGGACAGTTTTGTCTGCGAGAGATTAAGTACTCCAGCGTTGTCTGCGGACATGTCTTTCAAATTAGTGGAATGCGACAGTTTAGTCTGTGACATGCAAAGTTTGCCAAAGACCGCAGATTTGAACCGTCCTGGATAAAGTCTCCAGACAAACCTTTGTGTGTGTGGCCGGCTAATGGGTAGGCAGCAGACATGTTGGCAGCTGTTTTGTTTGTAGATCAACATCATCATTTCAAAGGAAGACCCGAAAATGTTGCGAAATATATAAACGACCGATCTGTAACGAACATTGTGTAACAATAACAAAATGTTGTCATTGTAATTTGTAAATCGTCTTTATATGTAACAAATTATTTTATCCGCAAACGTCACAAAAGTGACACTTTTATGACTAAATGTCACAGGTAAAAGTTTTACTTTTCGGACATGGAGTAAAAGTTTCACTTTTGTGCCTAGGCATTTTACTTTTACCAATATTTGGAAAATGAATTCTTTTGTAAAAACAACAATAACCAAATAAAATTAACACCAAAGATGAAGCAATAAGTTTATTTGGTAATGTCTTCAATTCAAATAACACAAGTAACAGTTTATGATATTCTTTAACATTATCTACAAATTAGTATTTACATTGATATTAAAAACACAGCCGGTTATTGTAGCATTTTGAAGAAGGCCATTAGAAGAAAGATTATTGAGAATATCGGCACAATTTAAATTTGATGTATTAACAGCATTATTAATACTTTTAGCAACACTACTAATTCCCGGAACAGGGTCGCATTCCTCGTTCAGTGGTATAAAAATCTTGCGTGCTATATCCAGTTTGCTTCGCAAATAATCTTCTATACAGCCCTCAGCAACACTGCTAGAACGCCACCCACCATGATGTTTAAGAGTCGCTATATCCGCTCATCCATCTACAAGTAACGTAGCGGACGTCCTGCGTAGGCAATGCCCTGTATATTGCCTACTGTCTTTTTTTACCACATTCCCAAGAGCATAGATCCCCATGACCATTTTGGTGCACTTTCCATTTTGGTATTTCACAAAAAACCGTCGATTTTCAAAACTCTCAGGTCTTAAAGACACATACTGCCTATACTTCATTAAATATTCTTCTCCTATAATAGTAAATGACCGTTTTTTATTCGTTTTAGTGTCAGGTACATTTACTAGAAGCAACGAGCCATGATCTTCAATGTCATCAATTTTCAGTTTTACAAGTTCATTGCACCTCATCCCCCAAATATTAAAACTACCTATAAAAACAAGAAATTTAATCAGTAACTGCGCGCAAAACGAATATTACTATATGTTATTTCTACCTTTGTTCCCAAATACTTCTCGTCAGGTGCTTCGCGCAGAAATTTACCTAATTCTTCCTTAGAACTTTTGCTTTCTTTGAACTGAAACTCTCTCCTTGTTTTTTTAAAAAAGCACGCAGTTTTACGTATTTTGAGATATCCACGTTCTTCTTGAAATTTAGGGACGATTTTATCATCGAATAAATCGACCATAGGGAAGAGCTTTTCATACTTCTAGATAATTCCGTAAAGTAAGCCAGTAAATCGTTTTCAGAATAAATTTTAGCATTTCTCTCAGAACACCATTTTAGAAATCTATTATAAGAAGCTTCGTAGACAGCAACAGATTTCGTTGGCAGTAAATTTTTAATTGTCTCGTTCGCTACTTCAGTAATCTCGGGAGGAGTACATCGTAAATCATAATCAGCATCCAACATTTTGCTCACTGCTACTACTTAAGTTAATAAAAACTTTCAAAAATCTCAACACAAATTCCTATACTGACGCGTGACGTTTGCTTATTTAATGAGCGTCGTTATGGTTTCAATGCAAAGCGTTCTGATTACCTTATTCTTTTACCTGCTAACTATTTTTGATCTTTCCTTTCGATCTTTATCAATTATTTTTACGTTTTCGGATAAAATAGTATATGTTATTCGGAGTAAAAGTGACTTTATGTAGCTCAGCTGAATTATTTGCCTCACTTCGTTCGGCAAAATAAACATTCAGCTTCGCCACATAAAGTAACACTTTTACTCCTAATAACATAATATACTATTTTTAGGGTAATAAATTTTTTCATATATTTTTTTTTGTTTTGCTACTAGTTACCATATTTACAGATAACACTGTCATTAGTTACAAAAAGCAGGGCTTGATAATGTGAAAGGTGCCCGGGGGCACCAGCAGTGGGAATTTCGTTAACAAACCCGAAAACATACTCACAAATAACCTTAGTAATGCAAACTTTATTAATAATTAAATGTAACGTAATTGGTGTGATTATAGTCGAGAGAATATTTTTCATTGAACTGCTGTATACCACGAATCAATTTGCGGAAAGTGGTGACAGCCAATTAAATGTCTTTTGAGTTAAGAGCCCTCTAGGAATACGTCTTTAGATGAATGTAGTTATGTATTTTAATTATTCATAAACAGAATAATTTATTATGTCTGCCGAGGATAGCAAATGTTATTTTATGTCAAAGCTAATAAATATTAAATTAGGTAAAATTTCTTACTTTAGCTGCTTATGCTCTTTTTTCTAATTAAATTTGGAATAAAGTATTAAAGATGCAAACATTGTAAACGCTTTCGGATTATATTAGCATAATTTTAATACAGTGATCATTAAATGTGAAAAAACATAAATTGAACATATCAATTGTTTCTATTAGTATTAGATATTATCCAACGCCACAAACTCTATCTGTGCCAAACACATTATATGTTTTATAGACGACTTAGCGCTTTGTATGTTTGTAAACAAAATAACAATAATCACTAAAACATTACACTGAGATTATTAAAAAATCCATTACAAAGAAAATCTGTAGCAGTTTTAGTTTAAGTAGGATTAGAAACTGCATTTCTACAATACTAAAGATTAATCCGAAAGTATATGACTATGAAATGCATTAGAGTGCCATTTAAAACAATGAAACAAGTATGCGGATCGATTTCAAAGTTGCTGCACGCAACATAGAATTAACGGTGTAATATTAATCCTAAAGTAACAATTTACATACAGTTTACATTGTGTATGTTTATTACAGTTTTATTCAGACAACCAAATAGTCAATAATTATGTATTTCTTACATAAATGTCATTCTATTGTGGAGCAAAGCAATGTTTTGTGTATGTATACACTTTATTTTTATATACATCCATTGGCGTTCTAATTCCAAAATTAAGCTAACACGTACGTTTAAATAGTCCTTTGCATGTTCTTCATTATTCATTATATCAATAGTTACGCTTCTTGTTAACTCCGAATGTACGTAATACCTTAAAAAAACCTCTTTAAATCTGACCAAACTCCAGCACTACGGGCGCCATAACACTTTATCAAAGAATATTTAAGGAAATTTAGTTTTTTTTTAAATTACTATAACACCAGTTAAATTTAATATACTTAGCTTTTCTGGGGTTTTAATGATGTAATTTGTATTTATAACAATTACAGTTATCGTCTTCAGTAGTGGTAATTCTTTAAGATAGAATAAAATTATGAAGTACGAAAAATATGAACAAGTAAACATAAGCCTGCTAATAATATAACAGTTTGATAAGCGTGTAAAGCCAACTATGAAATCTAATTTTAGTAACTAGATCCTTAATAAAACGAAATATTATTAAACTGCGTTGAAGATGACAACTCAAAACCGTAGATTTCTCTGGTTAACCTAATCTACAAAATCTCATATGTTCTTTACGCCTTGTATCACAGCTATGTTTTTAAATTTACAAGAAAAATTACGGAACATTTAAGCACCTAAAGATGATTTAAACCCATTCTCATCTTTCGGAGTGTATAAGTTATCTTGTTCTTGTAGAAAAGTATACATTAGAATCACAAGTATAATTGAAACAAGACGTAAATAACATATGAGATTTAGTAGTTTAGGTCAACCAGAGAAATCTGCGGTAGATGAGCATGCTTTAAATAATTGAAATCCTATTGAGATATATAAACATCTTAATAACTTCAATAGGTAAAAAGAAGGTCTCCGTTTAAATAGGTTTTGGCATCTTATAATTAAAAAAAGCACAATGACACGTCTTAATTTTAAATTTTGGTATGTAGCGTTTTTTACTGTGTTTTTCCCTAGACCTTGAAGTAAATAGTTGGAAAATCACATGAACGTACTGGATTGTGTTTTCGCTGTAAAATGACCATTAAAATTATTATTACTTAACAAAAAACTATTTCTTTGCTATATTTGACTACATCTTTAATTGATATGTTAAGTTTCTATTTATAAATTCTTTTATCAATTTGAAATTAAAGTTTTTCACAAACCAATGGTCACTGTTAGCCTTCGAACGTTAGAGGGTGTTTTGGATTGTCATCTTCCAGACGGTTTAATAACATTTAATTTTATTAAGGATATTGTTATTCTTTACTAAAAGTAGATTCCATAGTTGACTTTATACGTTTATCAAACTGTTATATTAATTGCAGGTTTACGTGTGCGTTTTCATATTTTTCGTATTTCATAAATTTATTCTACCATCTTAAAGAATTACCACTACTGAGGAGGATAACTGTAATTGTTATCGAACATATAGATTGATGTAAAATGTAAATACAAAAATACACCATTAAAAACAAACAAAAAGGTAAGTATTTTAATTATCTGTAATAATGGTGAAAGTTTACATTTTTATATATCAGTTAAATTTATTAGACAGTTTAAAAAACTAAGAAAATGCAAAGGCAACCAACTTCTATCTGCGGTGATCTGGTCATTGAATTATTCCAAAATTTCTTTCTCTATGTTACAAAATTCATATGATCAGGAAATATACCCTGTGAGATAACAAATGCAACAATAAGATGGCATTGGAATTTTTGGACCAAACTTTGCAGAAATGTTTAACTAGTCAAATGTAGTAATTGATAAAAATTTCATTCAAAATAATCCAGTAGCCATGGAAAATTTGACATTTCACTTGTTTTAACAATCGAAATTATCGGGTGTATTTCTTGAGAGATTAAGTCGATTTCGGTATTGTTTTTGTTTGCAATTCTTTTGTTTTTGTGTTCTTCTTTGCATTTTGAGGCTACGATTATGCCTAGAGTGCGGCAACGTGAAATTTCTCGACAAGTGAGTGAATTCGACAGAGGTCGCATTATTGGCTTACGTGAAGGTGGTTTTTCATTCAGAGAAATTGCTAATCGTCTTAACCGGTATCAATCCTCTTTAGTACAGTGTTATCAATCATGATCTAGAGAAGGTCAAGAACGTCGTTGAAGAGGAAGTGAAGAGGACGTGGACGGCCAAGACAGACAAATGTGGTCCAGGACAGCCATCTCCGATTAATGGCATTAAGAGACCGATTCTTGAGTACCAGATCAACAGCCGATCAATGGTTTGTAAACTAAGGACGCCCTGTAACCCTTCGTAGAGTTTACCGTCGAATTAGAGCTTTTGACTTGAAGTCATATCGACCACATCTTGTGCTTCCGCTGACGGCTCGTCATCGACAGTAACGTTTGGAGTGGTGTACCTTGCGACTGGATTGGGACATGGAATGGCATAGGGTGATCTTTAGTGACGAATCCCGATTCTGCTTGGGAGTGCACGATGGTCGCATGAGCGTCAGACGTAGACGTGGAGAACGTCGCAATGTGCAGTTTTCTGTTAAGCGGCATGTGCACCACAGTGTGAGGGTTATGCTATGGGAGCTATCTTTTTGGAAGCAGGTCTCAGTTGGTATTCATCCGAGGCAATATGAATGCCCATCGAAATGTTGGATCTGGAGGACCCGATTTTCCAGCAGGATAATGCCCGTCCCAACATTGCAGGACATTCTATGGAGCGTTTCGAAGAGGCTAACGTCAATATTTTGCCGTCGCCACCCAGATCTCCTGACCTTTCGCCAATCGAACATACGTGGGACATGATGGGTAGAAGACTCAAGCAATTAGCCAATCCTCCACAGACACTAGAAGCTCTCCGGCATGAATTACTGATTGCTTGGGATGCAATATCTTAGGAAGAAATCGACCACCTGTTGGAATCCATGCCAAGAAGGGCGCGGGAGTGTGAAACTAATAGGGGTAGTCCAACACATTATTAATAAAAAATGCCTTTATCTTTTGTTTAATTCCTTTGAAATTTTAAACAATTACTACATTTGACTAATTAAAAATTTCTTGGTCCAAAGATTCCAACGTCATCTTGGTGATGCATTTTTATGTTATAGACAAAAATGTTGAGGTAGAATGTGAAGTTTAGTAAAACGGAGCCTCCAGAATTATGTACTTTTATTTAGCAACAAAATTAAGACACACATTATAAAAATCAATAATATAACAATTAAACAAAAACACAATAACATTTCAACTACTACTATAATAATAATAAACACGCACACCCTAAACAGTAACTACAGAACTACACAACGTTACAACACACAGAAGTGCCTTTATCGCATTCTCGGTATAGACAACACGACAACATAACAAATTTGTACTTCAACAGAATGCAGGTGTACCCGTTAGTAATTAATTACATTGGAACGTACCGCAAATCAAAAGACGTCTTTGTTTCTTACTTTGAATTTCGAGACATACAGAGTTTGCTACGGAAGAGTAAATATTAACAAAATTAATGCATCTGTAAATAATAAATATGAAATATTCTCATGTAATACTTCTTGTTTTTTATAACTTTTAAAAACGGGAGTAGATTTTAGAGAAAGACGGGTAGTTGCAGTTGGAGGTTCGATTGAGTCGTACCGTTCTGATTGTTTGATTAAAAACCATCATTGTAAACCGTTATAATGCCAATTTTAATAAAAACTAAAAACGCGAGTTTGCCTTCATCTTTCTATTGTTGGTTTAAATGTAAGTTTTGCACAAAATTAAAGTGGTCGGATAAAGAAAAGTATTGATAAATAATCGTAAGGTTCGAGGGTTTAATCCGCGAAGCGGGCGTGTACACAACACATCTATAAATAATCGCCATCGCTTCGAGTTTAAACCGCGTATCTTAACTCGTTGTGTTTGTGATGAAGTGATTAACTAAAGGATTATAATCAAGTGTAAGTAGTTATTTGAATGTAGATTAAAGCTCACAGCAAGCAATTCACAAGCCTATATAACCTAGTCATTGCCTTGCAAGAAGTTGCTACGGGTTGGTGGGTGGAGTGGGTGGGTGGTATATATATCAGAAAAATCGCTAGAGAGCTTAATTAGCTTAATTTTTACCTTCAATCGTCTCTTTTTTCACTAACGCTATATCAATTTATTAGCTTATTTTACGTTTGGCAACGATTCGCCAAGATCGCCATGGATGTATATTAGTATCCACGATAACTCCAGAACGACGACACGTACGTACTTCAAATTTTGTATTAAGGTTATTTTCATCTCTCCAGGGGCTAATTATGTTTTCGGAGAAATTCAGCGGCTGAGAGGGGGAGTTTATTAGTGGCAGTTTTTATCAAATATTTCTGAAACAGCTGTACATTTCAAAGGTATAAAAATACCAACATATAGACCTTAAGCACATCGATTAATTACGTTCTATGCAATATTTTGATACGACGCGTAATTTAGCGGCAAAAAAATTGCTAAGGTAGAATTTAAGTCTTCAATTTTTTTCAATATCTGAATTACGATTAATTTTATAAGAAAAGGTGTAGACATATTTTTTAAAGAAAATTTAATTTTACATACCTTTTCATTATAAAGCAAACTAAGTCGGTATTTTATAGAAGCAGGCGGTTTTCAAATTTTTTTTAAGTTAGAATCTACACGTCTATTTACGACTAACATGAAGTTTTAAACGTCTATCTGACATAGATTATTTTTTTTTGTTTCTAGTTGACAATTTTCGATAAAAAAGAGGATGCATAATTACACTAAAAAAATATATGAGGGTGCTAATTACCGAGGGCAACGGATTGAAATCTCGAGGATTTTAGTCCCGAGGGATTGTAAGTTGCCCGGTTTTAATTTTATTTCATATTTCATTATAAATGAAATATGAAAACGAATTTTGTTGGTTATTAAAATTAAACGAACGTTTGAAAATTAAGTAGGCATTTTTACCATTGATATATCAACTGACAAGCTTGCAAATAGTTGTCAAAATACATCAGAGGGAGTTATAGATCTACAATTCCCTACTATAACTCCCTAGGGAGTTATGAACATGTTTACTGTTACGGTAACTAAGAGTTTCATTTCTTTTAACTTCCACTTTGTACGTTGGAAGGCCGTTCTCTGATTGGTCAAAAGCCAGGTTAAAGAAAAGACCTAGAACAAACCTGCCTGTTAGTAGATGTTTGATGTTCAAGAATCACTAATACATTCAATACTTCTATTTCTCACTAACAACATTTATTTATGTAGCAAAAGAATACATGTCAATGTTGATTGTATTTAAGCGAAAACAGCTGGAAAACAAATTGCTGTTATATGTAAAAATGATCGAAACTTAATAGTTAATAAGAAAATATGTGAACATTTAGCGCACACAAAAACAAATAATTAATTACTATCATATTTATTCTCAAGCTATTAAAACATCAAGATTCCCACAAAATTATAGCTGACGCAAAGAATGCTGCTATATTTAAAGTGTTAGTGTCTAGTGTCCCACGAAACTAATAACTTTTACTATAATAATGGCATATTTTACATACAACTTAAGATTATTTTGAATCCCAGAAAAATCAGCTAAGTTCATTCAGAATGAGTTACACTTAGTAACAGACCCTGTTTCATACTGAATTCAGTCCGCAATATAAGGTAAAAATGGAAAACAATAGAATTTTAAAGACCTACTTAGATAAATTTAGTTGTAAACAGTAATTGGTTCTAAAAATAGAAACATCACAAACATTCCGTTAAAGAAAAGTGTGAACTTCTCAGTTCATACAAGCCTAAAATGATGTTTATTTTCTAAATTTATAACTAATTTATGTTGATGAACTCATAGAGAAAAGTACGAAATAGCACTTAAAAATGAAGAACATTAACAGAATTTGCTAATGCGTAACGTTAAACAATAAACGAATTATAAGGAAATCATAAAACATGCATTTCTTCTTATTAATGTTAAGTAATATTTCAGAAAGTAAAAACTGCATCTACCGGGTCTAAAATACATCATATTTAATTTTGCAAATCTGTGCTCTGCTGACACGATATTAAAGTGTTGTATAAGAAATATGAAAATATAGTGTAATAAAAAAATATGCATTACTTTAGATAATGAACTAAAAGAAATAAACGTGTTTAATGCTAATTTTGAGTATGTGAAACGCGCATAAATAAAAATTCATTAAATCTTTGCTTTAAGGGTGAACGTAACGCTTTCCGGATAACATAAATTACATTAATTTACATTAAAAGTGTTTACGTCATATTTATCTCTGAACAGTAAGCTGGTAACCGTACACATACATGTTTGTGGTACTATAAAAGATATGAAAACGACTGAATATAAGTTACACTTGCTGGACTGTTGCAATATTTAGGGAACATAAAATTAGAATATAATGATAAATAATAAACAAAACAAGCCTTAAAACTTAATTAAAACAATAAAAATCTGATTGATAATGGAATGCGGACGGCTTTAACAAACGTCTCTCAAGTCGATACCTCAATATTTACTCTCATCATTTCTTGTTACAGGCCAAATACTCATTAGAGCACCCAGCCCGTAAAGGCAGTTGCGCGCACGGCATAGCTTAGTGCTGTGGGCCGGGTCCTTAATTAATGCTGCAAAAGGGCACTCGTCACAACTCCAAAAACGTCAAAATCGGGAGAAAGTGTCAAAAAGGCGCCACCTGTTAAATACATTTATAGCGGGAAAACGTCTTGAACTACATATTATAATGGCCTAACAGGAAACCATAATATTCACTCAAAATAAAACCCTCATCTCTACTAAAATTCTACTCCAAAAATATATACGTCAAGTTCAATCAAATCCTAAGCTTTATATTAAAGCCGCAAAACACGATAATAAAACCAAACCTCTTTAAACGTTTCGATAACCTTAGCGCTAAACGCAAAACGGTAATTAATTATTCAATTTAAAACGAAAAATACGCCACAATCAAACTAGACGCGATCGAAAATTTATAGAATCCTAAAATTTAAGAAAGGACAAAATCGAGATGTAATTCCTGAATTCGGGGAAATATACAGCTTTGCCATAACAAATATTTAGATTCGATTACCTGTTTAACAAATCAGGACAATCAATGATATTGCGACTATTCGCGAAGCCCTCGTATGGAAAATCAAACAGCTGACCGGTCAACGATCGGTTTACTTCATAATTTACGATACGTTACTCTACTCAATAAATCTGAATTTCAATATAATTTTACTTAAAAAAAATTATGGCTTTTAGTCAACGCAATATTGCCTACAACTACATACAATCGACTATCATTGCTTTAGCACGAGGAGCAAACGAAAACACGCACGCATGCAGGCACTCACACGCATGCAGGCACTCACACGCACGCACGCACGCACACACACACGCGCGCACACACACACGAGCGCGCGCGCGCGAAAACACGCAAACGCAAAAACATACAAAACACGAAAACACACCAACACAAAAAACACGCAAACACGAAAACACGCTAACGCAAAAACACGCAAACACGAAAACACGCAAACACGAAAACACACAAACGAAAACACGCTAACACGAAAACACGCTAACACAAAAACACACAAACGAAAAAAAAAACGCTATTAAGAAAACACGCTAACACGAAAATACACAAACGCGAAGATATACAAATGCGAAAACACGTAAAACTAAAACACAAATACGAAAACACACAAACGAAAACACGCCAGCGAAAACACACTAACGCGAAAATTCGTAAAGCTGCAAACATGAATCAAGACGGGGAGCACCGTTAGGAAAAACAAGTCTATTGACAAAATTGAAGGAAAGCTTAGCGCTTGAAAATATATTCTTATTATTACAAACAACAATACTTCATTTTTATTTAATAACAACCTTTATCGGTCTTCTTCTTCTTCTTGAACCGTGATTCGTCGCTATCATCATCATGGTTTTGAGATTCGTCCTTCTCTGCCTCATCGCTGAATACGGTACAACTTCTGCTAACGAACTGATAGATTTGAAGAGTGTATTATTTTTAATATATATATATATATATATATATATATATGTTTTTTACCTGATATTGCTAACAAAAATGTCGACAAAAATTTTTAAAATGTATTATTACTCTTATAGGATGACGTCATAAGATCAGCTCTACAAATAGTTGGTACGTATTCGTGGATTTTAAACTTGTAGTTATTGTTAATTCGCGTATAATAATAAAACCATTAAAACCTTCTGCCTTTTATTTCCATTATATCAGTTTGATATTCTTAAAAACATGTTAATTTAATTTAACTCTATGTTATATATAAGTAATTATTACTTTCCAGTCTTTTTAATGGGGTTTTTATAACTGTTAAAGAACACGTTACTATGAAACAATTTTGTGTGTATGTAATTGAACATGCAAATAAATCAGGCATAATTTTTCGAATGTATAGGTGGTGCCTATTTAGAAAGAGAGAATCTGCCTATATAAAAAGTAGCATTGCATTAGGGTAGAAATTATTTATTATTTCACGTCATATTTAATTTAGACTTTAATGTATTCAGTTTTGAACTGTAATCTGATTTCCGCAAACTGTAAGACATAATTTCGGTTGATTGATTGAGATTGATCTGGTTGATTTGATCGAGCATGATTTGTTTGAGATTGATTGATTAATTAATTAATTGATTTGTTTGTGTGTGCGTGAGAAAGAGCCTAAAGAGAGAGAGAAACAAGATAGAGCAAGAGAGAGGTGTGCATTATCAACTTCTATTATAGAAAATGTTCATTAGTTTATACGCCACTAGATGGCACTAAAATCAATTTTAACTCAAAGGGACCAGGGCTCAGACCCTGATAGAAGTCCTGTCTTACAAGGCTAGGGCCTCCTTATTAGAATACAATTTTGTATAACGGGGCGAAGGCCTACAGCTGTAAGATTAAGTTAGAACCTACATACAATTGCACCAAGGGGGCCACGATAGGGGCTAAGCTCTACACTTGCCGTATAAGGTTAGGGTTCCCATACCATCTCCAGCCAGGGGGCGAAGGCACGAGAACAAGTTCTGAAGCCCTACACGTGTCTTATAAGAACCTCCTTATTAGAAATACAACGTATAAATAAATTTGGCGTATAGGTAAAAGATCATCCGAACGTACCCAATAGCACATGACCATTTGAAAACAATAGGATCGATAATTTTAAAATATCTTATTAGGGTAATTATGCAATTTCCAACATTGTATGCGTGTGCGTTTGCCTAACCTCCAGGGGTACTGCTCTTAATACAACCAAAAGGACCTTAATTAGGGTTAAAGCTGTCCATCAAAAAATAACCCTAAGACCAACTCCAGGTCCAAGACTAACCCCAAGTCCAAGACCAACCCCTACATCTGCCCCTCCGTGACAAAGTACAATGCTGTCAAAAAGACTTTAATTAGGGTTGAAAAAGGTCTCCGAAAAGAGACCATAAAAAATAAGGGTGAAAAAACGCGTCCCCCACGTGAGCGGTCTTGTGACGTCAAAATCCAAGATGGCGGCCAAAGGTGTCTTACTACTACTGGCATCCCAGAATACAGAAGCCATCACCTTACCGGCTGATTTGACACACAAGGCTTTCACATCAGGGGTATAATGATGAATCCAAGTTTCGTCAGTGGTTATCAATAGCCTAATAAAATCAGACGGATTTGCTCGAAAACGATCCAGGCATTCTTGCGATATTTGCATTCGGACACGTTTTTGGTCTAGGGTGAGCAAACGCGGCACCCATCTCGCACAAGGCGTTATGATATTATGTACCCGTTCTTCAGATGTTCACTTAACTTCAATCGCCGATATTCTAAAATCATGGTATGGATTTTGCTCACCATTTCCGGAGTAGTAGGGCGCCCAGAGCAGTGTTCGTCTTTTATGCACGACCGCGTTTAAATGCAAATGCCACCCAGTTCTTTACCGTGGCATATAATGGTGCATTTTCACCCAATACGTTGAGCATTTTTTCAAAAATCTCCGCGTTTTTCAAACCTTTTTTAAACAGAAATTTAATAACGACACGATGTTCGATATTTTTTTCGATTGTTAAAAATACCCAAAATAGACTGGTAATAGGCGGTTGCTAAGAACAAAGTATGACACTGACAAAATTAATATTTTCAATACTGTCAAATCAAAGATGACATTTTAGAAATATGCATTTATTTTTTACTTAACAACGCCATCTACGCGGAGGTCAAGCAATTATCATCCCATCCTCGTATATGGAAAGTTTACCTCGAAATTTTCGACATTTAGGAACACTTTTAAATTTTAAATACAATTCGATACGGAATTGGCAATCCAGAATCTTTTATTTCTTCTTTTACAAAGAAACCGACTGAAAACTAATATTACAGAATATATTATATTTACGCAGTGTATTAATACAAAAGCTCATTAATAGTACGATTATAGTGAAAACACTCCAAAATAATCCGAGTTATTAATTCTACCTGGTATAACATTTAAATTTAAATTAATTTTCATGACAAAATGAAATTATGGCTTCTAAACTGAATTAATGTTCGTTTTAGTGTGGTTTAAGATAATGGTGATCACTAGAAAAGCACTTGCACTTTGATGAATAAACTTCATAATATAATTTCATCAAGATAATGAAAGGATTAATCTTTCATTGGTATACAATACATTAGATAAGAATATTAGTATGCTACAATAGGACCATAAAATCCAAGGTTTATAAAGCACAAACACGCCGAGAAAATTGGATTTATGTATGCGTTCACGACAAACCGCCTGAGATTAGTATATCAAAAAGACATTTATCATACTAAAATTATGTTAAAAAGGAAAAGAAAGATAACTGTACAGTAGTTCGATCAAATATTAAGAGTTTAAATCTTTTATTATACAATAATAAAAATACGTTTAACTACAATCAAATATAAGCTATCTAACTAATCTATCTAACCACAAATTTGGTAGAAATATGGGTGTAGAAAACAAAGGATAATGCGTTTCATTTTTACATATTTCTGTTACTAAACTGGATCAAATGTATTTTTTCAAAGAAATAAAAATAACGGTCCTATTTAAACGATTTCCGGTAGCAATAAAAATGGTGTAAAGATCAAATTCAAAATAACATGCTATTTTTTATTATATATCTCAATATACTATTATATAGCTGCAATAAATGTTTTTACTGTCACTGAACCAAGACAATGAACATTCTCTATATACTTATTAACTTGTTGCGTCATTCTATCTAAATAAATAACATTAATACAATTTCCTACTAATTATTACATTATTATTTTTATTTATGTTATAAATATAAAAAAAGATAAATAGTTTTTAATGAGTTTCCTTATCACAGATAGTATGTAAATGTATCGCCAATAAGGAAAAAAACCGTACCTACATCTTACACCTCACAGCAATGTAAAGCTTACTTTACTTCGAAACAATATAAATATAGATTGTTTTCAAGACGAGTCACACGTGGCGCGAGATGTTTGTGTGTTCAATAGTTTATATAATTACATTGTTAATGTGCCAGCATAAATCGTTAGAAATAAAACAGAGAGATCGACTAGAAGTTGAAACGTACTTCAAAATATTCGAATCGAGGTTGACTTTTCAGTTGGCTCAAATCTACAAAACTTCCAATGCCACAACACCACAAATTATAACGATATAAATTATCTACATTTTTACACAAATCAAAAAGTAACCTGTAGGTGTAGCGGACCGCAAAAATTTTATTATTGCAACAAACATCTTTTAAATCGCAATTGTTACGGCGATAGAAAAGTTAATTAATGGGGTTTAACGTATTTTATTAAATATTAAGTCCTTATTTGAGCATGGTTTTCGGGATATTTTATTTTTGTAACTAATGTTTGGCTAAGGGTTGAAAAACATGTGTTTGAGGTCTAACTAGCAGGTGAACACTTAAAAGCTGCTTTACTGAACGAATCATTGGAAATTCTTAGGCGCACATTCTTGATGTAAAAATTTCACTAGTTTAGTAAGTAATTCCGTCGGTACACACTACAATCAAAGACGTCTCTGTTTGCTACGTTGAAACTTGAGACCTAAATGTAGCGCTTGTTACGGACGACATTAAGATGTGGTTCAATAATTAATATGAAACTATTCCAACATAATAATTTTTTTTATTACCTTTGATAACAGGGGGTTGATTGCGGGGGTAAATATAGTTAATTTGAAATCTAGGGAAAAATGTTAGTGACAGTTAAAGTGTCGACGGAGCCAGAACAATTTGGTTAATTAAATACCTTCATTGTAAACAGTTTGTCTTTAAAATATTTCCCGCGTGTACATTTTCTTTTGAACTGGTCAACGCTAATTTGTCTTTTCTTTCGGGTATTAGTTTTAATGTGTTTTTCAAATATTAATCTATAAATAACAGTCCCCTTTTTTGAAGTTAAACCGCGTATGTTAACGATTTGTGGCTGTGATTAAAGGAATTCAAGTGTAAGTAGGTATTTTTATATAAATTAAGGCTGGCAGCAAATAATTCTACAAGCCTATATAACGTATTAAAAATCGCACACGGGCCCATTAATCTGAAATCTGCTAAAATAAAAGACAGTACAGGGCTCCCACACTCTTGTATTTGTGTGAATTAGCATTGATATTTGTTGTTTATATTTATATTTGTATAGCGGTGGGCCTGGAGAACGGGTACAAGATGATCCTTGGTTACTAAATGTAATGGGCAACTGCCAAGTGTTACATACCCCCCGGTTCCAGATGACCATTAAACACCTTTTATTTTTATTGTTTTTATTGTGGTATAGATGAATGTGTAACCTGAGAAATGGGCGTTGTATTTTTCTAACGCACTCAACCTTATATATAGGTCACGATGTTATGATCTATTTACAACTTACCCTTGTAAGGCTTTATTTGAATGAGTTTTTTTGCCAGTTTGTTAAGTAGAATTGTTTGTCTGCGAACTGATTTCTCTTTATATGTAATTTATTGTAATTTTACGTATGTATTTTGTGCTTTAGTAGTCACTAAACAATTATGTACGTGTAAATTCCTTGTCTATTTTCTTTTGTCCTTGCATTTACTTATTATCACCTGTGCAATTTTACTGTTGTTTTATTTTGTAATTTGCGTAATTGTTTTATGTGCTTGTTTACTTAAAGACCGGCATGATTAGTTTTAAAGGGCCACATGTTTAGTATTACGATTTTTATTCTGATTATTTATGACATAGTTGTGGGTGTAGGTACATGGGTTTTGTTTTATTGTATTTATGTGCAACTAAACTGCTTTTATTTATTTTTCTCTTAATGTTATAATTTTGTACGCACTTTACCTGATTTAATGGTGTTTTGTTACATATTTAACCCTTTTCATTGTTTTTTTGTGTTATTTGATTTATTAATGTACTTGTACAATTACTTATTTATGAATAAAGTGTGTGTTATTGGTGGTTCTTGCTCACAATAGTATATTAACGGGCTGAACGACCATTACGCAAAGCTCGTTAATTTTAATTTGAGTAGATTCATTGTTTACCTGCCCCACATGATGCAACACTTAACCTCGTCCAGCCTATCTCAGTCAAATCGCACAACGTACCTACCACTAGACGGCCAATTCGGTTGATCGGATTTGAGGTTTGCGAGTAATTAAATATCAGACTTGCAAATAAATTCTAATGTTTTAATTATTGCCAGGAAAGTCAAAGTAAGGTAAGCAGTTAATTTGAGTAATACTAACATTAGTCAAGATAAATCACTTAGCGATTGTTTTGTTCTTGAATTTGGGTTATTGCAAATAAGTTCAAATTACACTTTTCAAGAAAGGGTACCCGGGGCGCTACAAACCTAACAGTTTTGTAATGTTTGTCTTTTACTACTTATTCTACTTCTACTAATTCTATCCTGAAATATCTTATCGTTCTTTATATTAATTTGGGGTTTGATGATTTCAAGTGATCTAGAAAAACATCATTGGTTGCGTAACAATTTTATAATCAAATAATTTTTTTGTAGGGTGTTCCTATATGATGTCTTTTAAAAATAGTAATTTTAATTTTCTATCTTTTTTGTAACTTCGGTGGCAGCCAGTTTTGTTTTAATAACAGAGTGGACCAAAAGTCTGGAAAAGCCCAATTATCTCGTAAATTGTTAGTCCGAATTGTACAAAATTTGGGATAAGACTATTTTGGGATACTGAGGTTACAAATTTGACATTTGCAATGTTGCCATATTTGCCGTTTCTCTAATATTATTAGTCACTTTGGTTTTTATAAATACATCACCCTGTATATGCAGTAATTATTGGAATCTCCTCTTCAATACGAGTTCAACCATATGTAACACTTATGATTGTATGTAGTCTAGAAGGTCTTAAATACATAAAACAGAACTCTGGCAACGCCTAATTGTCTTAATAAATTTTTTAACACAAACTATTTTCAACTACATTTAAACGTAACAATTGAAAGAGTACAACATTTTTAACATAATGATTACTTAAGTGTTCAAAATATGCTCCATTTGTGAGTTGCCAGTACCCTAATCGATGGTAGAATGCGTCTACCACATTTCTCCATGATTGTCTAGAAATTAATCGAGATTCATCGATAATTCGTTGCCTTAGCTCTCCAAGACTTGCTGGTTTAGTTTTGTAACCTGAATTTTTCAAGTATCCCCAATAAATCTTTAGAATTGAAATCAGGTGAACGAGTAGACCATTTAATACTACCTCGTCTACCAATCCATCGTTCGGGAATTATCTCATTTAAATAACGCCGAACATTTAAACCAATATGAGGTGGAGCTCCATCTTTCTGAAACCATATCTGATTAAAATTGGTTTCAAACAGGTTTCTCAGTGTAGGTACAATTTCATTTCTAAGTAGCATTTCGTACTTCTCTAACATTAAATTTCCTTCAATAAAGAACGGCCCAATTAACTGAGTATCCACTATACCTGACCATACATTTAATTTTTGAGGTCTTTGAGTATGGTTATCACGCATCCAGTGTGGATTTACGTCACTCCAGTACCTTCAATTATGTCGATTTACGCTCCCACAAAGTGTAAAGGTTGCTTCGTGGGAAAAACATATGTCGTTAAATCATAAGTGTTACATATGGTTGAACTCGTATTGAAGAGGAGATTTCAATACTGACTATAAGGTATTAAAAAAACCAAAGTGACTAATAATATCAGAGAAACGTCATATTTGGCAACATTGCAAATATCAAACCTGGAATCTCCGTATCCCAAAATGGGCTTATCCTAAATTTTGTACAATTCGGACTAGCAATTTATGAGATAATTGGGTGTTTCCAGACTTTTAGTCCACTATGTATAAGCTGATCTATGCGTTTGTTGGAGTTTGTGGTTAGGGGAGACGGGCATCCCTATAACCGCCATGTTATTTTACATCCACTAATATTGTATTTTCTCAGAAACCAATGAAGGTACACTCTTGAAACTTTTACATCCATTCCAAAAAAAAATAGTCTTTTTAATAACCCCTACCAATTTGAAAAATGTAAGTGCTCAAATAAAAAAAGTATGATTTTTTTTAAATTTTTAAAGTAGTAAATAGTTTTTAAAACAAATACTGCTTTACTAAATGTTCAAAGTGGTAGGGGTTGTTGATTATGGTATTTTACATAAGTGGTAATAAATATTTCAAATCAATATGACAAACGGTTCCTTAGAAAACACTGCTTTTGGTTCAAAATACCATACTTTCGGGAATTAAGAGAAATAAAAGCAAATAGCGAATAAAATTGATTTTACTCACAAATCAAAACTTTCCTGCTTCATATTGTGGTTCTTCTTGCTTCCCAACATCACTCTTCCTCTTCTTAAGTGTCATTGAGGGTCGTCTTCACTTCTTTACATCTTCTCGAATGAATCTTTCTGCTTTCCGCACTCTCACGATACCCGATAAGATCTTGATGCAGTTAGGTCCTCGTTTCAGTCCAACATGTTGTAGAACTGTTACTCTCCCTCTATTGCCTTCATTATAAGTAATTATAGAATCAAATGTTTCAAATTTTAGGGTGTTCATTCCAAAAAAGTTTATATTAGGTATTCTAGACCACAACACTAAATTGTACGACTCAATCACGTTTTGAGTTTGGCCGTGAAGGCACTTTTTGAGGAGGTATGGGTGAGCTAAGTACGTTGGTTTTGTTACTTCAATCACAGCTTCGTCCAAAAACTTATCATAGTTATGAGGTCGTTCATCTCTCTCAGCCTATTTGTAGGTACATCATGAAATGTCGCGTAAATTATCATGCGGTTTTTCATTAGTGGGCGCTTTGTGAAAAAACGTAGCCCATTTTCTGCAAATCATTTTTATTTCTTCGGATGGCTAATTCATAATAGTTTTGAAGGGTATTAATGGCCTCTTCAGTAAGTCGCCTTTTCGCTCCTCTAATTGCTTCGCCATCTCGAAGTTTTTTCTTTTTGAAATATTTTCTCAATTTGCGTATTCGTTTCTGCACGTGGCCTACGCACTCTAATTTCTTTATTTGAAAATGTTCTCCATATGGATTGGATCCAACAACCTGGTCAAATCCTTTACAATCACCGTTGCCTAGATAGTTCTCACAGCGAACACCCCTGGTAGCCTCTGAACGAGCAAACATTTTCAATGCCCCCCAGACCTCCATACCTCCACTGGGCACATGATAGTTTTGTTTACATTCGTGTTCATTTACTTTACATGCACAGCTGTGACAGTACTTGGAAAAAACTTCAACATCCAAAATCTTGCCTGTATCAATACAGGAAACTAAAACTACGCCATTCAAAGACGTATGTCCACGTTTCTGCCACGTTCCGTCTAACCTTACACTCAAATCATTTTAAATGTTTCCATCTTCATCTACATTACAATCTATTGCTTCATTAGTTGTTGGGATCATACTTTCTGTTGCCACTTCCTTTATAGGTTTTACCAAAAACTGATTGTACTGTCAAACTTTTGCGGTGTATTTGGTAGGTTCAAGATACCAAACAAAGTTCGCCCTGCAATCATTCCCTCACCTATGGCTCTCAGCCCATACACACTACTAATATTTACAGCAAAGTAGTTTTCAACTTTAGGTGAAGTGTAAAAAGAAACGATTTTGTCACAGGTTTTGCAAAACAAATATGTTACTTGAAGTCTTTTCCGTAACTGCATCCAACCAATCTTTCTTTTGGAGGCTGAATCTGGTTTGGATGTAGGGCTGCTACCAACACTTTCAACATCCAAGTAAGTTTCCTCAGTACTAGATGTACTAGGCTTAGGATCACTATCACCACACTCACGTTCATCAGGCCTGTTATTCGTAGTATACTGGTTACCACGAAAACGGCGTTTTTTCTTCTTTGGTTTTCTCATCTAGAAAACAACTAAAAATGCAACTTGAAAACAACTAAAAATGCAAATTTTCACAAAACTACACATCTTTACTAAAGCACTGGATAAACAGGTTACCAAGTAAATGTTGTTTTAGCCAGGTTAGCCAACATAAACGACAAACTAAAAAAAATTGTACAGGTTAGCTAACATAAACAACACAGTATACATATCAGTGTCAGCAAGCATATATGAAACTTTGTGACCGGGTTCTTTTCCAATTTAGGCGTGCAATACTTTTTTTGAAACCAACTTTTCTATTCATTATCGTTTACATATCAATGTCTTCAAAACTAACCAGAGACAAATAAAAAATATTTTTTTTTGTTTTCTGTGATTTTTAAAGTCCGTCTCCCCTTAACTTGTATTACTAAGAACTAATGATCCGCAGGTTGAAGAAACAGAAACCATTTCATTTAAAAAAAATACTACCTAAATAACGTATTGTGCATATTTAATGAAATTTTCGTAAAAGTAACTGACGGTTGGTTGTATAACGGCCACATGTTTGCTGTCACGATTTTAAATATGATTTATTTGTGACACAGTTGTGGGTGTGATTTTACTGTTTGTTTTTTAAGTGTGTTTATATGTAATTAAGCTGTAATTTTGTGCGCACTTCAATCTGATTGAGTGGTGTTTTGAAATATCTGCATATCGAAACTTTTCTTTCCTTTGTTTTTTTTTTGTTTTTTTGATTTATTAATGTAGTTGTAAAATTTCATGTTGGCTAATAAACTGGGTTTTCTTGGTGGTTCTTCCCCAGTGTTCAAATTAACGGATTGAACCATTATTGCGTAAACCTCGTTAATTCTAATTTGAGTAATTTACGGCCAATTCTTTTTATCAGATTTGCGTTTTGTGAGTAATTCATTATTAGACTTGTAAATAAATTCAATGAAGTTCAATACAGTCAATCTGATGTACGTCAATAATTTGAATAAGGTTAGCGTTATTATCAGTAATTAGCAATTTTTTATTAATTTGGATCATTGGGAATAAGTGCTATATTACGCTCTTAAAAATTCTGTAGTCGTTTAATTATTGAGAGTACACTTTTAGGGTAGCGTACCTTGGGACACTACAATTGTAATTAATTTTTTTAAACTATTCTATTGAAGACAATAACTTGAAATGTTATCAAAACGAAAATACACGATTACATATTCAAAAGATAAGTATTTTAAAACATTAAGTTTCCAAGTGTAAACTGCAGTATTAGTATGTCGATTTAAAAAAAATATATTAAACTATACACGCCCAGAAAGCGCCTCGTCCACGACTCGTCCCGTGAACTACATGCTCTGCCTGTAACGATTCCGGTCTTGTAATGTAAATAGCTAATTATTTTAAAACAGGTTATGGTGTATTGTAATACCGGTAACACTGCACAAAATCGCCTGACATATGGTCGGTTATCCGAAAGAACGTGTGAAAGCGATGAAATTTTCTCAGTTGAGATCGATACTTTGTAGCGTGAACATGGAACATTATTGTATATTGTATGTAAGGTGAAGTATTATGGGAAACATACCTGCAAACAGTTTATCCGCGAAAAGCCTATTACATTCGGCTATAAAGTGTGGAGTTTAAATGCCGTAAATGGCTACTTAATCAACTTCGACATTTATCAGGGAACTAATCCAGAGTCAGTAATAGAGTATGATCAAAGATTTGGAAAGACTACTTCACCGTTAGTTCTAATGATAGACTCCATGCCAGAGTGTGATCTTCGTTATCAAATTTACATAGACAATTTGTTTACCAGTTTCACACTGTTAACTGAATTACAACAGATAGGCTATGGAGTTACAGGAACAGTTAGAGAAAATAGGGTTCCAAAAGACTGCGTCATACTTACTAAATTGGAAATGAAGAAAAAAAAAGCGGAGTTCCATCGAATCTAAAATTTGAAAAGATGAAGGTATGATATTCGTACGTTGGACTGACAATGCTCCTGTAACCATGGCCTCAACTTCTTATGGAATTCAACCCACTTCTTTGGTAAAGAGATATTCAAAGTCTGAGAAGAAAATTGTTCACATTCCCCAGCCACATCTTATAAACGCCTATAATAAATATATGTGTGGGACAGATCGCATGGACGAAGATATTGCTTGCCACAGAATCGGTGTCTGAGGTACGAAACAGTATTCGCCTTTACTTGGATACCGCTGTAAATAACGCATGGAAAAGGTTGCTGCAGTGTAATAAATGTGACTTGGGACTATGTATTGAATGTTTTTATGTATTTCATACCAAATAACATGTTCAACTTTTTTGTGCTTATATTGAGCTAGTGTGGCCATATGGTCACACCATTTTTTGTAAAAAATAAAGAAAAAAAATTAAAAAGCTTATATTTCTCATCATTAGTAAATATAATTTCATAATTAAAATTTATAAACTTGCTCTACTTAAAAAATAAAAATTCCGCCTTTCAAGGGTTAATGCATATAGAATAATTTTAAAATTGTTGAAACTTTCAAATAACGTCATGCTATTATTCGGAGTGGCAGCATTAGCCCACCCATTTTAGATAATTATAAGGTAAGCTTTACTTTTAATAGCATCCATCAACAATCAAATTCAGTATAACTTTATAGTTTTTTGGCAAAGTGAATCTTACCTTTTACTTATAAACATTTTTGTGAGACTGTGACGAAAGAATAACACAATCATCTATTCCCATGCTTCGTTAATTACAGTCTGTATGTGATTATAATTAACAAATTCTTCGTAGTCGGTGCTTGCAAACTGGGCGATTGCCAACTTTAATTTTCTTTCTATTTCTCTTTATTTATTATTAGCAATCGGCCGCAAGATTTTTTACATCTGAACCATTATTATAATTATCTCCTCTATTATATTTCAAAACGTAGGTACTTGATTTTATTATGCACAAAATTTTAAATATTTTCCGTTAACAAGGTATCATTATATTGACTTTTTTTAGCAAAATGAGAATTGATAATCTCTTGATTTATTTTTATTTCAATTTACTATTAAACATAAAAACTATTTGAAATGAACACGAAATGCGTCATACCATGTCATTAAACATATATCTAAACGTTTTATATTACCGTAATTGCAGATATTACTTTCCATTTTCTGTATAAAAACTAGAATAATTTTATTCCTGAGTTAGTCATTGAACATTAATTGAAGGACAATCATCAATAATTAGTAATGATAGGAATTAATCGATATTTATTACATTACAATTGTGTGCAAATTTCGAACACGTCATAGACGTATTTAAATTACCATTAACTATTTTTTTTCAAGTTCACATAAAGTGCATAGTCACAACTTTAATAACAATAGTATAATATACCGGTTGAGTAACCAACGCTTACAATCAATGTTAATTTTATTATATAACTCGAAAGGTGGGTCAGTGTCAATTTCAATTTCTATATCACGGTTAGAGAAACTAAAATTATAAATTTATGTCATTAGTCTCCTTAGCCCCTTCATTACTAGAAGTATCTAACAAAACTCATATAAGTATGTTTAAATATATTCTTGAGATTTACATTTTTTCATAATTTAATTTAATTACATTTGAAAACCACGTATTTTAAGAATTGTACAATTGGGTATATTTAAATACGTGCATATTATACTACACAAGAAATTATTGAAAGACATAGACATGACACGTGTGTCTACGTGTGTGTGTGGAAGACCTTAGCGCACTTTTCTGCCATTAAGGCACCCATTCGTCCCGTATTATATGGGGCAGTCCCTGTTTTAGACACATCATTTCTTATATGTAATTATTTTAATAAATTACGTAAATCTATCGTATTTATAAAGAATTCCATTTTTGTCCCGTTTCTGACATTTCATTGTTTAGAAGGAATTAATCAAAGTCTAGAAGAGTACGAAAAAGATAACGCGACCTTCAGATAAGACATAGGATAACATCATAAGTTCTACAATTTACTAGACTTACTAGCACTTTTGTCGACTTAAATAAGTGGTGCGCGATCCCGCTTATGAGGCAGTATTAAGTACCAAGACTAGCGCCAAAAGAATTGGCTTACGACGGTGCTTGTACGTGTAGAAAATAAATATACCGGTGCGTGTAAATAAATATAGTGTATAATTGTTCGTTAGTTAAGGTTAACGTTAAGTGTTAATAAATAACTGTTTTAAAATAAATAACCGTTATATTGTAGTGTGTATCTAAGACGATAGAAAATCAGAAAATACCAAAAAGAACATGCACGTTTGATAGAGATTTAGAAGGTTAATATACATTTATTAAAAAAACAATCTCAATAGTGCACATGGTGGAAATGTGGATAATGTTCAACACATATTGACACTCAAGACTAAAAGGACAGATATTGCTGCTTCTAGTAGTAGCAAAGTGAAGAATAAAAGCTAACTGCGATTGAATATACTCATTCATGCCACAACGTGATCCACAATCAGTACTTCGTGCTATAGATTGCACTACTAAGCTAATAAAAGTTTCTTCCAAGAAAAATGTGCATGTGCTAGAACCAAATCTGAAAGTAGCGTGTGTAGCATACATTTTACTCGTAAGACATTTTGTAAAAGGAAAGGGGATACAAGTAAAACTTTTGGTAGTTCAAGATGTTCCACGTGAAACTTCAGACATTATATCCGAATACATTATTAAAACGGTTGACAAATATGAATTAACAACAAAATTAATGGCAATGTGCGCTGACATTAATTACAATTTTGGAGGAGCAACAAGGCATCACCAAAATAACGTCTTTCAGAATGTCCAGCAGTTACTCAAAACACTTTAGTTGGGGTGAACTGTGCCGCTCATATCCTTTATAACTGAATTCAAACATCAGCACGCTGTTCACCTATTGACATGAAGCCATTATTGTGAAAATCTATGGCTATTTCTACATTTATACTACTCGAGTTGAACAATTAGAAGATTTTGTGAGTTTGTTAATATTTGATACCAAAAACGCTGGGATACAGATGGTTAGCGTTGTTACCTTCGATAGAAGGAATATTAAAAATGTTCGAACCGTTACAGAGTTACTTTCTCTCTCAAGAAACATTACCCATATTGATTCTTAATAGTTTTAAAAACATTTTTTTTCATGTTTGCCTATGGTTTCGTTCCTCACAAGTTTCTACATTTCATAAATGTATGCTGGAAGTAAAATCTGAAAAATCTTCAATGGGAGAAGTATATATGGTTCTATCAAATTTGAAACAACAATTAATATAACGGAAAAATGAAGTCTTTTTGCCAAATGAAGTTAACATTATGCTAGTAGCTTTGGTGAATAAAGGAGAAGACCTAACCGTAATTTAACACATCAGTAACCATGTTTTATACCATTTGCATATCCTTTTTGGATAAATCGACGCAACACCTTGCAGATTTACAAGCGTTTCGTTGGGTATTGCTAAGAAAATAACGTCTGTGGTCAAATGTCGGAAACTCATTAACTGTTTTTCAAAAACAACACCCTGATGTTCATATAAACGATCGGAACTTTTTGATAAAATTGTATGTATTAACAAATACACCCGGTCAAAAAATAAAGGAGTGAAAAGACGATTCTGTTTCTATTGATAAACAATGGGTCGAACTTTTTAATTTCGACCAGCGAAAAAACGAGCTTTACCGTAACAACTTTAAAAGGACTTTTTTTAAGTTTCTCCAAGATCGCTCAGGTATTTTACAAATTCAATGGAAAAATATACAAATGAGTAACGTTTCGCTCGCCATTTTATTAAATATGTATTTTAAAAACCGAAATAAAACATAGAATTAAATAGACTTTTTTAATTTACTTGTTTGACACCATTGCATTATGATATGGGACGCCTAAAAGATTACCATCAACAACCACTACATTTGTTTTACACAAATGGTCACCTTACCATAAACCACTGCTGTTCTTACATTTCGATGAAACTTGATGGGGGTTTACAGTATTCTCAAAAACAATTAATTTGCGACACTTTTATAAAGAAATGTGAATCTGTATAGAAAAAAAAAAAACAAAACTGAAAATACATATTACACCGCTGAAATTATTTTTGAGAACTACCTGAGTTAAACGCTGGAAAACAGGATCCTTCTGGAGGTATTCCTGGACATGGAAAGAGCCTTCGGTAATACATCATTCAACTCTATTTCTACAGCCATGAGAAATCTAGGTCTGGAGGAAACGTGCTGCAGGTGGATACACTGAACAAGAGGCTACTGATCGATACTCTGGCAGCCCGGGTCTCCGGTATCTGTGGAACTTTGTCCTCGACGAGCTTTTACTGGACCTCAGCAACGCAGGGTTTTCACCCCTAGGATACGCGGATGACTTAGTTATCCTAGTAAAATGGAGATTTAACAATACAGCCAAAGAGCGCATGCAAATGGCCCAGAATGTAACAACTAGGTGGATAGCGAGGGAAGTCTTAAAAGTCAGTCCCCAAAAAACCTCCACTGTATCTTTTACGGAAAGGAGGAGTCTAAAGGACCTATACCCTCTCCTTCATGGCGGCAAAGTAATCAACACGTGGGGGGAGGTAAAGTATTTAGAAGTTATTTTAGACTCCCAGCTACATGGAACCAACACATTGAGAGAATTAACAGAAAAGCGTAAATTACCCTTCCGGTATTAGGCGAACCTATGACAAATCATGGGGTCTGAGACCAAGTATGCTGCACTGGCTATATACTAGAGTAGTCAGACCGGCAACAACCTATGCGGCTTTGGTGTGGTCGCCAAAGATGGAGCAGGAAACCGCCAAACTAAAACTACGCAAGATACAAAAACTATTTAGGCATTACGGGAGCAATGAGAACTACGCCTACTGCTGAAATGTAGGCCCTATTGAAACTCTTCTCTGGATCTGGTATTACAGGGTGGCTAGATTGCAGGATTCACTGTACAATCTACGTACAGACACAGAGCATACGTTAATTGACAGTGCTGGGGACCCCATATTTGATATGAGAACGGACCATATGACGTCAAAGCTTCTCGTTGCTACACTCTTCGAGGTAATAACTCAGGATCGACAGTGTTGAATTAGCAGAGACACAAATTCCCTCCTGGTAGTCTAATCTGGTACACGCAAAATAATAGAAGAGCCTACGATGGAAGGCGTATCTATATTTTATCTGACAACCAAGCGGCCCTAAAAGCATTATCAAGCTTTAAGGCTTAATCTAAAACAAGACAGGGACCCTATTATGGTCCCTAACCTGCATTGGGAGTACCAAGAAACGCAATCCGTAGCTACATCAGCGAATGGTTCTGCGATCATCAAACATACTGGACAAACAGATAAGAGTTAACACATAGCAAGAATTTGTAATTGGGCCTTGCATAAAAAGAATCACAGAACTACTCACGCTAAGCAGGACGCAGCTTAGGATCCTTACCGGCCTCCTGACACGATATGCATCTGTTAAGGACCATTTCAGGCACATCTATACACATTATGTGTGATTGTGATTCGCTGATTGCTAAAAGACATCGGATTTTCGGGTATTCACGAATTGAACTTAAACACACATTCCGCTAGTGACCTGTGCGCTTTGCTACACGGTATTAAGATCACGGATTAGGTGTAACAAACCATTAGGGAGAAAAAAATAAGCTCTATAGGCTGCAGTGTCGCCGGAACCAATTAGGTAGACGGACCCGAAAGGAAAAAAACCACCTGAGTTATAATTGGTTGGAAAGAAATTGACAGTAAATTTCAAGTCAATCTAGACTATTATAAAAATGTATGGTGCTAAAGAAATTATTGTAAAAGATTTTGCAGTTAGGTTATGTAACTGATTTAATACGACTGAGGTATCATCTACGCTGGAATGCTACCAGAAAACTAACAGAAAACGGTCTTGAAGTTGACCATGTCGAGAGGGTTTGTATCTCTTTCTTTTTCAGTTCTCCTTTTATTACTAATGAATAATGTAATTGAAAGAAAATGTAGCGGTATTAGTAATTGCAAATGTGTGCATATTTATTTCTAATAAATACATATACAAAAATTACACTTATTAAAAGTTAAAATTAAAAAATACTTCGGGGTTACAGATTATAGTGCGTTTTTATTATAGCATAAAAACTATTTTATTAAGAAAACATATTGTTCTAATATACGAAGAAGTAACGTACCGATTACAACTGACATGACATTACGAGATGTTAATACACTTGAACATCCACATGTTACAAAATGATCAACCATTTTTTTTAACTTATTTACAGCAATAATAACAAAAGTGCACAAGGGTTATTCTTCCAGGTTCAGATATACTAATAAAATAATTATAATTTTTAAAATGTACCTACATCAGGAATTTGTCTATATAGATACTTGTCATTTCCGTATCACGGTACTTTCTGTAGTGTCCCAAGGTTAATAACAACAATTAAACTGAGGTTTATCATGCCATGTTTGTCCACGCAGTAAGTCCTCTAGGCGGGCGAAAATGTTAGTCATCAATCAACAATACCAAATTCATACCAGCAATGACGGGGAGACTGTATGGTCGGAAGGGGTTCTTGAAACATATTTCAAGTCAATAAGCCTTTTTGCGAGATGGTGTATTGGAAATTAAATTAATACCGCATTACTACTCTTTGCTATGAAGAGACCATTATATGCAATTCAATATCTATTGATAATTAAATAGTAACTCTTTGCAAGGCAAGGGCCGATTCTCAATAGGTTACACCAACTTGTTGAATTCCTTGTAGCAAGCTTTAATCTACATTTAAATACCGGCTTATGCTTGAATATAATCCGTTAATTAATCACTTAATCACAAAGCACTTAAACATATATGGATTTAACTCCAGGCGGTGGCGATTATTTATCGATATAAGTTGTTCATCAGTCCGCTTAGCTGATTAAACCCAGAACGATGTGATTACTTATCGATATGTTTGTTTATACATCCAATTCGCAGATTAAAATGAAAACCGGGTCGTGAAATACTTACATTAAAACCAGCACAAGAAAGAAAAGCTCAAATTCGCATTCTCATTTGTTACTAAAACGGAAACGTTAATACATTTATGGCCCCAACAGTTTACAACTATGGTTTGTAACAAAGCAACAGAAGTACGACCAATCAAACCTCCAGATTCAACTATCTGTTCACCACCAAATTAAAAGTTATAAAAAACAAGAAATATTAGGTGAGCATATTTTCATATTTATTATTACTTAATAGAAGTATAAAGTTTTAAAATATTTACGCGTCTCGAATTTCAAATTAACAAACAAAGCCGTATGTTCGAGTGTAATTAATTACCAACCGGCGACATTTTACCCAATTTAGAGCGTTTACACACTGTCACGGTCTTTTCGGGTCACATGGAAGAACACTTGTTTTTCTACCCCAACATCTGTTCTCTTTTCCTTCTGAACCTTTAATTACAAACATTTAAATCTTAGTTACATAAAATATATAAAATAAAATATCCCGAAAAACATTATCAAATTACGACTTATTGGTATTAAAACCCATTAATTACCTTTTATTTCGCTGTAACATTTGCGATTTTTTATTTTTATTGCAATAATAAGATTTTCAGGGTTCGCTTCCTCCATTGCTTTGATACTTTACTATTATTATAGTTATCGATAAGTAGGAAGAGAATAGAAAACAAAATGAAATCGTAAAGTAAGATTAATTTTGGAGAAAGTAATAAAATGAATTTTTTAATAAAACTAATGTATTTTCTTTTGGTTTGTAATCTATGTATTTTCTCTATTTGGGATAAAAATAATTAATTAAAAAATAAATTTTACTACGAATTTGTTAGAGAATCGTCCATCAAGGAACTAAAACGGCCAATACAATCAGAAATAAGATTTTAAGATTTTATTGTTAGCAGATGTATTGAGAGGTCTTCAAGTTTTTTATTATTGAGAATAAGGAAATCACGCAGGCTATAGAACACAAAAAATGTGATTTCAGTAACAGTCTTTACTTGACATTTGCCAATTTGTCTTAAATAGCGTACGAAAAAGAAAGTTTCGCAAATGTATTGAAAAAGATGTAATTAACCCGAGATTATTTTCGCATAATGATTTATTATGACTTTCAGAAAGTATAACTGCGAAGAAAGTTTGAAATCACCATTTGGCGATCAGGCCCCTCCTTTGGCAACAATTTACAGATCGTACAAGGAATTCGAACGTGAAAGAACTACAGCTGATCACCATAACGGCATAGGCCCTCCCGCTACCGCTGTGACGAATTTTGTTAAATGGATTTGAAATTGCATCATGCAAACTTATTAAGTATAAAATTATTACGTTGTATGGTACAACTTTTGCGAATTTAAACTGTCGCCTTTTCTTTTGATAACAGTTTTTGGTCTTAAACAAAGAGTTTCGCTTTTAGGTACGAGGCGTTTAGGGTTAGCGTCGCTAAAAAATCTTCAATTTACAGGATATCGGTTACACGGATAACATCCGCTGGTTACAAAGTGTTTTTGGTGATGCAATTTTTCCGACGGCTTTCGAGTTTACATCGTTTTAGCGCGTATGATAGTTTTTAAATTAACGAAGCTGTTTTAATGGGTTAAGACGAGATCTAAGGGGATTAAATTGAAGATGGCGAGAAATGAATGTAGCTTAAGGCAGTCAGGTCCATGATGCAGTGGAAGGTTCACGCTTTTTTTGTTTGCGGTTTCGCAATATACGCGAAAGGGGTTAGTGTAATAGTGTAATGCTCCCCTACTTTTAGGGTTCTATACTTATATTTATAATGCGCCCTTCTGGTTTGGTAACCCAACGCGGTTTTATTTTGCCTCGGCTTTGCTCAATCGGGTTTATTTTATAAACGGGGTGTGGTTCGTAGTAAGTACTGGATGGGCTTAACACTGTAACCTTAAATAAAATCCGTAAAGCATTTTTAACACGTATATTAAACAAATATTTACAATAAATAAAATAAACGGTAACTAACAAAATATGTATGTAAGAACTCCCTGGTCCGGGTCCTGGCGTCACTGGGTGCGAAGTCGCTTCTGTGAACAAAAGATAGTCTTTTTAATCTATTCCTTACCTAAGAGGCAAAGTTTAGGTTACGGTCCTGCATGTACAGTAGCGCGAGCGTTATCCTTGATGCAGTGGTTGATCGGAGCGCCAGCGCAATGAACTCGAATCGTTGAGAAAATCGATATCGTGCTTATATATTAGTAACTCTGGAGCGCTGAAGCAAGGATGTCCTACTCCTCGGGAAATAATACACGCGAATGCGCGTCTGCAAACGCGAGATCTCGGGACGGTCTTTCTTTAATTATTACCGGTTTAATTTTGGCAATTAGATTATTTATCTAACTAAATTAATTACTGATCTCTATACTAAGTTTAATTATTTATAATTAATCAAGGGAACAAAATACTTAATATTAAAACTACTCTAATCGGTTTACGTAAAGATAGAAAAATCTACGTACTCTCTAATTTATTTACAAACGTTCGTGCACCAGGTATTTACGATGGTTATAGTGACTACCAATTTCTCTACAAATTTATACAACAGGTTATAGAGGTACTCTTCTGCGATTTAAGACACCGTGTACTGTTATTGTGTTTTGTCTGTAGGTAGTGTATAAGTTTCGAGCGGGATTTCAGTAATGCGCAGAAGACGTAGGCGATGGCCTGTCTTTACTGGATATACTAAGAGAAAGGTCGTAGGTCTTTACAGCCCTGTAACAACCCTTCACCCTCAGGTACTTTGTAAGATACGTCGGGGGCTACCCCTGCGTTCCTCTAGGTGTACTTTGTGGTGGCGAGTGACGATGGGATCTACCCTTCGTGCTACTCTAGGTGTTAGTGTACTTTGTATTGGCGAGTTCCGTCGGGGGCTACCCCTGCGTTACTCTGGGTGTATGTGGTATAACTCCTGGAGCTCAGCCCGGAATTATTTACGGTCTGTAATGTTTGAGTGTAATTGTAGATTGTATAACTTACAACTTACGTGTCTATCAATAGCAGTACAGAATTGAACTTTAGGTTGCCCGGTGCGTCGTGGTGTGCGTTCTCGCCCGATCGCAAAGGACTCTTCGTCGGTGAACAACAGGTCGGTGCTTACACTAAGCAAACGGTGCGGCTGCGGCTACTGGTTTCTGGAACGGCTTGACTTGAATCTACTGAGATTCATCTCTTTTGTATTATGCGCGTCGCGAGTTTATAAAGGTGCATCTGTGGGCGGTTTCGCGGCTACCGTGCGGGGGATGCCGTTATGCGATTGGTTAAAATCGTTCTGACGTGCAGAAACTTACGGTTTCTTAGAAATACACGTCAGCGGTGATGAATAAATTATTTGTTGTGCAATATCGCGTAAACTTATGAAATCTTACATACAGGATGGTCCGCACCTAATTTATTCTAAAACACATATGTACAGGACGCTGGTTCTTTACAATAGGAGGGAACAAGTTATATCGAACCGAGGGTGTATCGAACATTACCGTAGAAGTGTTCTCCGCTTCCATGTGTATAGGATAGTTTAAAGTTTCAACACACCCCCAGGTTATCTTATCGTAGTGTTTCGTTTTGTTAATAGTGACAATTTTCAGTCATAGAAGTAATGGTTTTAGTGTTTTTTGAAGTGCTGAACCTTTGTTCTGTTGACCTGTTTTAACGCATTTTGGTTATGCGGATTAATTTTAACGAGTTCCTGTTAAAGGGGTAGTTTCGCGTATATCGTGCAGCTCAAACAAATAAAGTACAAACTTGCTGTGCATAGTGCCGATTTACTAGAGTTTAGAGTAAATATATTAACGTTATAGAGTGCTTTCTAAATAACGTTAGTAAGTAGTGCATTTACGTTAAATCAGATGAAAATTAGTTATTTGGTGCTTTTGGTCGAATTAACTGTCGTACTTAGTTCGGGTAATTATAAATAGCAAATTGTCGTTTGTGAGATATTATTTGGAGAGCGTACCGCAGAAATTGAGTGAAACCCTATCGAGTCAGCACCTGGTAGAACCAGTTGCAAGACTAATTATATTGTAGTCCAAAGGAAGCAGAGTATTCTATTGTTGTAGGTGCTAAGGTAAACTTTCACTATTTTTTATTCTGCTAGTGATAACAATAAGCGTTTTTTATGTTTGTGTGGAGGATGAATTCGCTTGCTATCGGGTTAATTATTGTATAAGAGCCTTTCAGGCAATTTAGAAACAGGCTTATTCATTCACACGACTTATTTGTTAATATACTGAATCTTTTATCTGTGTAATGTTGTGAATTAAAAGATTATTTCACGAAGGTTAGACAAATTTATGTTATCGATATCTTTATTGTTTCCGTTGTATTGATTAAAAGGTAGTTAGTTATTCATAACATGACCTTGCAATCGCCGACTGAATTTGATTTTTTTTTTGGTTTCTTGTTTTAAATTGCAAAATCTAATTTTACGTTTAAGATTTCTAGTGTTTTAAATATTTTTGAGAAATTTCGAGTTAAATAATTTTACAGCGACAACATCCATTTATCGTTCACTTGGATTGTAATCAATTTTATTGAAATTTGACAAGTTTTTAAAGTTTCATTTAGCTTTAACGTAATGGCTAATGAGACTTTCTCGATTTGAGCGTTTGCTATTTTGATTTTGGTAGTAAGATTTTAGATTATAAAATTTCGCAATTGTGCTGCTTTTATACGAAGCTTAAGATTTTATTGAGGTTTGGGTGAAGTTTGCGTTTATATTTTTTGGAGCAGAATTTTCAGGCAGAAGAGTATTTTATTTTGATCGAACGTTATGGTTTCCTGTTACACCATTATTAAGACCTAGTTTATAACATTTTCCCGCTATAAATGTATTTAGCACGCGGCGCCTTTTTGACATTTACCCGATTTTGACGTTTATAAAGAAAACCGGCTACACCACTGAGCTACGTCGTGCGCGCAAATTGCCTTTACGGGCTGACGCTCTAATAAGTATTTGTCATGTAACATTCTTTCAACAAATTTATCAATCAAATAGCAGTTCTTAACGGTAAAAGTGAGTAATTTTTGGTTCTTTATGTACTTTTTGATTTCCAGGTTGCATTTATATTATATGTAATGGCAATTAATTAATGCAATTAGTCATTAAGCGTGTAAGGTTCTCGGAGAGGTAATACTACACCTAGCCACATAAGTGTCAAATTATTGCTTAACTTTAAAGTCAATTATTTGAAAACGTAAATTTTCACGATTATCGCACATAATTGAAATACTTATTTTTGGGTATTAAATCGTGATTTTTATTTATCTTTTGTATGAATGTAAACATTTTGATGACAATTAAAGTTATTGTCCTCAGTAATGATAAAACTAAAATAAAACTAGATTTTGTAGTCGGCTTTTTCATATACGTTCTCTAAGTATCTCAGCAGACTTATTGTATTTGTGCTTTCATATTTCATATATTTATTTGAAATCTTGATTAATTTTTAAAAGATATTTCATTTACTGAAGACGATAACTGTAATTGTTATCACAACGTTTTAATTTGTGTAAAAACATAAATGAAGATACATGATTACAAACCCAATTAATTATGAAAGATAACCGGTCAAGTTTGCAATTTAGCTTAAAAACCTAATAATGCGGTTCTGGAATGTACTGAATAAAAATTTGTGGAAGAATTATTTTGTTTTTTAGTGAATTTTTATTTTAGACAAATTGTCGTCCTCTAAAATTTGTCGCTTTAAGCCATAGCTTAATTAAGACACTGGAGAAGTAATAACTTATTACTGATAAAACGAAATTAGAATTAAAATAGTTTATTATTGGTTTAAATCAATAATTTAGCGTAATAATTACAAATAAGGAAAATCTATTTGGAAAACTTATTTATTTTGAACAGAATGTTTTGGGTTATTATTAATACATATACTATAAAGGGATTACGATGTTAAACGATAACAATCTAAACGCCTGACCTTTTGAAATCCCAGTGTAACATGGTACACTAAATTAAATTAAATTAAATTATATATATATGTATATATATATATATATATATATATATATATATATATATATATATATATATATATACGGGCCTCTGCACCTACTTTTAAACATAGGAAACTGCATCCAAGGGTTAACCTACATGAACAACTTAATCTGAAATGATGAAATGATCAGAAATTGGAATATAAGTAACTGAAATTGAGTCCTTATTAATAAACAAGATGGAATATAAACCAAATGGTGTAATTGGCCAAGTGTGTTGGTTCAACTTTGTGCCTCGCTCGTAGATCTCCCCCAAAAATCAGTGGATTAAGATTCTCAATATCTTGGATTAAATAAGTAATTAATGGACTGCGTGAGTGCGTGGGTGTGTGTGATAGTGGAAAATGACATGCACCGGATGGCCTTAAATTTTTTTAAATGGTCATAATGGATACTAGAAAATGTTGTAGAACCATTGTGAGAGCTATCCAATTGCACAATTATGTTCGACTATACATATGAAATTAAAAACCTAATTACATTACCTTTCACGATCTCAGTTTCCCTTGTAGGCGGAATATTATACGCTTACCTAGAACAAAGTCAGTTATTAATTTTTTAAAAATTACAATTTAGAATATTCTTGTGACAAAAAGATCTACTTAAGATAATAGTGCGTAGAACACGAAAAAAGTTCTTTATATTTGCAAAACTGAATATTGTAGACATTTTCGATTGACAAGTTTCAAGTGATCTGACGTTAACAGATAAGTATCAAATGGCCTGTTAGTTTTACAAGGCAAGTAATTTTGTAATTAAATAAGTTACCTATCTCTTTAGCTAGATCAACTGTCATAAGCTAATATTTTGTACTAATACCCTAATATTCTAACATTTTGTATCTAACATTGTTCAGGTGTACAACTGCTTCTAATAAGAGGCAAAAATAGACAAAAATTATTTAGCGTTAAACTTCATCATAAGGTAACTGTTTTTACTGGCTCCTAGCTCTAGGAGATTATAGGTGCGCCTAAAGGCTCCCCAATCAACTTCTCTTATTGACAGTAAACACCTCGTGTAACATGTTAATATAATATAAAATGGAAATTAACAAAACATTTAAAAAGTTAACTGAACTTCGCAAAAGGTGATAGAACCGCGGCTGTTCCAATGACAGTGTATTTACCTTACCACTTTCATAACATATCATTAAATTATTTAATGAAATTATTATTTATTGAATCCTGGATATCCGCAATGGCTGGTGGTAAACATTTGTTACTTCTATGAAATTATTGAATTGTTGGCCTTCTACAAAATGTGCTATGTGATCTACGTGCTGAAAGTATTCAATATTAAGTAAAATGTTTGCTAATGAGAGGTAAACAGGCCTTAAAATTTCACGAACTATACCAAGGTACCGTGTACACAATCCATATTCAGCAGAAGATGCTTCAGTTGACTGACTTTGAAGATTATCGCGAATTATTTGTATCAAATAATTATTTGCCATTTGCTTGCTCTATTACAACTATAGGTAACTAGTTTAGTGTAATAATTCCGAATTAAAAGAAAAAAATTGTTACTCTGCTCTGTTCCGTTTTATTTTGCATTAGAGCAGGCCATGATATTTATTTTCTGTAGTGGTATTCCCATTTGTCGTCAAAGTAACAAGAAGTCAATTTAACGCCGTCCTATCAAAAGTTATCGTGCTGTGTCGCCTACTTAAGTAACGCATGTGATGATAACGCCTCATATTGAATTAATGTAACGCATGTGATGATAACGCCTCATATTGAATTAATGTAACGCATGTGATGATAACGCCTCATATTGAATTAATAATGATTTGATAAGAAAATGTCAAAAAGTACAAATTTTAAGGTGTTATAAGCACCTTAAAAATAGTACAACGAGAGACACACAGAGACAGACACACATGGTGTCGGATATATTTCAAGTACGTAATAACTTAAATTATATTGTGGTAAACGCGGAAAATAGTTTTAAGATTTCACCTTTCGGCAAGGTCTACAACGAGAAACGTGTCAAATGGGCAGAAAATTTTATGTGAAATGTAGCAAGTCGTAATAGCTAAAATTTAGTTTTTGAGAAAATTTCCACAGTTGCAAAGTTAAGGCCAAGCTGCCATATTTGTGTATCTGGAGGAAACGTGGATTTACCAAAATGGTTGTAATATCCATCGTTGGGTGCATGATTCTGACATCAAAAGTAATCCATCCAAAACTAAAACTAAAGGTAGAAGGCATACCATTTTAAACCCAGGGCGTAATTTAGCGTTTTTGGAAAACTGACTATTTATTCGAATCAGGGAACTATGACTGGGGACCGGTTTCAAAATTCAGTGATTAAATAGTTGCTTCCTGTGCTGTTCAAACTACCTGGAAATTGTGTAGTGGTTATGGATAACGCACGGTATCATTCGGTGCAACTAGACAAGGCATCCTTATTTCCTAGTAAGAAATATCAGCTGCATGAGTAGTTGGTTACGCACCGGGTCGAAATTGAGGAAAAATTACAAAAAAGCAACAGTGGAACAAAATTCAACGTTTAAAGTCCAGAGGGAAAAATTATGTAGTTAGAATATTCTAAGGATGGGTATGAAGTTTAACAATTGTCTTGCCATTGTCGATATAACTTTATGGAAATAGCATGGGGTTTCTGTAAAAAATATTAAAATAGGCAAGTAAGTTCTAAACCTCCATAGACAGATAGGGTTCGAAAATTATGGTTTGAGGCTTTATCCAAATGTTGTCCTACAACGTGGCAAAATTTTTGTTCGCAAATGGAAAAGATTATTTCAAATGATTGGGAGAAACAATAGCACTAGGAGAATTCGATTCAGATTCAGACAGTGATATGGATTCAAATTCTTCTTGTGATATAATGCGTTGTAATAAGGTTTCACTATTTGGCATAAGCGTTGTCCGTGATTACAAAAGCAACAACCTTGTGGTCAATTCCATTTAGCTTCGACTTAAGCGGATAAATTTCTGGTTATTTATTTTCATATGTACGTAACAATCAAGAAAAGAATAACGCAGCAAATTTCATCACGAAAGTAAATCTTTGCATTGGATCACTTATAAAATTGCGCTATGGATTTACTGCATACTTCTCCCCTGTTTTTTAATTTAGAAGAGTAAAAAGGAGAAGGTTTGGAAGATTTGGTTAACTGAACATCTTATTGTATTAGATACGACACGATGTTGTCATTTATGATCAATGTAAAGAATGTAAATTCCTTTTTATGTAGGTAGTAGACGTTCAAGGCCTAAGCCTAAAATTTACTTTTTTTTTAAATACGTCATTCGAAATTCAACGATTTTCGTGCAAACAAAGCCTAAACGCTGCATTACTTTCACTTTAAAAATATAACCTACAATTTCCAAAAGTCAAGCTACGGTAGTAACTTTTTGTTCTTTTGACAATGCTACCATACTCTTCCTAGATATCCAGAGCTTGCTCTAATGCAGAATAAGTTGGAACAGAGTATAGTGTTTGGCGCATTCATTTATGGAACAATCTAGTATCTTCTTTTTTGTATTTGTGGGCCGAGTACTAGACACAAACGGAAATGTCAGGCATCTCTATGCGCATTAACTACTAACAGTGTATAGCAACACCCGTCACTAGAATTTTGACCTACTAAAGGAATTCCACCTTCAGCGATCTTTAATGTGTCAATCAACGTTTTGCCAGTTTTACTTCATAACAGAGAAGGAGTGCTTTGGTTTTTCTCCGTTTTAGAAAAACGGCCACCTCGGCCAGTTATTTCTTATTACAGTTTGTGAGGAATATTTTTTAATTAAATTGTGTGAATATTTTTGATACTTTAGTACTTCTAGCGTAGACGCTATGTCGCTATACCTGTATCAAAGTTTTAGTAGTGAGTGGAAATTATTTGCATTAATCTTCTATAACTTAACCACAAGTAACTTTGAGTTAAAGTGAACAAATGTGTATTTTGGATCAAGTGTACGATAATGCAACAAAATGACCACGGTTCACATTATTTAAATTTAGACATTAGTATTGATCCATCACAATAAAATTAAAGAAAAACGGTATTCTCTAATCGTATACACTGTAAACAATAACTCAATTGAAGCAATTGCCAAAATAAAAATTTATAAATATGAAAAATTAACATAAAAATGTTTTCAATTACACATTTATTACTTAATTGGTATTTAAACATAAATGTGCAAACCCGAAATGTTAAGCCAATTATTTTGATTTTGCAGCCTATGATATATATTTAACATTATCCAAGTGGGATAAATCGTGATGGAATCATCAGATCCAGTATCGCTTCAGAACTTAAAAATCTCTCAATTTCAAATTTCAGAAATAAAACATAAAATTATCCTTCTGTAATTGCATCCTAAATATACAATTTACAGGGTTGCCTGGAATACAAAACTTTAAAACAAAAACAAAGAAAGAACAAATTAATAGTTAGGAAAGGTCAAAATATGGTCTTCGTTGTTGGAAAAAAATGTTAAATCCTGTTATTAACAACTTAACTCGTATAAGGTATTATGATATTCTATGGTCTTAGTTTTAAGAATAAATGACAAAAATTTAATGAAAATATATAAATATGAACAATTATAACGAAATGATACATTATTAAGAAAGATAAAACTTCGCGCCTAAGATATAAAGCTTAACTTGATTTTTTCAGAAAAGCATTTTTTTTGTAGTCAACTATGAGAGATATATTCTATGGAATTATGTGCTCATATTTCAGCAGGTATAACATGTATTAAGCTAACTTTCAAGTAAGCTGAACAATACAATGACATAAAAGATATATCTCATTTTAAAAGCTCAACATTAGACGTGATGGATAAAGTATACTTTCATATGGAATATATAAAGACATAATCCAGCTTTCAGAAACAATATTAATAAAACAATTTTATAAAAAAAGATATTGTATGAAAAAATGTTTTAAAACTTTCATTCACTAAATTTTTAGCAATATCAAATTTTGTATATAAAATTTCGATTTTACATAAAACGGTTTTAAATAGGAAGAAGAGCGCTTTTCGGATGAGAAATTTTATACTTGTTAAAAATATTGTTTCAGAATCCACTAAAAAAGTTTTAAAAGCACAACTAATTTTTAATAGCACATTATATGTCTACATTATTAAAGTTTTTTAGAAGAAAATATTAAAAGCATTTTCTGTTTCTTGTTTTTTAGACATAAAATATTACTCAGAAAGTTAAAGTTCTTTGGTTTGTCCTTTATCCGCAAAATTCGTAAAGAGAAGTAATTATATAAATTCATTTCTTTTATTTTTATATAATGTACTCAATAAACATTTTATGCATAATAACTACTTAGCTTTTTGTATAAAATCGTGCATTTTAAGTGTGTAACTATATATTTCAAAAACTACTATAACTGTTGTCTTCAGTAAGAAACGTTTTATTATTCAATGTCTGAATTAAGTTTATAGATTTTTTCGTGTCTCTTTTAAACCTTGAAGTAAAGACTTTACCAAATATACACAATCGGTGTATAATTTCACAATGATTGACATGGTAAAATTTTATTTGGCGTCATAGAGCAATTTCATTATTTAAGTTTGGATAGAATAGCAAATGAGTTACTTTGTTTTTAGTAGAAGTTATCTCAAGTATTGCAAGTATTTTGAACAACTCATGTATTTGTAAGATATTATGGTACCTTCTCAATATACACCACTGGTTTTGTAGGATATTTTGAAATTTCTACCTATTCTTTATAAGATAAAGAATATTTTCTTTAAGATTTTAAAGATAACTTTAAGTCATGTTAGAAGAGAACATTTTACGTTTATTAATAAAAAGTAGTTTTTTTAATACGTGTTCCACGCTTGTACTAGGTTTTCAAAAATGCTTGACCCCCACGTGATCCATTTTAAATTTCGCGCTTTAAATATGTTTGCTCTAGGTTGGTAGTTATTAGCAGGTCGAAAATAAAAAAAATTACTACCGTGTAATAAGACGTGACCTATGTTTTTTAAATACATCATATTCGATATTAACGTCGGGAAAAGCCTCTTAAAACTGCTCAATACAGGACTGCAACGAATAGCTCCAAGTTCCATCACGGTTTCGGGTACCACTGCGTAAATGTACCATTAAAATAAAGGCATCTTGTTCTGATGAGAACACCATTGTTGTACAGTATCACTAAACAGATTCAAACTAAGATAAATGACAATTCACCTTTAAAAATGCTAACTTACATCACAATAGCTTCGTAACGTTAAGAGCTCTGAAAATAACTTTTTTAAATGTTGATAAATGTAGAGGAAATTCGAAAAGACAGCAAACAGAAGAAACGCAAATATGAGGTTATAAAACTAAATATTACAATTTTGTAATTTTTTTTTCGACCTGCTAACAACTACCAACCTAGAGCAAACATATTTAAAGCGCGAAATTAAAATTATCACGTGGAGATCACGCATTGACAAAAACCCAGTATATCGTCAATGATTTTCGTATTAAAAAGACAAATGTAAATTAGTAAATAATATAGTACTATGTGTGATCTCAGTGAGTCGTTTGTAAAAACATTTGAGAAGATAAAGCGTTCTTATTGGAGAATGATAAAATGAAATGATACAAAATAAAAAAAACGACTTACAGCAACAGCGTAATTGAATGCATCTTAATAATTTATTGATTGATGGAAACAATTTGGAATATTTGGATGTCGGCGAATTAGAATCCGTAATTGTGTAGCACAATAATGCTAACACAAAGGAATTTATGTTACAGACATTTTGAACAGTATTGAAAAGAGTAGTTGTAAGAATTAATTACACATTAAGTTCTGTGTGGTTAAGACAAGAACTTGAGGTTAATCATTATGCTATAAATCTTCTAGAAATATTACATACCTTGTCTAAATTTTCAATTTTGAATTTTATTTACTT